>MU204349.1:1013240-1033240 GCA_017309775.1 Paedocypris sp. Pulau Singkep | reverse complement strand
ACACACACAGACACACACACACACAGCCCTCGAAAAATGCCAAATAAATCCAGAGATAATTCGGAAAACTCAAAAGAAAATCAACTGTCTGAATCAGTCCAGACTGATTGGAATCATCTAGTTTCCCGCAAAACTTCCATCCCGACCTGCGGGCCAGACGTGTTCTGAAATGGGTTGCCATGACAACGACAGCATTTTTTCCCCCCTCAGATCTGTTCATCCTGTCTTTTCCCGCTGACAATCAATGCGTCGAATGTGCTGACTGATTAAGCCGAGCTCCACACACGGATCAATATTCAGGGGATGTGAACAGGAGGAGGAGACACGGGTTCCATAATTAAAATTAGAGCTGAAAACGGCACATGGCCATTGTGTGACCAAACGGCCTTACGTTTAGAACTAGATGGAACTCATACATCAGAGTGATAGTCCAGCATAAAGCCAGACTGGTTCATCTATAAGACAGGCTGACCTAAACATAATCCCAGAAGAAAAAAGAGAAAGAGAGAGGGGGGGGGGCTCAGAGAGGTCACAGAGAGAGAGAGAGAGAGAGAGAGAGAGAGAGAGAGAGAGAGAGAGAGAGAAAGGGAGAGAGAGAGAGAGAGAGAGATAGAAATAAAGAGGAAGAGAGAGGGGGATATATAAAGAGAATTAGGAAGAAAAAAGAGAGAGATGAGGAGGAGAGAAAGAGTAAGAGACAGAAAGGGAGAGAAAGAGTGAGAGAGAGAGAGAGAGAGAGAGAGAGAAAAGGAAAAAAGAGAGAATGAGTTGAAAAGAGAGAGAAAGAGACAAATAGAGACACGGAGAGAAAATGCCATCAATGTCTTGCTCAAGAATAAATTGGTTGTGAAATCTATGGATTGTCTACGGAATTCAACCCTGCAACCTTTTGGTCACAAGTTCAATTCCCTAACCACTGGGCCACAACTGCCTTAATGAGAGGCAAAGTTAAAATTAATAAGTAAATATCTGGTGTTTAAGTAACAAAATAGGCAATCAACACCAGAAGAGTAAAATCTCTTTTCCTGGCCTCAAAAAGTGAAGACGCCATGGCTGAATGTTCAACTATCCTTCGGTTCTTTCCCGCCAACATCGCTTTGAAGTGAGCAAGCAAAAAACTGGGTAAAGTTCACGTCCGAGCGCGTCCTCAGCTGCCCGCTTAACACAAAGCCGCCCGATGTAATTCCTGCATGACTCGCTCTGGACATTAAGCAAAACTGTTTCTAAACAAAAGCTGAAATAACTCCTCACACACCCCCACACTCCCACACTCCCAGCATGCAAAGCACTACCTGACCTCCTGCCGTTGCCTGGGAGCCCAGTCACCCACACAGCTGGTGCATATACGCACAAACACTGGCACCGGCCCAGAATAAAGTTGATATCTGATACTCTACTGCCCCCACAACCATGAGCCACGCTGCAGAAGACGAAGAGAGAAGAGACATGTCCTCCTCCTCTTCCTCTTTAGGGAGGGAAAAAAAAGCAAATGGAGAAGGAGTGAGCAGTGTCGCTGGGAGTGAAGAAACGTGTGGAGGGGATGAACAAGTTTGTGTGTGGATTATTAGGCTTGACTGGCTTTCAAACAAGTGCTGCACACACTCCGACCACCCACACACACTTTAGCGGGGAGATTTACTGTACGTGTCAACTCTTTTACCGGGACTCAACCCCACTGTCTTCCCAACCAGTCAAGTCGAGATCATCTTGGGAAAACAAGCCATCAAGTCTCAGCAGTAGTTGGGCATATTGGTGTCTCACAGAGGCCTGGAAGTGACACGCTCATGGTTTAAAAAAAAAACCAACAAGCAGGAACTAGTTGATGCAATTTCTATTATGCGGAGAGCTGGTGATGCTAATCCTAATCTGGATGCTCCATCTCAGTGCACCAGTGCTTCCTGAAGAGCACAGATTTATCTAATATGACTATGAAAGATAAAAGTTGACCCTGGTTGAAGTGAGGAAACGCACAAAGTTGACGTTGAGTTGACGCTTGAGAAGCTCCAGGTGACAAAGGGTCTGATATATAATAAATAAAGGGGCTTGAATTGAATTGAGAAAAAAATAGAGTTGAGGAGAAGAAAATTGATCATCTGGAAGACAATTCGAGAGCGCATGTTTAGGAAGTTGAACGGGCCAAAAATTAGCCTCCCACTAATGACCAAACGCGGTAAATGCTAGCTGCTAATGCTAACTGATCACGTTAGCTAACGTGCTAACGCAAAAATAACCCGTCTGGCTTAACCTCCTCTGCCGTCGTCTCCACAGAACTCCGAGCTCAAGTCCGGGCTCGACAGACTCCTCAGTAATTGCAGGATATGCTTTTCCAGAAGTTGCGCAAACATTTCCCGACACTTGCCAGCCTAGTGAGGACTCGCCAGTTAGTTGTGCAGTGGAGCTACAGTAGTCGCTACACATAATCACCCCCAAACAACTGCAACCCCGTGTGTCTGTGTTTGTGTGTGAGACAGAGAGTTTAATTGTCCCCTGCTTGTCCTAATTTGACAGACGCTGGCATGTGTGGGTGAGCTGTGGCGTTGGGCATAAGGTAGTGTTCGCTCCTCACGTCCTCCCACTCGCGCCGTCTTCCCATAAGCCCCTGTGTACCGGCGCTGACTGACACACCTTACAGGCCTAATGGAGGGCTGGCAAAGGAAGATGGCAGCTCTGGTGGACTGCCGGGGGGATCTGCCGCAGGCAAACACAGCTTCACACGCCACCCTCTGTGAACGAGGGAGAGATGGAAATAAATATATCAGCCCTGGTGCTCGACGTAAACAGTCAGACAGGCAGGAGCACATTTACTCGCTTTCTCACACACATACACACACACAGTTGTCTGCGAGGACTTTGTTTTTCACACACTTCCTGCTAAGAATGAGAGATTTGGGCTGGTGGAAACACTCTCTGAATAGCGAATTAGTTCCGGTTGTCCATGGGCTCCTGACATGAGCGTCCTCATAAAGCCAGTGTCCTCGTAAGGCACGAATCAATAGACGGGTTTCTCAGATAACCAGACGGTGTCTTGTGTTTATTGGCTCCGGATAAAGACACTAGTTCTTATTTTCAGGAGAGGTGTCTTATTTCTCAAATGTCGCAAATGTCGTGGTTTTGTTTCGCAACTGTTGTGACGCCGTCAAGACTTCATGTAGGCGTGCGACAGAATAAACGTGAAAACATTAATTGACTAAGTGACTTTCTATTCGTAATAAATCAAAACTAAAGTAGCTCCGCCCATTCTGTTGTTCATTATACTTCACTGGGTCTTATTTTCAGACTAAGTAGTATATTTCAGGTTGGTAATAAATACATTGTAATAAATACAATTTACAATCATAATAAACACAGGTTGTAATAAATTAAAACAATTGCGAATCTGCCCATTTTGTGGTTCATTATACTTCACTACAGTAGGTCTTCTTTTCAGACTAAGTAGCATATTTCAGGTCGGTAATTAATACAATTTAAAATAAATAGTGATCGTAATAAATTAAAACAATTGCAGCTCCGCCCATTTTGCGGTTCATTATACATCAGTAGGTCTATTATTCAGACTAAGAAGCATATATTAGGGCTGTAATAAATACATCTTAATTAAATACAATTTACAATTGTTATATATACTGATTGTAATAGATAAAAACTATTGTAGCTCCACCCGTTATGCGGTTCATAGGTCTTATTTTCAGGCTACGTTGTATATTTCAGGGCTGTATATTGAAAATAGCAAGTGGATTATTTCATTAGAAAGTCTAACTCTCGGCGAAAAACCGTATCGTTTAATAAACCTTCACAATATGTTTTGGAAAAAAGAGAGACACTCGATCTCACATTCATCTATCAATGAGAAATAAGGTCTTAATTCAGAAATGCTCTTTTACAAGCCCGTTTTTCACAATTACACCCCTCACTCCGAAATCCGGACCACTTACATGGATCTCAGCAGCTCACTCTTGACCTTGACCTCCATTATTCACCAGACTCCACGGATCAGTATCACAGCGTAAGGTCATCCACCAACAGAGCAAGAAATACTGCAGTAATTTATGTATTTGTATTATCTTTCAATCTAAAAGCAAATTACAGTACATTTTTATGACAAGGACAGCCTCCGCGGAGCAGCGCGGGGTTAAGGCAGTTTACACAAGGGTGCCATATTGCACCAGGGGTCTGAAATAACATATTTAGGACAGTACCAGTTAAATTTTGGATTTATTTAAACCTTCTGTTTTAACGGTTCATTGTGTTGGGATTTATGAGTCTGCGCACACAAGCCTCCATCTTGGTTTTCACCGGGAGGGCCGTTAAAGTGAGTCACAGATCAGGTTTGCGAAGAAACAAACCGTAAAATCGGACCGAAGCACAAACACGATGAAACATTTCAAAATCTGCTTTGGGACGAAGGTCCCTGAAAATTGTCGACTTGTATCATTTGTAAGGTTTATTGGTCAAGAACCATATTTCCCTCCATTTTTCTACACAAGGAGTCCCGGCATGTTCCATCTCAGTGCAAGAGTGTTTCCTGAAAGAGAACAGTTTTATCTAATCTGATTATGAAAGATAAAAGTTGACCCAAGTAGAAGTGAGGAAACGGCGAAAAAGTGGATGGAGTGTAGACGCTTTAGAAGCTCCAGTGAAGCTAATGAAGAAGGTGAAAAAGTGTTTGAAAATAAAATCAGTTGACTTGTAAAACACAAAGTCGACGATAGATAAACATTGTACTTTGCTTTTCTAGAAGAATCCCAGACGCATTAATTTCTCTCGACACAAAACATGCCAAACAACCCAAGGACTAGACTAACATACTAACACGTAATCATGGTTAGTAAAGATGGAGGTGGCCCAATAGTTTAAGACTAACATGTCTAGCGTTCCAAGTTCCGCTTTTCAGACATGTTGGCAGCATGTCTTCATACTGGTTTACAGCAGATTCTGGCGGATTGACACTGGTGCAGTAACTACGCATCTCCTTCCTCGCGTGTTCCCTCACCGTATTGATCGCCCTGTCTGTTCTTAATGGTCCTGTTAAACACAGTCGCTGGCCACTTTAGTGTGTCGAGGCGCACTTAGCAATAAAGCTCTCCAGTCGCTCTTTAAAACCACCAGCTGGGACCGAGGAGAAGCTCAGAGCTCAAGCTCAGCAGAGACTTACCTGAATCCAAACACCAAGCCTGGTCCAGTGTCTTCTGAGATGGTTCCTCCAGTTCCCGGTTTGGTGGATTTGGTTTCTGAAAAACCCCCGTCTCGTTTTAGCGCTCTGGCACAGACTCACAAAGAAAAGGAAAATCAATCCATTGTACCTTTGACTGACGTATTGATCGGGCCGCACCAAGACCTTCTGGTTCTCTACGGCCCGCCGTCCATCACTGTGTGTTCCCGAGTAAATTCCCTTGAATTTCGAAGAGGACCTGGTGGTGAGCTCAGATAAATCTGCCGAACATGATCTATACGTCTCACTCTTTGAACAGCAAATAAAACACTAAGCAAAGCCTATATGGTCTAGATTTTCCAGTTTGCTGCTCCATTTTGGTTTGGACGGTTTTGTCAGAAGAATACAGCAGTTGCCTTCTGGTGAGCACCAGACCATCCATCTGAAAACAGTAAACAGTGAAAAAGTAAGAGTTTAAACTCTTGTTTGGTTTGTTAACTGTGGATTGGCTGAATCTTTCCTTGATTTTGGAGTGTAGACTCCATAAGCAGCAGAAGTTTTGGTTCCGGTGTGAAAAGGAACCCTAGTGGATCCCCAGACGATGTGGTCCACAACACGGTCCACACGTAACATGGTTCAAATGTCATCTCAAGCATTCAGAAACCGGTTTCCGAAACACAACTGCAAACGCTTGAGAAGCTAATACAATCTGTCTAACGGCGATTTCAAAGTTTGAGGTCACATTTTTGTGTGTTCCATGAAAAGTCACACTTCATTTTCTAAGCACAAGGACAGACTGTCAAGTTTCACAAAAGATCTCTACTTGTGGCCATTTTGAGCGTTTGATTGACTTCACAAATGTGACGCTTCAGATTATTAACCTGCTCAACAGAAGGTCAGTTTTACAGCTTCTTTAACCAGCTAAACAGTTTCCAGCTGACATGATCAAACAAGGCTTTTCCAATCATCCATTATCATTCTGACACGATTAGCAAACACATTTTAAAACACTGGAGTTTCAGTTTGGGCGTCTATACACGTATGTAGATACAGGACCTAAAACCAAACATGTACCGCTAGAATAGTTATTTACCACATTAGCAGTGTATAGAGTGTGTTTCTGATTAGCTTAAAGCTATTTTCATTGACAAAAGCTGATTTCCTTTCAAAAAGGAGGACATTTCAAAGTGACCGCAAATTTTTGAACAGCAATGTAGAACGATTTGAAATATCCATGTTTGATTTTCATATACGCATGTCATGGCCTCACAATATCAAACGTCAACAGGTGAACTTTCCCGTCCACGTACGTGACTTTCCCGCGATTGAAAGCTCCACGTCAAAACCTTCCTACTCCGGATCTCCGAAGCCGCGCTCAGATCATCCGAGAAATTACCTCGCGTCACAAAGCATCTCAGCCACGAGGAGAAACATCTCACGCAAATCTTCCCCAACTAGGAACAACCGCTGAGAACACAGTTTTCCTCTGGGAAGGGCAGAATATTGTTTAACGTCTTTCAGAAGGGCTTCACTTTGGTTTGTTGCTTCACGAATAACCACAGCCGTCATGTGAGCGCTGTCCGTAGGGCAAACAACATCCCAGCCGATCACGGAAAGCGGATCTTGACCGAGCCCCGGGGAAGCGGAGGCCGGCCAATCAGGAAGCGGCGCCAAACTCGCGCAATACAAAGGACGCGACGAGTCTGTAGGAGTGAGTGAGCGTCTGAGCATCTCCTTCCGCAAAGCCAAATCTCCTCATCTTGGCAGGATGGCAACTCAGTTTCTCTTCAATTACGTCTTATCTCAGAGCTGCGCTTTAACGCGGACAGAGGGAATCAGAGAGCGAGACAGAGAACGAGAGCGTGACTGCAAATTGCACAAAGAAGGGGAAATCTGGGAGAGGAGAGAGAGAAAGAGAGAGAGAGAGAGAAAGAGAGAGAAAAAAACTCATGTTCTAAAGCAAACAACTGTGTTTGCCGTACATTTAGAACAATGCTCTTATGGGACTGCGAGTCTTTACTAAACGCAGTTGCCTTTTAATAGTTGAATGATATAAAACATGACAAAACAGCTACTCAGAAAGGATCTGCAATTCATACGCTCCCACTGGGATTTCTATATAGGCCATGAGCTCTCCTCACTCCCATTTAGACGCTGAAGAGAGAAGGAACGAGAGATCCAAGAATAAACGGGGTGCACGGAAAGAGGATTGAAAGAGCATGAACGAGAGAAGCCCTGAAGAACAAAAGAACAGAAGAGCACAATGGACGGAGGGAGAGTAAGAGCGAGCAAACTTCTCCGTCTGGATCGCTTTCAACTAGCTTTCAAACGACGACAGCGATACGTACAGTGTTACTAGAACTGGATGGATGGATGGATGGATAGATAGATAGATGGAGGGATGGATAGAGGGATGAATGAATGAATAGATGGATTGATAGAGAGAGGATAGATAGATAGATAGATAGATATATAGATAGATAGATAGATAGACAGATAGATAGATAGACAGACATGCAGATGTTTGAATGGATGGAGGGATGAATGAATGCATAGATGGATTGATAGAGAGAGGATAGATAGATAGATAGATAGATAGATAGACATATAACTTGAATGCATAACATGAATGTTCTTATGTTATTAATAAATACATTGGAACACTTTCACTTCTACTAATGAAATATTGTAAGTTCTAAAGAGAAAAGAGTGAATGAGGCGTCTACTGAGCGACGCAGTAATTAATACACGTTCACAGAGGAGGAAACAGATGAATGAAGCGAGAGATTCCAGCTCAGGAGGAACAGGAAGTGAAGTGCTAGTAAAACTCCTGTGTGTGTGTGTGCGTGTGCGTGTGTGTGTGTATTAATAGTAAGACGGCTGATTCCCATGAGCGTCGCTGCTGAGGCAATGTAGGACTCAGACTGTATAGTAATGCAGCCCATAATAAGTGCAGTGAGATGTTACCACGGTGACACTACACTCCGTATTATGGGATGTCTCGTCAAAAATTGATGTTGATGTGCAATTTATAAATACTGATAAACTGCTATAGACTGATGAAGGTTTTTTTCACCCCAATTCAATTAAATCCAAATCAATTAATGAATTAAGCACAGTTAAATGACATTTGATTTTCAATATTTACAGTATTGTAGAAGGCACTTAAATATATTTTATTTTTTATAATAATTTAAAAAACGTAATTTCATTGAACTATAGTAAGTGGAAGGATTAGCAAATGAATGATTTAGCAAAAAGACGCTCCATTGATAATAAAAAAAAAAAAGACTTTCAAGAATGTAACTCAGCTGCAGTCGATAAAAATGCAGATGAATCGATCAATTAAGAGATGAAAACGATGCAACAAAACATTGTAAATGGTAAAATAGATGCAACAAATATTAGCAACATTAGCAGCGTTTAGCCGCGAGGTCTAATTGATCTACTTGATCTGATTCTCGCACCAAATATAATATTGTAAAGTGTCGAGAAGCGATTGATTTCTGCTAAACACGACTCTCCCGCTCTTATTCCGTAATAACGGCCGCGACATTGAGTCTTTCCAACATCGACTTTTGATCGCATTAACGTCTGGCGAACATCTATGACATGTGATTGGTCCGAGCGCTCGGAAACTGAAAGGGCCAATCACACGCGGCCCACCTCGTGGCTTCCGGCGTCGGTAATGATTTGGTTTAGCGCTGATGGGAGTGAAAACACCAGGCTGATATTTGCCGCGCGCTTCTGAAATGGAGCGTGTTGTGTTAATTATTAATTAAAGCGCCGCACTATTGTTCCCAGCGGCGCCACGCGATCAATACGCCGCGGATAATGATGCTGTCAGTAAACGATCAGAGCGTCTCCGCGGCGACACCACAGCATTAGAGACTATGACTGCACAACACACACACACACACACACACCAGCGGCCTTTATTCCATCCACACACACACACACACACCAGCGCCTTTTATTTCATCCACACACACACACACACACACACCAGCGGCCTTTATTCCATCCGCTGCTGGTGTGACGGACAGATCGTTTGGTGATGGAATAGGACACAAACACACACGCACACACACACATGCACACACACACACAGCTGCACACACTTGTCTCACACACTTTCTTGCTAACTCACAAAAGTGCACGCACACACACACACACACACTCTCACTAACACAAACACAAATAAATACAATGTTTGGTTATAAAAAATACAAATAATTGAAATTAAAGATGAATTGACAGTTTAAAAATACAGATAATTGAGTATATAGATGCATTGCCAGTTTCAAAATACAAATAATTGAAATTAAAGATGCATTGCCAGTTTAAAAATACTAAAAACATCAATAAAAACGGGACCTCGTTATATAATAAAAGCCTGTCATTTAGTTAAAAAGTAAACATAATATTTAATACAACAAGACCACCGATAAACCCTGTGGTTGATTAATACTCTTTTTCCTATATTTTGGACATTTTTCCTCTTTAAAGACTATTTTTTTCCATGGATGGTCTTGAACTATGAAAAGCGCTATATAAATAAACTTGAGCTTAGTATTTATGTATTTGGAATAATATTTGAAATAAAAAAAATCAATATAATATGTATTTTTATATTTGAAAAAAATCTTGTTTTTTTTGTTCAGCAATTAGCTTTGTAGCTAAAGCATCGCTTTAATCATTGAGTTTGTTAAATTCAGTAAATAATTTTAATTGTGCATTTTATTATCGCTCAGTGCAAGTTAAAAACTACCTCAGCGAAAACTTTTTCAGAAAGACATTGAATATTCTGCAGCGTTCCAAAGCTGAAAAGTGACGAAAAGCGAAGAGGAAGTGAAGAAAAGCGAAGAGGAAGTGAAGAAAAGCAAAGAGGACGCCCCAGCGTGTCTTATCTCAGCGTTTGGAACAAGACACATTAACTCTTTGTCCTAAACTGTTGGAAATCTTCTTCCTAAGTCGTCGTCGTATGTCCGGCGCCGGAACATTCCATTCGAAATGGCGTGAATTCTGACTGTTCTCAAAATATCTGAAATGAATAAATGACAGTGTAACGTGTTTTTTCGTAGGTCGCTTCTCTTCTGTAGATTTACACACGGTGATGTGTGTGTGTGTGTGTGTGTGTGTGTGTGTGTGTGTGTGTGTGTGTGTGCTGACAGGAGATTTCTGTGCTAGTAATAAAGGTGTAGCCTGATTCACAGAATAATTACCGTATGCAAATGCCCCTGATTTCAGTGCCAGTCTTTTATAGGCGGATGAGTGGAGCCGTTCATCAGAGAGAGAGAATGATAGAGAGAGAGAGAAAGAAGGAGAGAACGAAATTGAGAGAATAAAGAATGAGACGGGCAGAAAGAGCAAGAGAAACAGGACAGAAAGAGTAAATTAGAAAAAGATTGATAGACTGTGAAACCGTATCTATCTATCCATCCATCCATGTGATGTGATGGAGACAAGACAAAAATGAGAGAAATAAACACTAAGAGAGACACAAATTGGAAAGACAAGTAATAGGGAGAACGAGAAACAGAAAGAGATCAGAACGAATGATACAAAAAGAGAGACAAATAGAGTGATATAAAGAAACAGAGACAAAATGTGAGAATTAGAAAAAGAGACAGAAGGAAATAGACAATAAATAAGAAGACCGTAGAAGAGAGAGACAGAGAGAGCAAAACCAGAATAAAAGGGACCACAGAAAAATAGAGAGAATAAGAGAAAAAGGAAAGATTGTGAGAAAGACAGCAAATGAGAGAAGAGAGAGTTGAAATAGAGAGATAATTTGAGAAAAAAACTCAGGAGAAAAGGGACTGGGAATAAGGGAAGGAAGGTGATGGAGACACACACACAGAGAAAAAAGAGAGAGTGCGTAAAAGGGAGAGAGAGAGAGAGAGAGAGAGAGAGAGAGAGAGAGAGAAAGAGAAAGAGGGGATAGAGATACAGCAATAGAAAAAAATAAATGGTGAGAGAAAAAAAGAGGAGAGCGTGAGAAAGTAAGAAATTGGGGGTAGAGATATAGATAGAGAGAAATAGATGAGGAGAGAGAAGAGAGAGAAAAGAAAATGAGAACATTGAACATTGAAAAATGTTACTGTGAGTCTCGGGCCGGACCACTGTGATGGGGGGGGGGGGCGTGGTCAGGTCTGGTCCGGCCCTGTGGAGCGGTAAACGGTGCGAGGTCCGTTTCACTTCTCATCACTGAGCTGTTAATTAAAACTCCCTGATATACTGACCAGAGCGGCGGCGTCCCCGTTCATCCCGTAAATTACCAAACAGGGAGACGCCACGTGAGACTTACGAGGTCGCATTTATCCAAGCCATTTAATATGCAATTATTATACGGAGGGGCGTGGCCTAATCACTGATTGGCTCCACGGACACGACAGTAGCTCGTGTTTCGTCGCCTTGCACTTTCCACAACCGAGCAGGTTATCGCAAGTGTTGCCAATGCATCACCTTCTTCCTCCTCCTCCTCCTCCTCAGCCTCTTCTCGCTCTACACCTCTGTTTCTGGGCTTTAACTGCCCTCTAGACATGCTCCCGCTCAGATGAGGAAGATTTCTCATGAGGGACCTTATTATAAAAAAGCCAGGGCTTCTTCTGCGGATGGTTCAAGCGCTGCTAGCCAAGCATGCAGAGTCAATAGAGAAGCACACAGACGCTCGACAACACTTTGCAAATGACATTCGGCGGTAATATAACAATGCACAAACATGGAGAGATGTGAGGAGGGAAGTGAAGTGCGCTGCTAATCTCGCCATCCGTCTTGGTTCCCTACAGAAACCATTTAAAACTCCATCTCTGCTCCAATAAAACCTCCGGTGGTCATTAACTTTGGAGATGCGGTTACGATTCACTCACCAGTCCCATGACTTCTGTTTTTTTTGGCGCCTCAGGCAGGACCAATGACTCCTGAAGACGACGCCTTCTGAGGATGACTCATTCTCTAGATCGAAGCCTCCTGAAGATCGACGCCTCCTGAAGACCAGAGCGTCCTGAAGACCAGAGCCTCCTGAAGACCAGAACCTCCTGAAGACCAGAGCCTCCTGAAGACCAGAGCCTCCTGAAGACCAGAGCCTCCTGAAGACCAGAGCCTCCTGAAGACCAGAGCCTCCTGAAGACCAGAGCCTCCTGAAGACCAGAGCCTCCTGAAGACCAGAGCCTCCTGAAGACCAGAGCCTCCTGAAGACCAGAACCTCCTGAAGACCAGAGCCTCCTGAAGACCAGAGCCTCCTGAAGACCAGAGCCTCCTGAAGACCAGAGCCTCCTGAAGACCAGAACCTCCTGAAGACCAGAACCTCCTGAAGACCGACGCAGTGTTCATTTCGTTGACAAAATGTTTTTGTCACCGTCTTCGTCAACGACACTTTTTCCCTGAGGAAAACAAAACGAGAACTACAGAAAAACTTCATCTTAGGAACAAAAACTATATCTACATTTATTGACACTTTCAAGATTTACATTTAAAAATATCTGACCTTCAATTTTTACAAGTTCGGCGGGCCAGATTAAAACATTTAAAGGCTGCAGTTTGCTCACCCCTGATCTATTACATTATCTAACTGAAATTATAGATGCCTTACCAGTTTAAAAATACAATAAATTGAAATTAAAGATGCCTTACCAGTTTTAAAAAAATACTGAAAACATCAATTTTTCCTCTTTAAAAACATTTTTTCCCCCCTGATTCGCATAGAGACTTTGCGTTGGTCTCGAACTATGAAGAGCGCTATATAAATAAACTTGAACTTAATATTTATGTATTAGAAATAACATTTGAAATGAAAAAAATCAATACGGTTGAATTATATTTAAAAAAAAATCCTGTTTTGGCTGTAATGTGAAACCATTTTATTTTTTAGCTAGCTATAGAACAGCATCACTTCAATCATCGAGTTCGTCAGAATCAGTTGACCCTCTCCCTAATGGGGTCACCAGGTTCAATCTGGGGTCACCACAGGTCAACTTATCCTCTTCGAATGGCGTTTTCCGCAAAGCTCACAACCCGATACCGAAGGATGTTTTTGTTCCCAGCCGCCTGTGATTCGCTAACCTGCGTCAACGCGAGTAAAACAAAGGGAAAAGAAGGAGAGCGGAGGGCTGGAAGCGAGTGACACGCGGCAGAGGGGAAGCGGAAGTTTGCGGTTGAAGGGGATGTGTCGCGTCTGACAGGCTTCACGCCGCTCATCTCTCCCGACAGCCCGGCGCTCCCGTCCTCTTCCTCAGGTGCTGCAGATGGAAAGCCGGGAAGAGCGGAGACGACTTACAAGACAGCTCGGAAGGCGGCATCAATATTTCATCACAACGGCGTTTACACTCGCAAACAAACAAAAAGGATTGCGTGTGGAACTTTCCCGCGGCGCTCCCTCCTCTCCGTCTCTCTCGTCTTCAGACAGGTGCGGGATTCTGGCGGCTTCATTCTTTCTTTCTGATGAAGTTTCAGCGAGTCGAACACAGTATGTTGCGGAGGGGAAAGATGTCGTTTACTGCGCCGTCTGGATGGGAAGACGACGAGTGAAAATGGAGTTTGTTTTTTCCGGAAACAATCGCTACAATCGCTACGGATCCGCCGTTTACTGCGGGTTGATTTCAACAAGCTTCTAAAATGAGAGGAAGTTGATGTAGATAGGGCTCGATTTAGCGGTGTCAAGTAACAAAGTAATACTACTTCGTTACCCAACTCAAGTAGAAATTTGGCCTACTTTTACTTTTCTAGAGTATTTATTTTTCCGCGTACTTTCTACTCCTACTTCTTGTTTTTTTAAGCAAATATTGGTAATTTCTATTCGTTACTTTTTCAAAACTAGCCGCGTTACCGGTTAGTTTTATTTCCGTGTTGAATCGATATAAAAAAAAAACATCCGGACAAATCACGCCAGTAAATGATTGTGGTTGGATGAGATGGAAATCGAATAAAAGCTCCACACGTCTCAGTGTGTAATAAAGTTGCCCGAGATCTCAAAGCTCACGTGAACACTGAAAAACATCTCAGTTAGTGTCTTTGTGAGACGTTGAGAGATATGATTTATCTTCTACTAGATATAAAGGAGATAATGTAATGTTGATGCTAGATTTTCGAACATAAGAGTTAATATTTAGCTCATTATTTCATAACATCTATTTCAAAAGAATCTAGTTTGTTATAAGTTTTTTACAGATTTCACAGAAGCTTTGTAATAAAATGCATACATTTTCAATTCAATTCAGCTTTATTTATAAAGCACCTTAAAAACAAGAAATGTTGGCCGAAGTGCTGTACACTTCAATGTAATTACAACAATTTAATAGAACAATATAGTTCTAGAAGGCTATTTTTTTCCTCGCATTACTTTTAAAAAAGTGATCGGAAGCAATCAAAAGCGAAAACTTGTTTCTCCTCCGTTGCTGCTGTCGTTATCTCGACTTTTCCTGGTTTAGTAGAACAGACTGTAGATTATAATCCAGTTAAAAGTGTCATGTAGAAATCTAATAGGCAACAGTCAACTTGTGGAAACGGTGGGTTTAGTTAATAGCACTTTTGAGTTAGAACAAGCAACATTTCAGCTAAAGTCTCTTGCTTGGTTTACGCTAAAGTAATATTGAGAATAGTATATTGTACACACACAGAAAAACAGGAGAGAGAGATGGTAGATATAGAGAGAGACAGAGGGAGAGAGAGAAAGAGATGGAAGATAGATTAAGAGAGAGAGAGAGAGAGAGAGAGAGAGAGGTGGTAGATAGAGGGAGTGAGAGAGAGACAATAAAAAGATAGAGGGGTGGGGGGGGGGTGAAAAGGAGAGAGACAGAGAGATAGAAAGAAAAAAAGAGAAATGAGGCAGAAAAAGGTAAAGAGACAAAGAAAGCAAAAAAGATAGAGGAGATAAAGGGAGATAGAGAAAAATACAGCGTGAGAATAGACAGAAACAAAGAAAAGAGAGACAGAAAGTGAGAGAAACGAGAGAGACAACAAGAATGAGAGAGAGAGAGAGAGAGAGAGAGAGAGAGAGCGAGAGATGGTAGATAGAGGGAGTGAGAGAGATAGGAAAAAGTGACAAACAGAGATAGGGGGGGATTGGAGAAAGGGCACAGGGAGAGAGAGAAAGAAAGAAAGAATTAAAAGAGATATAGAAGATAGAAGAGAGACAGAGAGATAAAAAAAGGTAGAGAAGGAGAAAGGGTGAGATAGGACAGAGACAAAGAAAAGAGAGATATAGAAAGAGAGCAAGACAGCAAGTGAGAGTGAGTGAAAAAGGAGCAAAGGAGAGAGAATGAGATTTTTTAACAATGTACCCTCCATAAAACAGAACCACATTTAATTTTCACAAGTCACGTGCAAAAACGCTGGAGCAAAGCATTGTCTGATCCTGTAGAAACCGTAGAGGAGACCATCTCCCCGCCGACGAATCCTATTGGTTAAAAGTCAAGCAACGGCGCTCGCAACCCGTCAAAAGTTAGTCACTTCATTCACGACTCTCATTAGCGGCGGCGAGGATCACGTGATGTCAGTCACTCCTCGCGGGAGGCTAACCTGCGAGACTCTGGGCTGTTCTATTAGAGACGACACGCCATCACGTCTCCGACTGCGGATCTGATAAATATCCCCGCCGACTTCTGAAGACATCATCGCGCTCCTATTTTAATGATAATCAAGCCAACGCCGTACCAAACTCCCCAGCGACTCGCCGTCACCGCGCGCGCTTCCCTTCAGTTAAAGCCGCGGATCTCGCTTTGAATCCGCGTTTGTTTGGCTTTGAATTTGCGTGATAGCGTTACAGCGTTTATCACAGAGATGGCGTCGGCGAGGGGAGGGGAGGGAAAGCCGCGATCCCCAGCAGTCTGAAGAAAGACGGCGAGGCCCGTCGGAGAGGAATTAGGAGAATGCGAGTTGTTTGTTGCTAGCGTTGCGCGGCGTTCCTCTCTCCGCTTTCCTCGTCGCGGCTTTGAAGGCGCTGAACGTCTTTTTGAAGAGCGAAACGGAGTGTTTGTTTTACATTTGGTTGCGGCGTCGGTGTCGCGTGGCTTCAGATCCCACCCGGTGTGTGTCTGTGTAAATCTGCACCATCACACGCGGCTCACACACAAAGCCCGGAGTTTCCAAGGCCAACGCTTGCTTTAAATCGACACGGACTCGGAAGATTTATTAGCTAAACCTCGTGTTACTCGTCGCCTCTCTAGCGGCACGCGCAAAAGTTTTAGCGTAAATGTCATTAATGTTTGTTAAGACATGCAGGTTATACACACGGGCATGCATAAAATATGGCTAATATACCGTAGCACAGGTTAAATAATATATAATGCTGACACTTTTATGTTCTTCTGTTGTGTTAAAAATAATAACTGATAGTAGTCGCTAATTTAAGAAAAATCTGATCTACAAAACCTTTGGGGAAAAAAAAGCTTTTTCATATCAATAATTATTGATTTGAAATTATTTGAATGAAAAATGCTAAATCCTCTACAATATAAAGGACTCGACATCACCCAGAACGCTTTAGGAGTTATGGTGGAAAACGCAATTTATTTGACTCCACCCACTAAGAAAAATAATAATAACATCTGCACAAAACCAATAAGGATTCTAGCCCTTCAGGGTCGAAGCCCCGGCAATTCAACCATGAAAAAAAACTAATTTAATTTAGCATAAAATTGTAAGTGACCACAGGAATTACAAAGAGGCCAAACTTCTCGACTGGGACGTTCTGTCCATCAAAAAGCTTGAGAATAAAACTGTGTCCAGTTTCACAGCAAGGCGAGACCTAACGTCATGAGGGTAAATACCGGTTGATTCAAACTTAAAGACTGATTGCACCTGAATACAGTTTCAATCTAAACGGGCTTGAACTCTCATCCTCACCTAAAGTGAAAAAAGTAGGTGTCATTTTTGATCGATTTTTGAACTTTCTCTTTAAAGTCACGTAAACAACGTCTGTAGAACCGCCTTTTTTCACATCAGGAACGTCTCAAAGCTCCGTCACATGCTCTTCTGACCGGATGCAGATAGACGGATACATGCATTTGTGACCTCACGGTTAGATTATTGTAATGTTCTTCTGGGAGGTTCTCCTGCCCAACTAATAGATAAACTTCAGTTAGTTCAGAATGCAGCTGCTAGATTACTCACCAGAACAAGAAAGTATGACCATTATAGTCCAGTGTTAATGTTGCAACCAATGCTACCTTTGTCAACCAATCAGCTCACAGCGTTCTGAAAAGGACCACGGATGAATATCACCTACAATTATCATTTACGTCTGCCCCGCTGTTGACGTGTGAGACCGACTACAACACAACAACTACACAGGGATGGCTAATTTTTCAATGTGATGTACCTGTAGCTTTAGGTGGACACTTCTGAATTTGAGACGTTTACTGAAGAAAAACAGACGTGATACGTAGTCAGCAGGCAAGAGTCGTGGTCGAAATCACAAGCAAGGGATCCAAAAGCAGGTAAAATGTCCCACCGACAAACAAAAGGTAATCTGAGTAGATTAGGGTAATCTGAACGAGTCATCTAGAAAGGAATATCCACTTGTAAAGTTTTTCACATGTCCAAGTTCAAACTCAAGATGGCTGGCAAACAGGAAGTTACTACTGAAGCAAGGGGAGGTGACAGAACAATCACAAGAGCGCCTTCTGCTGGCGTGGCGGTGCAGTGTCATAAAGGAAGTGCAAGGGATGGATGTTCTAATCAGACCACTGTTCTTTAATTCATTTTGGATCATGCAATGGCCATCTTACATTTATATCTCACAGAAGAGTGTCCAAAGTTTAAATATCATTTCCCCCTAACTCTGCATAGCGACTTTGTGTTGGTCTGGAACTAAGAATAATTTAAATAAACTTGAACTTGAGCGAAACAAACACTCTTTATGGCCACAGCAGCTACAGTCAGGCTTGACAGAAACCTCTTCAGATGCAGCCACGTCGCTCTTGCGGTTTACCCGGATCTTATAAAGATGTTCGGTCGTGACTGAACGGAGACAAGGAGATCATTTTAAAAGCTGGTACGGAGCCAAATAGCTACATCAGGCCGTTTAACAGCCATTCACACTAATGCCAAAGTCACACGGGTCCTGGAAACTCTATCAAGAACATTAATCAAAACACTGAAGGAGAAACGGAGGACCATTGGGTGCAGGGGAGAGGCAGGCCATATTTCCCTCAGTCGTCTCTTTCATCTCACAGCCATTTCGGAGCTTTTCTCTCGGTTAATCCCCCTCTCGCTGCCCGGATGCCCGCTGCCCCTCGCCTAACCCCCAGTCCTCAGCACTTTGATGGCTCTCCAACTGCAGACTTCTACTGCCTGGATCTGACTCATCATGCCTCTGTGCAATCTGTCAGTCCTGCCATCCCTCCATCCATCTATCCGCTGGTGAGCTTTGCCATTGCGTCGGGCTTTTATCTGCTCTCTTGCTTTCAGTGGCATTATTTCCGCATTTAGTGCGTCCGCGTGCCGGCCATCATCGGGGAGGCTGTGTTGGCGCTGGCCAAACAGCTGCAAAAGGCATCAGCTCGGAGAAGTGACGAGATGTGACAGCTCTGGATATCTCTCGCTGGCACTGACGGCTGACAGATGGATACCACTCACACACTGTAAGGAGTGAGAAAGAGAGCGACAGAAGCCCCCGAGGTGGATTCCTCAGTATCACTGCGTGTTCATGAAGCCAACGCTTGAGAGCTGCCGAGCGTAATAAACCTTCTCTTTCCTCTCCACTTTGTCCGTCTTTTGTATCTTACACAATAATCAGACGGAACGGAATCGTTTCAGAAAATACTGTACATCTGATACCAAAAATATTAAAATTTTAAAATCATTAAGGGCAGTTGTGGTCCAGTGGTTGGGGCTTGGACATGCGTCAAAGAGGTTGTAGGTTCGAATCCTCCTACGACCTTGAAGTAAGCAAGACTAGGACACCCACATGCCCCCAGCACAATGGTCCAGGGCTGCCCACTGCTCCGGGTTTGTGTGTGTCACTTTGTAGTGCGAATACGGGCACAATTTTAATACAGTCCCTAGTGGCCATATTGGAAAACTCGCTCTAGAAAAAGGAAAGTGGCACGGTGGCAGAAAGGATCGACTGAGGGATTGCGTTCAGGTCTCCAGTTTCCTTTCAAAGTCCAAAAAACAGGCGTTTATAAGAAATAGAGACATTGCCCATAGGTGTGAGTCTTCAGATTAGAGTAATTCACTACAGTCTGGGACCAGATTGTGAGATTCTTAGAGCTGTAGATGAACGGCTCTGATAGTACAACTGAAAAATATGATTAAAAAAAAAAAATCAAAGACTCAATAGAGACAAAGGAAGCGTCAGTAAGTGCATGTTGTGAAAATAGACGATTGTGCATCTTGATGGTATAATGTATGGGGATAATTAAAACACTGTTTGCTTGGAGAACACATGACATACTGTAAAAAGAACAAAACTTCACTTACGTCAAATTCCTGGATAACTGTACGTCTCTCTCTCTCTCTCTCTCTCTCTCTCTCTCTCTCTCTCTCTCTCTCTCCACCCAGTCTAATCTGTCTCTGTCTGTCTGTCTTTCTCTCTCCACCAGGTGTAGTCTCTCTCTCTTACTGTCTCATCTCTCTCTCTCTCTCTCTCTCTCTCACTCCGCCAGGTGTAGTCTCTCTCCCTGTCTCATCTCTGTCTCTCTCCCTGTCTCATCTCTCTCTCTCTCTCTCCACTCTCTCTCTCTCTCCACCAGGTGTAGTCTCCTTCCCTGTCTCATCTCTCTCTCTCTCTCTCCGCCATGTGTAGTCTCTCTCTCCCTGTCTCATCTCTCTCTCTCTCTCTCTCCACCAGGTGTAGTCTCTTTCCCTGTCTCATCTCTCTCTCTCTCTCTCTCTCTCTCTCTCTCTC
>MU204349.1:983431-1001734 GCA_017309775.1 Paedocypris sp. Pulau Singkep | reverse complement strand
TATCTATCCATCTGTCCGTCCGTCTGTCTGTCTGTCTTTTTATCTACATATCTGTCTGTCTGTCTGTCTGTCCGTCAAACCATGCATCCATCCATCCATTATCTTTCTACCTGTATATCTGTCCATCAATCTATATATCTATTTCTCTGTCTGTCTGTTCGTCCGTCCATCCATCCATCCATCCATCCATCCATCCATCTATCTATCTATCTATCTATCTATCTACTCTATCTGTCTGTCTGTCCATCTATCTGTCTGTCTGTCTGTCTGTCTGTCTGTCCATCTATCTATCTATCTATCTATCTATCCATCCATCCATCCATCCATCCATCCATCCATTCACCTATCCATCTGTCCATCTATCTGTCAATCTATCTACCCATCTTTCTCCCAGTTTGTCACACCATCTGTCTCTTTCTGTGTTTCTATCA
Source organism: Paedocypris sp. Pulau Singkep (assembly GCA_017309775.1). Lineage (NCBI taxonomy): Eukaryota > Metazoa > Chordata > Actinopteri > Cypriniformes > Paedocypris > Paedocypris sp. Pulau Singkep. The sequence continues at coordinate 1,001,303 of MU204349.1, read as the reverse complement.
ATCCTTCTCTCTATATCCCTCTCTCCATCCACAGTCTATCTAACTTTCAAACTGTCCATTTCCACCGCCTCCATTTCCTAGTGATAAATCATCTCATAAAACACATCAAGTTGAAATCCCGTGACCTTACAGAGACCCGATCAGAACAGAGTAGCACAAGGAAAACTTGTGTGAGGAAAATAAGTAGAACTTGTAAAATTCTAAATGACACGAATGGCACAGAAGAGCGTGTTGCTCTGACCTCTCGCTGACCTCCTCTGCAGCCATCAGGGTGGATGACCTCCAGGGTTGAAACTGAGGTCAGGGGTCGAGTGGAGGTCACCGCGGGACCACCAGGGCAGCAGCTCTGTGATTATGTGTGAAACGAGAAACAAGAGGGAAAAAATGCATCGACATTGCTAGAAATTCCATTGTACAGCGAGAAACATCTGTACAGTTGTGACAAAAATTGTGAAATTGAAACAAAAATGCAAGCGACAAAATAAATTAGAGCATAGTGGGTTACTGAATACTGAAGTAAAACACATATATAAATCAAAATGAAAATTTAACTATTCAGAAATGTCTATTAGCTAATTCTTATCAAATTTCAAAAGGCAATTAAAAAAATCACCCAACAAGAAAAACAAACAACAACAATAATTATAAAGCACATGAAAACAAAAACATTGTGTAATTTACTTTCACAACAATGTCACTGCTCATTAAACCTCCGATGTGATTGGAAGACCAACATTTAATTTGAGTAGTAAATAGTGTTGAATAGTTTGACTACAAGTTGGTTAGTGATTCGTTCAAGACAAGTTCAAGTCTCACAGAGGTGTTAAGAGTACCAGACCGCCATACTTGAGTAAAAGTACAGTAAAAAATACTCCATTACAAAAAATTACCATTTTTTTCACCAATTTCAAAAAGACTTGAGTCAAAGTCCAAAGTATCCAATTTGAAAAAAACTTAAGTATTTTACTCGACACTGAATTTAGTGTCATGAATACAAACTCTATTCATTCTAATAGGTTCTAATACTGAAATGACATTTAACACCTCAATGTTTTAAAAAAGGTAGAACAAAGTAGATAAAAAGAACAAAAAGTCAGTCTCAGTCAAACTGAAGTGTGCAAAGAAAAAAAGATGGGAAAATAAAACTCTGACTAGTCAATTGTATATAATATAATAAAATTGGTAAAATACATTTACGTCTCTAATTCAGGTTCATGCGGTTTAGCTGATAAATAGCATCCAGTACCTTCAGCATCCAGCAGATGGCTCTATCACCTCGTTCCCCCATGACATTTTCTGCAACATAATTAGATGCCGGCTTGTTTCACAATGTAACGAGAAACGGCAAGTGTACATTCAAATGTAGTGGAGTAAAGAGTACAGCTACTCAATCACAAATGTAGTGGAGTAAAGAGTACAGCTACTCAATCACAAATGTAGTGGAGTAAAGAGTACAGATACTTAATCACAAATGTAGTGGGGTTGAGAGTAAAAGTTGCTTTCATTTTTGATACTAGGTACAAGTACAAAGTAGCAAAATACATACTTAAGTAAAGTCCATTTGCTCAAGCACTTTACACCTCTGGTCGTGATTAGTGTGTTGTAATTGAGCGTGTGCGTGAGGAGGTTAATTGTCGGCCTGGCATGGGCGCGATCATGTGGGCGCAGTCTGTCTCAGCATGTGTTCTGATATTCCCATCATTGTTGTGTTGACGCGAGCAGCGGCGGTGTAATCTGGCGGTGTAATCTGTGCGCGCGTGTTTGCCGCTAAAACGGCTTCGTGTAAACGCCACCTACTCAAATTATGGAGACGGAACATATTCGCCATGGAGACGTGTATAGATAATTAACTGTCTGTCTGTCTCCCTGTTTCTTATTTGTCTGTCTGTCTGTCTTACATAATTATTTATCTGTCTGTCTGCCCGTCTGTATATGTATATATTCAGCATCCTGGAGATAAAATTATTTATTTATCTGTCAGTCTATCTCTATAGCAATTCATCTGTCTATCTCTCTTTACAGATTATTTGTCTGTCTTCGTCTTACATGATTATTTATCGGTCTGTCTCTTTATAAAGATGTTTATCTGTTTGTTTGCATGTCTTTCTATATAATTATATATATATATGTATATGTTTCTCTTTATATGAAATATTGATCGCTCTGTCTCTATATAATTATTTTTCTGTCTGTTGGTCTCTCTCTCTGTCTTTAATTATGTATCTGTCTGTCGCTCTATACGTATAGCTATTTATCTGTCTTTTGTTATATAGTTTTTTACCTGTCTGTCTTTCTGCTTATACACATAGTTATTTTCCAGTCTGTCTTTCTATATAGTTATTTACCTGTCTGTGGTTCTTTATAGTCTATCTATAAATCTGTCTGTCTGTCTAACTACATACTTGTTTGTTTGTTTGTCTCTTTCTGTCTCACCATCTATATGTCTGTCCATAAGTCTTTTAATCTGTCTGTATGTCTCACCCACACTCTCTCTCTCTCACCCTCACTCTCACACTCTCACACACTCACACACACACACACACACACACACACACACTCAGGGAAATCTGACTACAATAATAAAGCGATGCTAACACACACTAGCTGAGCTAAGGTGAGTAAAGCAGGTTTCCTCCTCAACCACGACATCTTACATCCTCCAACGCTCTGAACATCGAGAGAAGCAGCGATCCAGATCAGTGTGTGTGTGTCAAGAGTGTGTGCGTGCCAAGAGTGTGGGAGTCAACACCGTGTCCACTGTGTGTGTGTGTGTGTGTGTGTGTGTGCTGGCAAACAGCTAAAAGCTTCAGCGGCGAGTGCCATATGCGAGCAGAACCGAGCCAAAGCGAGCGAGCCATATGCACTTCTACTGCTTTTTTTCAGCTAATTATCTCAAATGTCTGTTTTATAGAACAAATCCGCGAGTTCCTCGGCGTTTGCCGCGCAGCGAGCGATTTCCCTGCCAACGCGCAGAAATACCCAACACGACGACGCACAAGAGACGATCGACTTAGAGTTTAAACAGCTCAGGCGTGTTTTGCTCGAGTTTAACCTTCAGTGTGCGACACCAAAATAACACCAGTACTGTGGATTATCAAAGCAAACTGAAATGAAATGAGGGAGAGAGTTTGAGAGACATAAAGAGAGAGAGAGAGAGCTGGTGAGAGAAAGGGGGATAGCGGGAAAGACAGAGAGAAAGAATGAAAAAGTGAGAGAGTGAAATAATGACAAGGTGAGAGAAATATAGAGAGAGTGAGAGAGAAAGATGTAGAGATAGAAACCGAGAGCGTGATAAAGAAAGCGGGAGAGAGAGATAGAGAAAGAGAAATAATAAAAAAGTGACCGTAAGAGAGGCAGAGAGAAAAAAGAGGTGAAAGATACAGAGGAAGAGAGAGTGAGAGAGAGAAAGATAGAGACAGAGAAAGAAAGAAAGAACGAACGAAAGAATGAGAGAAAGAATAAAAAGTAAGAGAGTAAGAGAGGCAAAGAGGAAAGAAATGAATGTGAAAAATACTGAAGAAAGAGAGAGAGAGAGATGGAGAAAGAGAAAGACAGAAAGAAAGAATGATATAGTGAGAGTGAAAGAAACAAAGGAAAGAGCAACTCTCCCTCTCTTTCACTCTCTGTCTCTCTCTTCTTTTGAATCTGAGAGAGAGAAGTGGAAGAGTGTACGAGACAGAGGAAGAGTGTGAGCGAGAGACAGAGATGGAGAAAGAACGAAAAAGTGAAAGCGAGAGACACAAAGGGAGAGTGAGACAGATAGAGAGGCAGAAAAACAGAGAGAGGCAGAATAACAGAGAGAGAGAGAGAGAGAGAGAGAGAGAGAGAGAGAGAGAGAGAGAGAGAGAGAGTGTTGACCTGCTGCAGCTGTGATGTGGACAAACGCCCCCTGGTGGAGGTCTGTATGAGGCTCCACAGGTGTTTAGTCCATAAGAGCAGGAGGAGAAAGAGAGAGAGAGAGAGAGAGAGAGAGACACACACACACACACACAAAGAGAGGGAGAGAGAAAGAGAGGGAGAGAGAAAGAGAGAGAGAGAGAGTTGCGGGCGAGAGAGAGACTCAGACGCTGAGGTCATTACTATCCATTACAGGCAAACTGACCTTCCGCTCCACCGTGTGTGTGTTCCAGGGAATAAATTGTGATCTTTTAATTATGCGGCGTATGAAAAGTTCCTCCTCAGCTCCACATCCGTGTGGGACGCAGGAATGTGATGGTGGGGGGTCTGTGGGAAGAAGTCTGGACCGCTTTCCCAGCATCACACTGTCCCCGGATCAGCCCGGAGATACCAATAATTCACTCAGCACACACACACACACACACACACACACACACACACACACACACACACACACACACACACACACGCACACACACACACACACACGCACACACACACACGCACACACACACACACGCACACTGACACGTTGTCAGGTATAAAATAGCACAAATATATGGCACAAAATGAAAAACAAGTTGACAATAAAATAATTATAAATATTCAATTACATAAATTAATTAAATATAAATAAGAAAATATATTTTATACTAATAACACAAAAATTATACAAATTAAATTAAAAATTACACAAAATATATATATATGAATATATATATATATATATATATATATATATATATATATATATATATATATATATTTTGTTTTTTACATAAATAACACACACACACACACACACACACACACATGTGCACATTGTTTAAAATTGTTGCACACAGTATAAAACACTATATAGCACAAATACTGGGATACATGATGAAAACGAATAACAAGTTGACAATAAAACTATTATAAAGAAAAACCAATAAGCATATTTGTAATTTTTAAAATATATTTTAAACTTCACAAAAATATATACAGTACAAATAATATCTATATATTTTAACATGTAACATTACATATATAATGTATATATATAACACACATATAATTACGTACACACACACACACACACACACACACACTCACATGCACTGGGACAAGAATAATCTGCACACACACGCACACACACACACGCACACTCCACAGCTCTCATGTCCCTAACAATCTGAAGAGCCTTTGACAGCTGTAATTAAGCATGTTAATTAGAGGCAACGCGCGAAGAATAATATTGACTGTGATTGGACGGCGTGCTGAATCAGATGAGAGGAAGCCCCTCCCCCCTACAGCGTGTGAGGCTTAAGAGTATCAGAGGAAGCGGCTCCTCTTGCTTTTGTAAGATGAACTTTACATCAAAGTGCTTGATTAATTACTGATAAGGGAGTAATAAAATATTAACGCACTTTGTAATTAATGGGACCTCGAGCCGCGTGTCTCACACCAACAGCTTTTTTTCGGGGGGAAAATAACTGGTTTATCTTCCTCTTTTGTGCGACTGCCGCTGCAATCGCTCACAGATTTGCTCTTTTCCTCCTACGATTATTCCTAATTTGAGCAAAAGCAAAGAACCGTTTCAGAAGGAATAAAAGAACCAGACGTGTCGGGGGTCAGAGGTCAAGACGAAGCGGCGAATTTACGGGAAGCGTTTCGTTAAAATGTTTAAAAAATACATACATCTCTGTTCTTATTAAAGGAAAAACAGGAATATTCTTTACGTCTGATCAGCTTCTACAATCATACAATTAAAACATTTTTAACACACACATATTAATACAATTGTTCAAAAAATAAATCGTTTGTTTGAATGAAGTCGACAACAAATACATTATTATTGATTTATGGTGATGAATACTAATAACTAAATATAAATACATACACACAGGGATGCATTATAAATACTGAATGTATATATTCACACATTTTTAAAGAAATAAACACATATTTTGTGTTTGTGCATAGAATAGAATAGAATAGAATAGAATAGAATAGAATAGATGTGATAGAAAGATTAGATAACGGTAAAAAATAACCAAATAACCAAAGCAAATAACTGCAATGTATTAAATTATATGGTAAAAAAAAAAATAGAATGCAAGAAACGGTTTAAATATAAAACTCTATACAGGAACAAAGACTTTTTAACTATAATAATTTTTACATGAATATTTATATTAATAAATTATGTTTTTAATATGTATTGTTACAGATTAGAGTAAGTCTTAAAAGAAAATATATATATATAAATATTTATTATACAATATATATAATTAACATGTAATAAATATATACAACACTTGCTAAAAAAACAAAATATACGAAATAACAGATTTATAAAATAAAAAAAAACAGTGAACGTACGAATATGCGTGGGTGTGGTACATTTAAAATAAACATCTAAAAAAAACCCCCGCATATATTATCAAATATACTGAGTGTAAGTGTCACGAGTGTCAATGTAAAGAGACACACAAATGTACAGAATTTGGTCAATAACAAAAATCCCTCTGTATGGTCGCGAAAATGCGTCTCACTGTCCAAAACGAGAATCATCATGTGACTTTTTCGAGGCCGATCCACAAAATCCCGCCGGATAGAGATCGGCTCGGCCCGAGACTCCGAATCCGGAATGATGAGGTGACAAACCACGAGAGGTTCTAACGGAACTCTTATCTGGAAGGGAGTGTGTGTTTTAAGCTCGGCCCCGTTAGTGCCTGATGTGTGTGTGTGTGTGTGTGTGTGTGTGTGTGTGTATCACAGAGACTGAGATTGAGAACATGTGCACAGCGAGTGTGTGTGTGTGTGTGTGTGTGTGTGTGTGTGTGTGTGCCGGTGTGGTGCAATATGATAAATGTGTTCCACCCCATAATCTATGTGTTTCAAAATATGATGTATGTGAGTATGAACTTTGAATTATTTCCTAAACAGAGGGCCATAAATCTTGTAAGTTTGGTGAGGAGGCCGGGCGTATGAATAATGCAGCGCAGAGCGGCCAGATGCTGAGAGTTACGCAGTGAGACTGACTGCTGATGGGAAACTAACCGCTCTTTCCGGCCCTAAAGACGGAGGAGAAGAAGATGCGATGGGTGGCAGATCCCACTGCTGGAGACGGTCTGCTTTCTCTAGGCCTCAAGGTCACTCTAGTGTGTGTGTGTGTGTGTGTGTGTGACCTTGAGACTGACGTATGTGTGTTTGTGTTCCCGACCGAGGTGTGAAGAGTAGCAGACACTCATACTTGAGTAAAAGTACAGAGACTTAATGTAGAAAAACGATATCACTCTACATTGCAAGAAACAAGTCACCAGTTTCAAAAAGACTCGAGAGAAAGTAGCAAAGCATGTGATTTTAAAAGAACTTGAGTGTTTTACTTGACACTGAATGTAGGCGACAAAAAAACCCCAGTAAGAAATGTGAAAACAAACTCTATTTGTGAGGTTTTGTTGTCTCCAAATGAAACGAAATGTAACACCTCATGGTTTTAAAAATGCCTCAATTCAGTACGAGCAAAATACTCAAGTTGCTTTCAAATTGAATAACTTTACGACTCAAATAGCCTTGGAATTGGTGACTTGTAACGTGTAATTGAGTCATTTTTACTGTGATGTATCAGTACTTTTACTACGGTAGCTTTCATGAAACTTCCGTTTTACCCATTTGGAATAAAAGAGCATTTAGTCTCGTGTTGACGCTTGTTGAGTTCCAGAAACACCGCAAATTCATATCAAGCATATTAGGTTTTCCTCTAATCCCCCTTTCACTTTTCCAGAAGACGGAACAGTGTGACGACTGTGGATTGAGATAAATATTTAGATCTGCGATGGGAAGTTACTTGACGTCTACAACTGAAGCCGAACCAAATCGTTTTAGAAAGTACGGTAAAGTTGAATAATGTCAGCTGACCGGTGTATTTAGTCGTCTAGTTATGCTTTGTACGAAGATCAAGCGAAGTGGAGATTTCTCGCCTCAGACAACCTCTGTCTGTCCCGACGCCAACAACCAATGATTTCACCCGATTGAAACCCAAAGACGAAGCGAAACGTTTTGAGTTTGTTGTAAGAAAATTCCACTAAAGTAGTTCAACTTAAGTAGTTCCACCAACTTAAGTAGTTCTCTGAAGCAATATCCTGTCGAACTGCGTTTGCGATGCGTTTATGATGTGGTGTGCCAAAGTTCAAACACCAAGGCAAAAAAAAAAATAAAAAAATTAATAATTAAAATTTATACTACAATGAACCATCGCTATATCGCGGTTTGACCATCGCAGATTCACTACATCGAGGAATTTTTTCATCACGATTTGAAGCAATATATCGCAAATTTTCTGGAAATTTAGAAAATATACGTGATTTATGAAGACCCAAAACATTTGGATAAGTTCATTAATAATTAGTAATATCTGCTCTTACTGACATTACAAATGACTTTACGTTATGGCATTCGCCGCCGCTCACAGACGCAGACCTCAAAGACCCGACGTAATCGGCCAGTGAGGAAGACACAGTGAGAAGAGACCCAAGAAATTGTCAGAGAAACGGGATTAACATCATAACGGCTTGCAAAGAATTTTCGCAAGAGTGGGACGAGGAATCGGTTCGTTCTCTGCAATTCAGCAACAAAACAAAATTCTGTTACTACAACTACGGAAGAAATTGAACAAGTGTCCTTTAAATTCATTCTATTATACAAATAAATACGTAAATATGGTGTCCCTACTTCGCGGATTTTCAGCTGTCGCGGTCGGGCTGGGAACCCATCTACCGCGATAAATGACGGTTCACTGTATATTCCGCGAGGTGAATTCGCACGAGCCATTGTGAAGTTATTTCGAGAGGTCACCGAACCTGCCAATCGGTGTAAGTGGGAGGGGTCGGCTGTGCACAAACAAGTTCGCCGTCCAATCCGATCAAGCGACACAAGTTGAATCGCAGAAAGCGTCTTCAAAACTCCCGTCCAACCCGAGCGTCTACTCGTGATGGGTTTGACACTGGCTCACGCACTAGCGCGGCGACGAAAAGCGGCGTGGAAGGGAACGTGGGCGTCGGCACGTGTGCGATCAGACTTCGCCCTTGTCAACATTCTCTCCTGTCCGCCATCACTCATCCCCCAGACCCAACCCGAAGAGACCAGCGCAGGCCAGTGCGACTCAGCACATTCCACACTCATGAATTTTAATTAAACACGCTGCCTTCCCTTCACTCACTCCCCAAAATAAATGGTGGGAAAATATAAGACATCTGCCCGGGATATATCATTTACATTTCTCCCGCTATAAATCACCAGCCGCTGTTTCAGATATCAATTAGATGAGTCGCATTGATTGAATAAATTCCGCGCGGGATGTTCGGGGGAGGCCTGAGAGAGGCGTGTCCGCGGCTCCGCCTCCTCCTCCTGATTGAACTCTTTAACATCACTCGCACAAACACTTCGAATCTCGTTTTTCTACTTGAGCGGAGACGCTTCCTGTGAAAGTTCACTTCAAGACGCCAGGCGGTGTTTCAGTCGGAAGTTAATGAATGGAAGATTAATTCATGAATTTGTAGTGGTGAAAAAACGTTCCCAGTTTACAATATTGCTTGAAGTGGAATTCTTAACACGATGGGTTAAAAGGCGTGGGATTCTTGGCTATATTCGGAATAACAATGAACATTCGTACGGTTTTGATAAACAAGTGATAAAAATGAAATTAGAAATAACTGTACCTCGACAACATACTGTCCACCTTATTGAGAAAAATACACTTTAACGTTGAACTTTTTACAGAATTGTATAACTTCTCATCTTAGCGGCTAGGTTACGTTTGCTGCTATGCTTTTAAAATCTCATGTAATCAATATTCGAAGCCGTTAATTGATTTCGGTTTTTAAAGCATTTACCACACATTCCAGTGTGCGTCAATTATAAAAAAAAAATAAATAAAAAAGGTGCTTGACAACTGATGACATAGCACAGCGCTCGGAAGTAGAAACAAAGCATGTTTCGCAGGTGTAGAATGAAACAAGGCGGTGTTTTACACATCTGTCAGCCCAAAAATATACGCCGCACATATTTCACTGGCTTAAAAATGCTTTTAATGGCTAAACTCCACCCCCCCCCCCCACACACACCCACAACTGGAGTCGATTTGGAAAGTGTCTTGCTCCGGCTCTTTCCGAGACTATCCACACGAATCCCAGTAAGACTTTTCCCGGCGTCAAGCGTGTCCAACCCTTGATTTAAAACAGTCACTTTAGGTGGGAACACACACTGACAGTGTCTGCTTAAACCCTGAGAGCACCTGGCAGCAAATAAACCTTTTCCCTTTAAAACGTAAACGCCATCATGTCAGCAGAGCTCGCGCAGCGTTCCCCACAATAAAAAAGTGATTTATTCAGTGTTGGGTGGCTGTCAACGCGTTTCTCCAGGCCTTTGCCGACTCTAATTTATACTTAAATTGCCTCGGAGGAGATAGGATGGAACGAGCCAGGGGTGTCTGACTGCACCCTCCGTTTACTCATCTGCCCCAGCCCCCGGCCACGCCCCTCCCATTTGCCCCTGCCCTCAGCCAGTCTCGGAGGTGAGGAGCTGAAAGAAGGCGTCGTAATGGTCTCATCTCCTGATGCCATTACCATCACTCTGAGGTTAAAGAGATCACTCCCAGGATCAATGACGAGCAGAAGACTCAAGCCGACACCAGTCAGAGAGTGGCGAATTAATGCCGCGCCTCCTAATTGATCGAAAAGTGTTGGCAGAAGGTTCAAAGGTATTAAAAAAACGACTTTTTTTGTGCTAATTTACAGGGCTTGTCAGGCGGCGGGAGCAGAGGAGTGGACTGGTGGTGTCATGGTAATGGGCTAAGGGCAGACTCGCGTAGCATGCTAACAGCGAGCTGTTGACTAAATGGCTGGTGTTTGGTGTACAGGTCAGGAGTCTGTAATTTACAACTTCAATTTTGACGGCTTCGTCTTCTCGGGAGAAAAAGCCGCCAGCTAATGACTGGTAAACTTTAACCCGTCGGGTCTTGGCAAAGTAAGGCACCTTTTCTAATAGACAAGTTTGTAAAAGCAAGCGAGTCATTAGGAGGTCGGTCTTGTGTGTTAAACTCAACGAGACCGCATTGATTTGGGTTTAAAGGATCGCTTCAGATATCTACAGGCTTATAGGGCCAGCTTCATGAGGGATTGGCAGGCCATTTCTAACTAGCTCCATCAATCTCGGCTGCAGGAGACGGTGGAAAGGCCAAGCTGGACCGCATTTGCAACCGCCCAAGGTTTTCCAACGCGAACCAACCATAGTCAATCGTCATTGGCGTCTGGGGAATCTGACTGGGAGTTCATTTTCATTTTTTTTTTGCCCCCCACATTGATTGGCTGGTGGAAACCACGGCAGACGGTTGAACTCTGCTCCGAGGCATTCCTGCTCTTTTTCATTAGCTTATCTTCGAATCCTGCTTCATGGCTGACTGATCAGCAATCAACACCAGTTTGTTTCAATCAGCCGCCGCGGCACTACCTGCTAATTTACTCCGTGGCCCGTTAGAAGGAGTTTGCGCTCCTGTGAACGGGGCAGGAGAACGACAGGAGGCAATTGACCCCTTGGCACCTTGGCACCCGGTTTGTTGTGCCCTAAAACCGGGACGCATGTCACCTATCTGAAGCCATCAATCCATGACGTTCAAACCACCACTATCCAATTCCAGTTGGAGCGAAACCCTGCCTCTCTACACCAAGGCATTCTCTGTTCCTACTCTCCAATTCACCTGTAGTAAATGTGTCCTAGACTGTGGGAGGAAGCCATCAACGGAGAAGAGAATACGGAATCTCCACACAGAGAAGCCTTAACCCGGCCTTGAACTTGTGTTCTTTGAGGCATTTCAGACTACCTGGAACCATCTGCACATCCCACCCACACACTTCACATTACTCAGTCACACCTACGGACTATTTATACGCACGAGTTCACCTGTTGAGTGTACGTTTGCACGGTGGAGGAACTTGGAAACTACCCACAGAAAGATGGGGACTGGATCTCACAACAGATGTTGGCAACAACAGTGCCTTCCATCCATTACTATTATAGTAGTGCCTTCCAGCTTAACATATAGAAACTAGGGCTGTCAAACAATTAATTTTTTAAAAACTAATTAATCGCACATTGCTGTGTTAAATTAATCGAGATTAATCACTTTTAAATGACTAAAGCTTGTAACATTGGATATTGAGGTGTAAAATGTAAATTAATGTAAACTCAACACTAGTTTAAATACTGCAATATCATTTAGTATTTTTTTTATTCAAGTTGCATTATATTTTCTTAGTTTTACACATGAGTGTTATACAACAATTGAAATGCATCATATTTTTAGGTTACAGAGGTTTTAGTTTTAGGTTAAAAATAGGATGTTGTGTTTTTTGTAAAAAAAAAAAAATAAATAAATAAAGAATAATAAGAAGAAGAGGAAGAATTTTAATAATTTTTAATAATAAAAGCGCGTTTTGTCTTCTTTTTGTCAGCTGAAAACAAACTGTAACGTAATAAATACTTATCACTCTAACATTCAACACATGTCTACATAAAGCTTAGAATGTCTTTTTAAATAGTAGTACAAGTAAATACAGTATTGTCTGTTTACCTAATCCCTGTGAATCTAAAAAACAGCAGATGAAAACGATCACTGAGCGCTGCTGATCTTAATGAGCCGCACCTGGTGACACCAGCACGGCTCTCTGGGTCTATTCACGGCACCTCCCAAAACCGAAAGTGGGAAAAAACTGCAACTGTGATTAACAGTGTCAAAAAGAATTAAAGTGAATCGCGTGCGTTAACGCGTTAATTTTGACAGCCCTAATAAAAACAAATGTCACAAAGGCACATGAATGTAGCATCTCCTGTTAAACGTCAAAGTTGCCCGAACAAGTTTTCTTCACCACGATTAGCCTGTCAACGTAGCGTTATAGTGTCCGAACGGCGCAGTGTTCCTCATCCTCCCCTGAACTCCCAGTACAGTCTGATAATCTCCAGTCAAGACAGACGCGTCGTCCTCGCATTTAGCCCAACCCTGGAATCCGTGCCAAGATAGAGGACGCGCGGCATATTCAGATGCATTAACAACCTTGTTACCGCTGATAAAGGCCTCACATGGTCTGGAATCTTCTCTCGGGCAAGACGAATCTATAAATAGAGTGTACACTACATCTGTGAGTGAGAAAGATTGGCTTTCAGCGCCTGTGATTTATACACGGGCAGGGCAATCCCTTACCGTGCGGGTACGGCAGTCATCCCTACGCGTCTGTAATTCCCCGCATTGCCTGTGCGTGAAAGCCTCTGATACTCTCTTAGCCCCGAGGTGTAATGTTTGATAATATAACTACTGCTACTGTCAAAGCGCTTTCTGTGCAAATACATTACCGGCGCCGGGGATTCTAAACATTTATATTAAAGAGCGGAGAACGGGCGAAAAAAAACCACGCATTGATTAAAAGCCCGAGATAGTCCGTCCAACACCGCCCCGAGAACATCAGTTATTTTGCATTCTGACAAGCCGATTGATAACTCATATGCGCGAGGCAGGAATGACAAATGCGGATGGAAAGTGGCTTTGACAAAAACGATAACAGCATCAGTCTCCGGGGGCCGCGGAGGTACGCCAGCGAGCTGTTTAAAATATTTAATCATTCCGTGAAGGCTGCAAGATGTTGTTTGACCCCGGAGGAGCGTGAATGTCACACGGATCGGGAAATTGCCGAGACTTTGAAGTGAGACGAGGAGGGGAGCCGTTGCCGTAATGACTCCTACTTGATGTATTGTAATTTTCACGTGTTGTTCTGTCTCTGTGTCTGGAGGATGAGTAGAATCATCTAGTCCTGGACATGATGGGAGAGACGGAGAGAGAGAGAGAGAGAGAGAGAGAGAGAGCGTTATCAGGACTGAGCATCGGGCCCGCAAAATGTTTTACTCGTCCATTTCTCCATCGCCGGACGGAAAGCAATAAAAGTTGTGTTGGAAGCTCCTCGGGGCCGAGGAGGGATGGAGATTTTAGCGTGTTAGCGCTTTGAGCTCGCGGGCATGTCAGTTCTTCAGACCTCTCAAAGCGTCATTGATCCGAGCTGTTGTCCTTTCTGACAGTTGGGTTTGTCAAGTCGGCAGTTTTAACTCATCACATCAGCCTGTGCGCATTATTTTAATGCCGTGGTTTCATCATCCTGCGCATCTACATGAGTTCGCTGGGCAGGTGATTTTTTATCCTACATCAAAAATACTTTGGTTTAAAAATGCATCACGCACAGAAAAGATCAAATGAATGGATTCTTGCTAAGCCTCGTGGTGAGCGAGTCTGTTCTATTGTATTTTATTTTTACAGTATTTTATTGTGAATTTATTTTGTTGTATTTTAATCTTTTATATAGGGCTGTCAAACGATTACATTTTTTTAACTAGTTAATCGCACTTCCTCAACCAAATTAATCGTGATTAAATCACAAATAATAATAATAATTTTATTATTAATAATTATTTAGTATTAACAATTATTAATAACATGAACAAGTATAGAATCTTGTAATATTGAATATTGAAGTGTAAAATGTAAATTAATGTAAACTCAACATAAAATAAACACTTTAAATACTGTAATATGGCATTTTGACTAAAGAAAACAATGGGTAAGCCGGTCATAATAATTAAAAAAGAAATGAGTAATTTATTTTGAGGAAAAGAGACAACGGATATGTATTTGTATATTTGTGTGGCAAAAGTATGGCACTGATAATTAGTTCAGCTGAAAAGACTGATCACACATTTAAAGGAACAAAAGTCCGACATATGGTCTGTGCGCATCAGTCGTCTGAGAGACTGCGAATAATTGAATTGCACTCTATTCTTTCTACAAGTGCACTGTGATTTGAGCTTTGTAAAAAACTGTACAAGTAATACTGAATAGTTTTCCAGGAAATACTGGAAGTGCCGGGAAAACCGGAAGTGCAATTAATGGCGTTAATAAAATTTGACGCGATTAAACAAATTTAATTAATCGCACGAGTTAACGCGTTAACTTTGACAGCCCTACTTTTATATTCTATTCATATGTTATCTTGCATATTTTATCTTGTATTTTTCTGTTTTATAGTTTATCTTATCTCTTGTCTTTTATTATTGTATTTTATTGCTTTTATCTCTTAACTTTCGATTGTATTTCTATTGTACCCCCACTATGTTTATACTCCGGACGATTGTAAAATATATTTCACTGCACGTTGTTGCAAAATAATATGACAAATAAAATTAGAATTCGATCTGTATATTCACTCTTGTTCTCTATATTTCACAGGGGAAGTAGAATTCTATAGAATGCCTGAACAAGAGCAGGCAAAGTACAAAATGTTCGGATTTCACACATTGTCTAGTTTGAAAGGCCATCAGGCAGAGTGTGTGACAGCATCGGGAAAACGTCCGTGCCTTTGATGTTGTCGCGCTCCGTGTCAGAAACACGTTTTGCCTTTGTTCGATTTGTTGGAAAGATCTTTACGATTAAAACGCATCGATCCAATCGAGCAAAAGCAACACATGTGGTTTTTCATCCAATATCCTGCAGTTCCGCATTTCTTTTAATTCATATTTTATCGTTCCATTGGTTTGAATTATTCATCCGTAGGAAAGGATGATGGTCCTATTAGCTAGAAATGATCAATCATCTACAACCAGTTAATTGACTTACAAGGTACGTTTTACATCTGTAAATGCGAAACATAATTTCCGCAGTTACACAAATATTCCTTGACGGTAATTTTGTCGAGCGAACGTGTAGTCGAACATTAGCTAATTGGCTTGGCATCCTAAACCGCGGCACAGCTGACGGAAATCGCCGCGTCTACGAGCGAACACATGTTGGGTCTCTTCGGCTCGTCTTCCTCCAGACTTACTTACAAGTTCATTTTACAAACTCAGATCAATGGAACGTTAATTAGATTTGTGTGTTTCCAGCCCCGCAGGCCATGCAAAACACGAGCTCGGAGGGAATTCGGGTTTTTTTTCCCTCCCTTCATACGGTCCAGGGCTTCGTGGGGTTTTTCGGGGGGGTTTCTCTGCAGTTGGACTCGGCTGGTCTCTGTCCATATGGCTTTTCCTCATTCCTGTCAGCAGGGTGCTGGTCAAATCAAAGAGTTTTCAATCCCGTGTCCAGTCAGGGGCCTGTCCGGCTCTGATCATCAACGCTCAATATGCCGGGCAAATTAGTCCGACAGCATCCACTATTGCAATCGGCTTAGGATAAATCTGATGTCTGAGAAGAGACTCTGACAATTAGGAGACGTTTGTTAATGGAGGAGATTAAAGGGCGATATTAAAGGGAAGAAAAGATGTCTGGACGTTTCTAAGAGCAACCGGAAGCCTGAAAAGAGCCGCGTCTTTCTAGCTCGTCTTTGGTTTGGTTGAGTCGGGGTCAAGCAGGCCTCTTCTGACTATCTAAATTATAATATTAGTTTCACGGAGTTGTATTGATGTATTCCCAGAATTCCATTTTTTGCTGTATAGCATGAATGTGAAGGTTGACATTTTCATCCAATCATATTTGAGAGTTTTCTTGTTGCTACGTCTTCCCAGGGCTTTGGAACCTTGAGTAATTCCCAGTTTACCCTAAAATCAATTTAAAAAATCATTTCAGACATAAACATCATTTTATTCATCTAATTGAGATGGTTAGTGAGAAACTTCTGCATTTAAAGCCTCTTTGACTGAGGAATTAGGATTCTGTTTCTTTGACGGTTTGCAATTAATGTTATGGAAATCACGCTGGCTTTAGTGTTTTAATCAGAATCTAATATACCGTATTTACGCTAATATAAGACCCCCACGAATATTGAAATCGGTGATTATAAGCCGAAAAAATACGTTTTTGAACGTTGAGAATTCAAAATAAAGGTGTGCTTCTATTCGCGTAAATGCGGTATTTCCTCTCGTTTTAGCACAGTTAGGTTTAGTAGTTGCTTCCTGGTATGAAAAAGAATAATTTTTTGTCCAATCATGTACGCGACATTTGTGTTGCTATGCCAGTCTAATCTGCCCAGAGCGTTCGAATTCCATTTAAATGTTATGATCGGTTCTTTCGCAAACAAATCTCACTGCCGCATCGACCAGCGTCTGTCAATTTCACACAAAATGTGGAATAAGAGCGCGGTTTCTCTGTAGCGTGGATGGCTTCATCATAATGCTGGTATTAAAAGGCAAATGAAGCCGGATGCGTCCCCATTAAAGGCTCAGGTAGCGGCGATACGTGTGCGACTGAACACACAGCTCATAAAGACACGGAAGGAGAAGGGCCGAGACGGAGTGCTGGAAATAAGGTGTTCGACATCAGTGCTTCAGAAGAGAAGTAGAGCGATTTCCATTTTAATGTGTGGATGGTCGTGTCCCGAGGACGACTGGAAGAGCTACTACGGGCCATCACTCAGGAACAATCTCCGCCGCTGCCGTGCCATGTAAATCATCGCACAGGGCTTAGGGATATCTGCAAATAAAGGCTTTGGCGAGAGATTGATAATGCCTAATGTAGCCCTCAGGAATCAAGAGACGAGTCACACGCTATATTTCCTGGCCCGAAGGCCTGGCTATTATTGTACGGCCATGCAGGGCTCCATGCAATTCAACATCCACTTCATTCTGCCCAGCGCGTGTTGGTTCAGCCTGTCATAATTGATGTAGTTTTTCCATAAACGCCTTGGACTGTGGAAAAGCGCAGAGATATTTCCCCGGTTTGGGCAGCAATGCGTCTCCGACAGATGTGTCAAGTAGCCAAGTAGAACTACTTTGTTACCTTACCCAAGTACAATTTGGGCTTATTTACACTTTAGTAGAGTGATTATTTACCTGCTTACTTTTTACTTCTACTTGTTGATTTTTTTAAGCAAATATCTGTACTTTCTTACTCTCTCAGAGAGAGAGAGAGAGAGCGAGAGAGAGAGAGAGAGAGAGAGAGAGAGAGAGAGAGAGAGAGAGAGAGAGA
>MU204349.1:952521-967521 GCA_017309775.1 Paedocypris sp. Pulau Singkep | reverse complement strand
CGCTGTTTGACTTTGTGATTTCCCTTAGACGTGAACCCGTGACCTCTGGAGCTGAGAACACGAGATCTGCTGATTGAGCTACAAGAAGTCGTACTTTAAAGAGAAAGTCGTTGCTCTTTGACTTGTTTTTTTTAGCACGTTGGGATTATAGGGAACAATGTTGGAGTTTTATTAATGGTGGATGATTTCCATGAGCAGTCGCATCCTGGAACAACTACTCTGGTTTTCCCCAAATCAGTTAAACATGAATCGTGCAAGTTTCGAGGTATCTTGCTGTCATCTTGTGTTTTCGAGAGTTTGTCGTTTTTGTTGCTTTTTGAGAGACTAAAGTGCGACGCTCTCCGTTAAGTACAACCCTCTACGATAAATACGGCCCACATCATTAAGCACGCCATTCTCTGTTAAGTACGCCCCTCTATGATAAATACGCCCCTTTCTGTTAAGCACGCCCCACTCCATTAAGTACAGCTCATTCCATTAAGAACAGCCCTCACCATTAGGTCCGCCCCTCTCTGTTAAGTACAGCCTTCACAGTTAAGCCCGCCCCTCTCCGTTAAGTACAGCCCACTCCGTTAAGTACGCCCCTGTCCATTAGGTACACCCTCTCCATTAAGTACGCCATTCTTTGATGATTACGCCGCTCTTTGTTAAGTACGGCCTCTACATTACGTATTTAGACACTTTAACCGATGTGTCATCTTCGCCATTAATCCCAAAGACAGAAGACACTCAAGAAACCACGGCGGACACGATTCTGCAAAACCTTTGCGAGCGTTGAGTGAAGTTTGTCTTCGGGCGTTTTAGCGTCTATCTGGCGCCCCCAGAAAAAACAAGAAATTCGTTTCCACGTGGAATATCAACAGACCCGCGACTCTTTATCTTCACGCGGAAGATGCTCGAGAAAGACTTCATAACACACAAAAGCCGGGATTAACGCAACAATGTGCTTCTTCTCGCCGTCCTGAGAAAATTCAGACTCGCGGAAAGTTGCAGCTCCACCACCGCTCGAATAAATTAGCGTACGGAGACGCGGAAGGCACGGCGGGCACGAACCCGCATCCTTAATGTGTGGAGTAATTCTCTGGATGGAAAACTTGCGTATTAATGCAAAATTATTCCCGGAGATTCGCGCGCCTTAATGTTTCTGATGGTTCGCAAAGACGCGCCGCCGTCGGAATGAAAATGAAACGGAAAAGAATTGCAGTAATTTAGGGAAGCGAAACCAGCAGATGGAGGCCTGGAACATTCAGTATGGGAGCGCTGGGAAATCAAAACATGCCAATTTGAGTGAGAGGATACTCTCAAATAGGGCAACTAACAAGGGGTTTGACGCCGGAGCCCCCCAAAGCGGCTTGAAACGGAGATGGAGATTATTGTGCAAACACAGCAGATTTCACTCCTTGCCCTTCTCGTTTCATCAAGCCTCCCGTGTCCACACGTATAATCGCTCCGTAATTGAGCCGGAAAGAGTAAATCTTTGAATCCCGCTAGAAATCGGCCGTTTACTTCGCCGTCTGCCGCGCCGGCGAACAATCGCGCAAATCTGCTTAGGCGCCGTCTATCCGCCGACGGTTCTCTCCGCAGGTGCGCACAATGCCGCAGTTGTGGCGATGGCTGTGATTTGCATGGAACACGAGCGGGCACGCGCTAAGATCTTCTGAATGAGCGGATGCGCCGGTTCAATGCTGCGGAATCGGCCTTGAGAAGCCAGATATACAGGCTTTGCTGCAAAGGCGTTAAATCCGCGGGTTCCTCTGCGGTTCTGGCTGCGTCTCGTGTTTACCGACTCCCCTGATTTACATATGGCTCAGGAACCCAGAAACAAAGCAAAGCCGGCCCAGAGCACCAAGCACTCTTCTGGGTGGAACATCCACGTCCTGTCAGATCATCCAGATCGCTGACGACTACATGGAGGTGCTCAGAATAGGAGGGCGTCGCTGAACGTTTACACTCGAGAAGAGTAGAGTACAAAACTACCTTTACACAGCAGAAGAGTAGAGCACTAAACTACTTTTACACTCAAGAAGAGTAGAGTACAAAACTACGTTTACACTCAAGGAGTGATGAGTACAAAAGTACTCAAGCCATAACTTTTTTAAACAAAAAACATTTTCAAAACCACTTATCCATTTCTGGGTCACAGGGAGCTGGAGCCAATCCCAGCAACCCTTGGACAGTATGGGACACAACTAGGTTGACCAATCACAGAGCAGGACACACAGTCACACTCTCACTCAAACCTATAGGCCAATTTAAGTTGTTGGACTGTTTTAGTTTTGTTCAACTGTGGGAAGAAAGTAGAGACCATAAGGAAAACTCACGCAACTCCACAGAGAAAGGGGTCGGGCCTCGAACTTGGGTCTAGAAAGGACCCTTAGCCTTACAGGGTGGCATTGCTACCCGCTACGCCAGGATGCCACCATAACATACTAGAAGTGATATTTAAATCGAAGGTAATATGATCTGTACAACTCGGCTTTGAGTTTTTGAGTGAACAACCAGTTTTTTTTTTTGTTATATAAAAATGGCCGACCTGGCCGATGAGTCACTTGAAAAACGTGAAACTGCTAAACTACTAAACAGATGAGGTTATAAACTCTTACCGTAGTAGCGTGTTTGAGGTCGGAGTCTTGACAGGCCAATGGACACGGATCATTGTCTGACCGCTTTAGAGATTCATCCCTTCCGTCTCGGAAACCTGTTAAACACTTGCTATGGGCACAATCACAGGCAACGAGCATTAATCTGCGCGGCTGGAAGCGTCGTCGTTGCTTAGATTGTTATTTTTAATGGCTACCAAAACGGAGACCACTGGCTGATGAATATTAAGCGAGGAACCAGGATACTCAACTAAAATAGAGCTTGATTTGTAAAATTTTACACTTTGGAGTTTACTTGCTAAAGTACAGATCGTATCGCCTGCATTACTATTTAAGAATTTACATAAAACCAAATCTTTGTGGTGAATGTGGTGTATTGGAGAATTATAAACTTCAGCTGTTTATAATTTTGAAAATCTGGTTTAAAATTTAGGGAAAAAAGGATAAAAAAGCTTAATTAATTAAAAAAAATTACTGTAATAATGAATTTTGTTAATTTAGAGCTACATTAAAATACAGTAATTAATCAAATTTTACTGTATATAAACGGCCCTCCTCGAGAATTTTTAATTTTAGCCAATTACAATTCTAAAAATATAGTTGTAAAAAAATTATATTATTTGGGTAATATATAAAGTGACTTATCCTCACAAAAAGTAGCAAATATAAATAAGGAAAAGAAGTTTAATAGAGAATTTTTACTAATTTACTGTAATAATACAAATAAGGAAAAAAAGCTATTTTTTTTTTTAATTATTTTAATAAAAAATGTGGTTAATTTAGAGCTACATTAAAATACAGTAAACAATTACATTATTAAAAACAATAATTTAAACAGAAAGAAATTACGATGGACTCTGTGCCATTGCAATGAAAGGTTAGATATAATGATTAGAATAATGTGGAAATTGTTGTTGGAAAATTAAAGGTTTCTGCGTATTAACGCTTCACGTATAACGTTTAGAACAGTTTAAGAACAGTCTAGATACAGTCTAGATATAATAACGTCTAGAACAGTTTAAGCTACAAAATAAATATAAAGCTCAACATATTTTTGCACCGACTGTATTTGTTGCATTACGTTCTGCTTTTGCTATAACCTACAGTTTTCAAACCGGTGAATCCCGAGGGGAAAAAAAACTAAGAACCACACAAAAGATCAAAGAGAAAGCAGCTGTAATCAAGAAATGCTTCAGGTTTTATTGTACAATTAAGGGACAAAAACATTTTTTTTCCTTTTGAATAAGGGAATAATGGGACTTTTCACAATGAGGAGGTGGGACAGTGAAATGTACGTCATGTTTTGCATTGCTTGCGTCCGCCGCCGCACATCGAGATGCGTCTCCTTCAGTCACGTCTGATTCGCCACAGAGAACTTGGTTCATTGGAACGTAAAGGATGAATCGTGGTTCTACAGCACATATACTGCATATACATCTCTGTACATATTAATTCCTTTTCCTTTACTATATATAAAATGACAATATAAAAGAATGCACACCATACCAACTATGTCGAGCTGCGGCAATTTGGCGGGACATGATGGAAATTTACACGCCGCCTCGGATCATTTAAATATATGTGCTGTGTATAAGATTTCAATGAGGTTTTTACAGCTTGAAACAGAGGCAAAACCATGGAGCGGGAAAGAGTGGTACCAAAGCATACGCTTCAAAATGCTACTGTATAAAATGATACTTAACAACGAAACAAAAAGACTCAAAAAAACAAAGAAATGTCATCGACAGAGTATATTCATAGGCAGCCTTGCGAAAAAACTTCAACGACCTTCAAGGTTCCGAAAGATCAACGAAATCTACAACGTTCTTTTTACTTCAAAAGAATTGAGATTTGACTTCTGCCGAGCCAAAACGGACAATTCGTAGCTCGAATTACCAAAACAGGCTTCGATTAAAAACATGACACATTCAACACCACGGAGTGCTTTATCCACTTCAGTCTCGTTTAGGAGCGTGTTCAGTACAACGCCGCTCATTCTATCCGGAAGCAACTTTACCCTTTTTTTTTTTAAACACCAAACCATGCCCATGGATACCATGTTTGTCTCTTTGCCTCAACAGCGCACAAACTGTCAATTCCGTTGGAAAGTGAACTCTCTAGAAAGAAGCAAAATCAAAACATGCACGTAAGACACATATCAGATAAATACAGTACAAAGCAAGAGTCCGAAATCAAGAGACTTGAACGTAAAAAAAAAAAAAATGAAAAAAAATGGGAAAACATTTGAAAGAGATCTGGTCCAGTCAGGCAGTTTCTCAACACAAGTTGGACTGATTCTGAAAGGCTCATTTCAGGCGCTGTGCAGTACAGTGATGTAGTGCAACGATTCTCGATCCAGTCACTTCACTGCCATCGGCCTGCTTAGTTAGGCTTTTTCTAACTTTTCGAGCTCGGAAACAAAGATCAGGTGGTCCTCAGGTGACTTTCCATGCGTTTTGCTGAGGTGCAGTTTCACTGCATGCTTGCTGACAAAAGTCCTATTGCACAATTTGCACTGAAAAATGGAATTGGAGTCCTCCTCTGTCAAACCGAGGGCACTGAAAGTCTTCTCTGTGATCATTTTTGTGACCGCTTGCTGGTCTCGTATGAGGTCTATCGATAATTTCGAGAGGTCCTTCAAACTAAAGCCCAAGTGGGACTCTAAGTGGTTAATGTACGTGGAGGGAGTTCTGAACTGGGAGGCGCAATCACTGCAGAGGAACAGCGGTTGGCTCGAGTCAATGTTCTTCAGAAACTTGGTCCCACCTGTCCGCCTGAGTTGGTACTTGACGTTGGCCAACCAGTGGGAGATGGTGGTCATGGAGAGACCTGTAAACTTGCAGATATGTACACGCTCCTGAGGTCCAAGGTCTGTTATGACGTATTTTCCGTCGGGGGTTTCTCGTAGGCTGGAGGCAAACTGAGCTTGCAGTATCAGCAGGTGCTGAGGGTTCCAGTTGGATTGCCTGCCTTTCCGCTTCTGAACCGGGGAGAGGTCATCCAAACCATCCTCGAAACCACAGTTGTCGGGATCGGACTTTTCGGAAATCGAGGAAGGTGTCGAGGACTTTGGTGTCAGGCGGCCTGTGAGGTTCTTCACCATGTCAGAAATGTCCATCAGGGCATTCTCCCGAAGAGGAGATGGGGTGACCGATTCAGACAGCGCAGAGAAAAGAGGTCGGGTGCTGTTAATGCTGTTGTTCAAACAGGTTGAGGAGTTGTTTGTGGGCCCATTGCCACTTTTGGACTTGGTCAAATCCATAGGCTGATCGTCATCGTTGTCGTAATATCGATTGATGGACTCAACTTTCTTGACCTGAGCTGGACTGTACATGGGCTTCTCCATCATGTTGTTGCTAATCTTGTACAGCATTGCAAGTGGGTCTAAGAGAGGACTGACGGATTTAGAGGCCTTGCCCAAATGAGTGTTCATGATTGACTGCAATGCACTAAGGGGGTTGACTAAAGGCTGTTCCGGTGAGTGTTCAGTAATTATTCCCATATTACTGCAACCATTGCTTACTTCTGTTTTATGGACATCCGTCCCATTCTTGATCACATTATCTGCATGGCTTTTCTTGTACTCTCCTTCATGAACTGGCACGTGGTCTAACTCTTTATCTACTGTACCATTCTTTGTTGGCTTGCTAAAATCATCAGACCTTGTCATGTCTTTTCTGTCTTTTAGGACAGGAGATGGCAAGTCATGTTTGACAGCCCGCTCTATAGACTTCTCATCCCTTTCCTTCTTTGAAGGGACTTTGCCAGTTACTTTCTCGACCAGCTCCTCCATAGCGAGGACATTGCTTTTATGGTTTGGAGGGGGTGATGGACTGTTTGGAGAATGGATCAGAGCATTGGAGTCTGAGGTCAAAGACTTCAAACTGCTGGCATTGAAGGTTGGCTGCATCTGAACACTCTGGACAGAAGGGAGAGAGGATTTCATTGACCCTTGGAGCTGGTAGGCAGCATGAATGCTTGGATATCCACCCCAAGTTGGTGTACCTGTCTGAGCCTTACTGATTGCACTGGAAACTGTGTTTTCTAAAGATTTGAGAATATCAAGACCCCCTTTGGGAGCCTCATCAAGGTCCTCCTCTCGGAGATATTTGTAATGGCCGGTTTTCTCAGTCTTTTCAACTCTCTCAGAAGGATCTTCCTTCTCTTGCTTGATTTTCCTCTCTTCAAATTCTTCCACTTTCTCCTCGTCCATTTCCTTCTTTTCCTCAGTGATGGCTGGGTGAATAGGTGACTCTGGTTGGGATTTGATAATGGGAGCTGGTAGGCGTGTTGTTGTGGGTGGAAGCGGAATGGACTGGATTTTCTCCTCCACTACAGGGTCAAACACTAATTGTTTTCCCTTTTTAGAAGCAGAGTTAGTGACTTTGAGGAAATGTCCAGTCACCATCATGTGGGCGGTCAGTTGCTGCAAGGTGTCATGGGAACTGCCACACTCCATGCACTTAAGAATCTGCGCTTTCCGGGCCTCAAACTGCCAGGTGTAACTCGCACCGTTCTGGTAGCCGTAACGATTGTTAGCCGTGACATAGGGATTGGAGATCTTCTGGTCTTTGGTGGGAGCAGTCTCTGCCAGTGGGATACCAGGGGTGCTAGAGATGGACTCGGGTGAGCATGGAGACATCAAGTCCTGGAAAGCACGCTTTTTGGTGGAGGGCACCAGCTTTGAGGCAAGAGCTGGCATGGGTTCTTTGAGAGGCACTTTCTGGTAGTGTTTAGTTTTGATCATGTGGACACTCAGGTCCTGCAGGGACTCAAAAGAGTGGCCACAATACATGCATTTCAAAACTTTCTGAGCATCTTCCTTGCCCTCCATCTCCATCAGGGATCGCTTCCGGGGTTTGGACCACTTCTTGCCCCTGTCCTCCTCTTTGTCCTTGTTGTCGTCACGATAGTGGCCCGTTTCGTTCATGTGCACCGTAAGGCCCACCAGAGTGTCGTAGGCTGCACTACAGTCCTTGCAGCGGAACTTGCTGGCACCGGTGAACACGGGTCCGTAGAGCTTGTTGTTTTGACGGTACAGCTGCACTGTGCTGAAGAGACTCGGCTCAGGCATCAGGTGGTAGGAAGTATGCTGCAAGGTCTTAGCAAGTGCTGCTTGGTGCCAATCGTAAGCAACGCCCCCGCTGTTAGCACCGTTGAGGGTCCCATTGTTGGCATTGCTCAGAGCGCCGGCCTTGGTGGAATTGCTGCTCGTCATGTTGGTCTTGGTGCTCGCGCTGGCATTGCTGCTACTGCTGCTAGCTCCAGTGCTCGGGACGCTGGCATGGCTGTTCACAACGTTGTTGCTCCCCCTGTGGCTGCTCGTGGTACTGTTAGTGCCGCTGGCGCTGATCTGCTTGCTTTTCATAATGTCCCGTGTGATGCTCGACCAGGAAGCGTCTGAGATCAGGTTTGCATAGACCGCTTTCATCTGTGCCAGGCTGTCCTGCAACGACAGTCCTGCGTCCGTCTCCATGTCCTCGACCTCATCTTTATCCTGGCCCTCTTTGGAGGAGGTGCTTTTGAAGTCCGCCAGGTGATCGCTGGTGTCACTGAGGGGCGAGCCATAGCCGGCATCGGGGTTGGTGCCGTTGCTTAGAGGAGAGTTCTGGTAGCTCAGCTGCTCGTGTCCGTCCTCCTCTTCATTACACAGATACTCGGCATCCTGGCCATCTAAGGAGAGTCCGTCGTCTTGCAGGTGCTCTTCATCCGTCTTGCCGGCCTTAAGCTCGTCCTCCGGCACATACGCTGTGAAAAAACACAAAAGGAGACTTGTGAGACAAACTGGCGCATTAAAATCAGAACTAAAACAATTAGCTAAATAAGCCCGATGGCATCTGGTTTTCTTGCCGCATATGTGCATACTTAAGTAATCATCGTAAAGAGATGATTTTTTTTTTTTTTGGTCAATAGTCCTGGCAGAGGACGCGGGTTTGCAATTATAAAGTGGCAAACATCCATATCTTGACTATGATAGATAGCACCCTTCACTGCTGAGGCTAACAAAGCTATCCAGTGTAACAGCTCAGCAAGGGTAAAGAGGGCAGAGGAGAGACCTCCTCTGAAACGCAGCCCCCGAAGAACACAAAAAATAGAATTTAGGAAGAAAAAAAGAAAATCGTTAAACAGGTGAACTCTAAAAGGACAAGCCCAGACGCGTCCACAGAAATTAACACGGAGACGTGTGTAAATGACGAGACACCACGCAGAGCGCTCCATCAATCCCATCATGCCCAGCACTGCCTCACTTCCCCTCTCTTGTAGTGCTGTGGCCCGGGTGTGTGTGTGTGTGACAATGATGCCGTGTCAAACAAGACACCTCGGAGTGTTACTGCGGGGACGGAGCTGGCACAGGCGATGGAAGTTCTCGCTGCAAGTCTTTCTAAAATGCAAGTGGCAATGGCATGACAAGTTGTCACGGTTGAGACCAGCAGTGTGTGTAGCCACAGATGATGAAGAGAGTAAAAGACAAGCGAATAAGCCTCAGTAGTTTGCAAAAATGCTGCTTTATAGAAAAATGAAATAACCTAATAAATAAGCTAATAAACACCTTGAATGAAAGAATGAAAAGACAACGTGGCTTTCAGTTTGTCAAAGCAGAAATGTCACAAATCATCGGTGACATCACTGGCTGGGAGGAGCTACACATCTGTCGCTGAGCACAGCGGATATCAGCCGATATGAGTGAAAATTCACTTCACAATATTTTCCAGTGTCCAGACGGGATTATAACAGTATTGGGAGGGGGGACATTACATTTTAGTAGACCATTATTACATTATTTTGACACAAAATCTGAGAGAGACAGAGAGAGACAGACCGAGAGACAAATCTGAATCTGAACGTCGCGTGAAACAAACGTTTACAAACGGCTTTGATGAAAAAAAAAAAAGAAAAATAAGTAGAAACAGAGCGACTCGCAGTACTGATCTATTAGTTCAGCCTGTTACTGTAACGCTCTCTGCTTTAGATTAGCAATGTCTCCGTGTCGTCATTAAAGTAACGAAACAAACATGTTATACAGTATTAAAGTGCTTATATACATGCATA
Organism: Paedocypris sp. Pulau Singkep; assembly: GCA_017309775.1. NCBI lineage: Eukaryota > Metazoa > Chordata > Actinopteri > Cypriniformes > Paedocypris > Paedocypris sp. Pulau Singkep. The sequence goes on along the minus strand of MU204349.1, from coordinate 957,871 downwards.
AAGATTAAATCTATGAATGTGTATCTGTATCGACAGTATTGCTAAATCCATATTGTGGTACAACTCGATACCGGTTTTCACGCTAGCAGATACTGAAATGCAAGTGAATTTACACTGTTCTGTGTCGACTGAAACAGCCAGATTTCATCACTTCACCTCCGACTTGACATTTAACTGTCATGTTAAACTCCACACGCGATAGAAAAGCAAATCGCGTAGCTCTGAATTCATGTGCTAACACTCTAAACAAAAAAAAAAAACAAAAAAAAAAAACGGCCCCAATGATAAGAACTAGTTAGGGTTTTTCTTCTTAGAAAAAGCAGCATCAGGTCAAGGTGACGCTTTCTCGCCGCGCAAATAAAACCAATCCCACATTACCTCTGGGTTCACATCACTCGAAAAGAGAAGGAAAAAAAAACCAGGATGCTAAAAATGTCGTCAAGGCCGCGCAACACCAAAGCTCCGTTTGCTCATCCAAACCCGCGATGAGACGTCAGGCGTGTTACACGAGGGAGAAAGAAGCCGACAACGACGCTCAAAAATGTGCGGTTTCATGTTACAGCCACAAAAGCTCCTTCACCCTATTGTGTGTCGACAGAGCTGACAGACAAAAAAAAAAAAAACCCGGCAGAGTGATAGCCCACCGTCTGCTCCCGCCGCGGCAGCGCGGAAAAAACAACCCGCGACACTCGTTTAATTCGCCTAATGAAAAGAGAATAAAGGTCCACGAGACCGAGCGCTTAATGAGGAGCAGTAGGATTAAACTCCCGCTTCATCGGATGTGGGAGATAAACAAAATGAGCTCCCTGTCATCGCAAAGGCATCAAAGTCGCTCCGAGGGAGTCGGCGTGCCAGCGTGTCCAGCCTCGCCATCAGCCATTTTGAACGCCACGACAACTTTGAAGGCGATCGGAGGAGACTGAGCCGGAGATGGAGGGAGTGAGGGGAAGAAAAAGAGACAGTCGTAGCTTTATCTCCGCCACCAGGAGACGTCTGTCCGAGAAGCAGATGTGCTGTCAGCTTCAAACGCCGCGCAGCTGAGCACGCCTAATCAGAGCGGACGCCGTACCTGATGTTCGGAAGGTGGCGCTTACGGCGGGAAGCTGGAGGGGCGGGAACAGCTGGGAACGCCGCTACCTTCCCTGGCGTTCCCGCGCTCCAGCTGAACCTCCAGGACGGGTTTCATTCCGTCACGTCCCGGGAGACGCGGAGTGGGCGGCGTGGAGCCAAACGGATTTGCCGGAATAAACCGCGCAAACTGTCACTTATCCAAACATCGCTTTGTGGGGGGAAATTCACGCCGCCACACGGTTCAGAGGATCGAGGCCTTGATGATTCCCTCACGCCAAAGATATGGAATCAGATTAGTGCCAAAATGATCAAACGTAAATTTGGAAGAAACGAACGAAAATGCGTCACATTGGCGGTTTGGATTTTAATTATTTTTCGCTTGCAATCTTCACGTTTTTGTTTGAAACTTTTGTTCAATTTTCACGTGAGGGGGGGGGGGGGTCATTCTCTGATTGGCTGGTGAGAATGTGATTGACAGTTGCTTGACCAGGAAGTGTGGCAGAAGTTCAACGAATGAACACATTCAAAGGTTTTTTTTATATTATTACACAAACTGATTTAAGCGTTATTTTTTGCAAAATATTGCTAAATTATTGTGGTGGTAGACACTTCAGAATAATAGTACACACTGTTGTTTCTTCACATCGAAATACTGTGTGTGCAGTGCTCCTGATAGGCACCTGACAAATAAAATGTATTAATATTAGTAATGAAAATAATGATAAAATGTTCAGTTTGTTTTAACAACTCTAATAATTCGGTGTTAACTAGATCTAGTCAATCACATTCTCACCAGCCAATCAGAGTAAAGGCAGCCACCATGTCAAGCTTGGGCCAAAAAGTGCAAAAAAAACGAAAAACCAGTAGCGGAAAAAAAGTTTCGAACAAACGCGTGAAAATTGTGAGAAAAAACGCAAACGTAAATGTGAAGCGTTCTTCGTTCGCTTCTTCGAAATTTACATCGGATATTTTTGGCACTAATCCGATTCCATACGAAGACAGCTTATCACGGTAAAACAAAGAGCCGAGTTCGCTCCCCCCATCCGTCCCTATAATTACAAAGGGAGTGATAGAGAAGTGCAATCGGAGTGGGACCTGACACCAAACTCAACGCCACGTGGCGGCATCTGACAGGCGTGTCACCGTCCTCCCATCAAGCCATCAAACCAGACTTGGCAATTTTTCGCCATCTGCATGGAGAGAGGAATCCTGCCAGACGACAGCTCACACTTAATAACCCAATCAGAAGTTTGACTGCTGACATCTCGTATCGGCGGCCTGCTTTTAAACATCACGCCGAACAATGAGCGCGGGATTACGGGGAGGGGGGAAGGGGGGAGGGTCTTGTTGTGTTTGTCAGTCACGGAAAACGCCCGCATTGTGCTGTCAGGAGAAAGTGGCACAAATAAGTTAAGAATACATACAATTAAGTGAATCAATAGTTTCTCGCGGAAGACGCGCGGGTTTGATGCGCGGGTTGATTCCGCCGCGCCTGCCACTTTCCTCAAACGGGGTTCGGGACTCAAAACGCTATTTTTTTTTTTTTTTTTTGAAACCCACCGACTGGAGGGAAAAGAAAAGCAGGCTGATTGAAGAGAGAGAAACCATCAGCACGCATCAATCGGAGGGGTCGGGGGTCACACGCGCTTGTTTTTCAACGCCTTTCACGAGATGTTTCGCCGCATCGCGCGTCAAATCTTCGCAGAATTGCATTGGTGGCGCTTTACAATGTCTCGCGCGGAAAAAAAAAAAAAAAAAACACAAAAGCAAACGACGTAACCAGCGTTTACGGATCAGAAAATCAATTCGTGGTCCAGAGGCCAAAGACTCCGCCTATCCAGCGCCAGAGGAGGAAGAGGAAGCAGAATTATTCACAATTGTTTTGAGATTTTCCGCTAGGTGAGATCTTAATACGATTAGGTCGATGATAATATAATACAATTAATGGATTGCTATTGCCTTTTTCATTTTCCATTTGAATTCAGTACAATTTTTCCGAGCGTATAATTAAAAATGTATACAGTATAAAGTAAATGCAAAGTGTAAATAGATGAAGGTAACGTGACAATTGATACTATTTTTTCCCCAACTTTATTGGATTTTTACCAACTGTTTAATTCACCAGTTTTTTGAGGAGATTTTTAATGGCACATGAAACATGAACAACTAATTACTAGTCATAACTGTTAATTAAAAACTTCCAAAAAAATGTGATCTTTTCCAACTCTCAGAGTGTTTCGAGACTTTGCAGTAATTTAGGATTTTAAAGGACTTTTTAGAAAACGTTTGAAAAGACAAAGTGGCAAACCAAACACGAACGTGATCAGAACTGAAACGATGATTTCAGTTAAAATAAAGAAATACAAATTTAAACGGTGCATTTTAAATTAACTCCCTCAAATACATATTTTTGCCTAATTCTTAGCGTTGGCCAGGAACTGAGAAAAGCGCTATATAAACAAAAAAAAAACTTGACCTTGAATAAAACACTATTCAAGATTAACAGTGTATTTTGCTGCATACAATCCACCGCTCGGCCCGATTTATCGAATCTCTACGACAAAAAAAAAAAAAAAAAAAATACGGGTCTTGCCATTTTTTTTTTGGCCTAACACGAGTCGGCCGAGAATCTGAAAGCTCCTGTGTGCCCACCGACATCTAAAAGCATCCGACCACGTGTGTGTGTGTGTGTGTGTGTGTGTGTGTGTGTGTGGAGCGTGGCCATCTGTGTCCAGAGTGGAGCTGTCAGTGTTTCTGCTGAGATCTCAGCCAGTTTAGACAGGTGACACGGCAACGGGACGCAAGTGTGACACACACAACCCGAGCGCGAGTCTCAGCCAACTAAGATCACACACACACACACACACACACACACACACACCGTGCCAGCGCTCGCTAACACCTCCCACGTACCAGCGCTCGGGCGGCGAGATCCGCCAGCAGTTGTCCAACAAACAGTGTCGGGTTGGCCATCATCTGCGTGTAAAGTGTGTAAAGTAATAATAATGATGATAATAATAATATGAGTATTTGTAGAGCGCATCTCACAGTTTCACCTGTCTTAAAGCGCACAAACTTTGTGTGTAAAGTGTGTGAAGCGTGTAAAGTGTGTGAAGCGTGTAAAGCAAGAGTGTAACGTGTGTAAAGCAAGTGTGTAAAGCGTGTAATGTGTGTAAAGCGTGTAAAGTGTGTAAAGCGTGTTAAGTGTGTGAAGCGTGTAAAGTGTGTGAAGTGTGTAAAGCGTGTAAAGTGTGTGAAGTGTGTAAAGCGTGTAAAGTGTGTGAAGCGTGTAAAGTGTGTGAAGCGTGTAAAGTGTGTGAAGCGTGTAAAGTGTGTGAAGCGTGTAAAGTGTGTGAAGCGTGTAAAGTGTGTGAAGTGTGTAAAGTGTGTAAAGCAAGCGTGTAAAGGGTGTGAAGTGTGTAAAGCAAGCGTGTAAAGTGTGTGAAGTGTGTAAAGTGTGTGAAGCGTGTAAAGTGTGTGAAGGGTGTGAAGTGTGTAAAGTGTGTAAAGCAAGCGTGTAAAGCGTGTGAAGTGTGTAAAGCGTGTAAAGTGTGTAAAGCAAGCGTGTAAAGGGTGTGAAGTGTGTAAAGTGCCCCTGCAGGTGGACGTGTGTAAGTGCCACTTATTACTGTACGTCTCTTAAGCCGAGGTGTAATAACAGTCCTGGTCTTTCACCCGCATCAGGAAAGCGTTTTGGACGTAACCATTGTATTCGCCGTTCTGTAGGCGGACTGCACCAGTGACGCCGTTCTAAACATGCTGATCCTGGAATGACACGTGTGAGATGCCTTTTCATTTCTGTGCTTTGGCATTTTTTGAGAATTTTCTAAAGATGTTTCCAATAACATGTTGTGAAAACTTCTGGATATAACGGAATCTGGATTTAGCAGACTATGAATATAACGGACTCTGAATAGAACGGACTCTGAATATAATGTACTCTGACTATAACGGACTTTGGATAGAACAAACTCTGGATATAACGGACTATGGGCATAACATATCATGAATATAACAGACTTTTGATATAACGAACTTTGGATATAACAGAGTCTGGATTGCCAGACTATGAATATAACAGACTCTGGATATAACGGACTTTGGATATAAAACACTCTTTATACAATGGACTTTAATTATAACAGGTCCTGTGTATAGCGGACTGAATATGAAGGACTCAAATGTGAAGGTACAACAGATTATGGATATAACTTTAGATATAACAGACTCTCTGTCTCTCTCTCTCTCTCTCTCTCTCTCTCTCTCTCTCTCTCTCTCT
>MU204349.1:911457-936193 GCA_017309775.1 Paedocypris sp. Pulau Singkep | reverse complement strand
GTGTGTGTGTGTGTGTGTGTGTGTGTGTGTGTGTGTGTGTGTGTGTGTGTGTGAAAGAAACAGAGAGTGAGTGACAGAGTTAGAGAGTTAAAGTGTGTGTGTGTGTGTGAGAGAGAGAAAAAGAGAGAGAGAGAGAAAGAGAGAGAGAGAGAGTGTGTGAACAAGTGAGAATGACAGTCAGTGTGAGTGAGTGAGTGTGTGTGTGTGTGTGTGTGTGTGTGTGTGTGTCTGCGTGCTGTATTTGTGTGTGTGTGTGTGAAATGTGACTGAAAATTAAAGTGTGTGTGTGTTTGAGAGAAAGACAAGCAGTGTGATAGAGTGAAGCGGTGTGAGTGAAAGAGAGAAAGTGTGTGTGTGAAAGAGGCAAGACTGTCAGTGACGGAATTAGTGAGAGAAAATTAAGTGCGTGTGTGTGTGTGTGTGAGGGGGCAGTGTAAAAAAGAGAGAGTTGGGGAAAACAGTGTGCATGAGTGTGTGTGTGTGTGTGTGTGTGTGTGTGTGTGTGTGTGTGAGAGAACGTGAACAAGTGAGAGGGAAAGGGAAAGAGAGAGAGAGTGTGTGAACAAGTGAGAGTGAAAGTCAGTGTGAGTGTGTGTGTGTGTTTTAGAGAGAGACAAACAGTGTGAGGAAAGTGTTTGTGTGTGTGTGTGAGAGAGAATGTGTGTGTGTGTGTGTGTATCTGCGTGCTGTACTTGTGTGTGTGAAATGACTGAAAATGAAAGTGCCCACTGCTCCTGGTGTGTGTGTGTGTGTGTGTGTGAGAGAGAGCGAGAGAGTGTGTGTGTGTGTGTGTGTGTGTATCTGCGTGCTGTACTTGTGTGTGTGAAATGACTGAAAATGAAAGTGCCCACTGCTCCTGGTGTGTGTGTGTGTGTGTGTGTGTCGCTTGACATGCAATGTTCTCGCTGTGGGACAATTTAATTCAATTTTGATTTGGATTCACTTCACTAGACACAGAGAACACGAGCGTGACACTGCCCCTAGTGGCCACACTGACTCGCCTAACTAACCAAACGCAGCATCAAACGCAGACGTGTGTAAAGTGAGAAAAGCGAGCGAAGGCGCGTCACGCCTCGCGACTAGTGGTCTGGCGTCAAACACTCGCGCGGTATTGATGGACGACACGCGGAACAGGTATATTTACATGAAAGAAACAACAGCTCAGTATTTACGACACGTCCGCGGCGGCTCTCGTCACGCGGCGGCGGCTCTGACGGCTTTAAGTAGAGCGGGATTGTGCTGCCATAACCAATTTAACACGGAGACGCCGTACACACACACACACACACACACACACACACACACACACGCACGCGCGCGCTTTACAAGAACAATGTAGCTATTAGTCGTTTGTCAATCACCGACACGTATTCGAACGCCTTCACGAAACACGCTCGTTAGTTTTTTCGATTTTTTTTTGTTTTTCAATCGAGCCAATCACAGCAGCTCTGAGCGTGAAGGCGGGACTCATCCTGATAGGTCGAAACATATGAACCAAAGAGTGTTCGTTGTATCAGTCTTTCCGTTACTACAAAGTTTCGCTCATTGTTCGTACAGAGAAATCGAATTCTACGAAAAGAACTAAAGTTGACGCAGACACCAGGCAACGACATTTTTTTGTGACCAAATCATGAAATAAGTTTTGATTTCACACTATTTAACGTCCAAAGTCCAATTTAAACATGGCGTCATAACATTTAAATTAAATTGTAATACTTAAAACCCCGTCACATAATTGAGTTCTTGATTAATTTACTTTGTTCCCATAAAAGTATTATTTTATATTTTTATACACTATTCTATTCCACATAATAACTATTCAATAATACGGTTTCCATTTCGTACCGATACCAAAAATATTTTTTCTTCGTCTGAGACGATTGTTGTAACTAAATTAAAAAATCTACATTTAAAAAAACAAAAAAAACAAGACATAGACAAAATGTTGCGACCAAGATAAAAAAATGTCAAGTTGACTTTAAAAGTGAATAAAAAGAACAGCAACAATGTTTCAACAAACAATGACGGGGGGGAAAGTGTCTTTTCGTAAAAAAAAGGCGGGACACACCCTGGATTGGTCAACCAATCAGAGAGCAGAACACATTCACACTGTCCTATGGGCATCTTTCCAGACATTTGCGCTAACAAGAAACACAGGTTGTTTTTTTCGGGCATGAGGGCAACAACAGGAAGGGGAGGGGCATGCTGCGGGGGAACGCCCCCCACTGGCTTCTCAGACAGAAGATTGCGGGCGAGGCTTAGCGGCGTGATTGACACCGTCTGGGCGAGTCCGTCTCTGAACATGTGGCGTTTGAACAAGATTGCGTCCAAATCGCCATAAATACCAATAAAGTGGAGTCTGCGAGACCAGTCGCTCCATCATCCACGGAGGATTCCCAGTTCAAGCTGCTCGGGGCTTCTGTCTGAGAAGCGAATCAAAAACAGCTGAAAAGTCATTTTGGACAAAGCCGCGCTTACGACGCTGTTATTACACAAGTCGCGGTGGAGATTTAAGGCCGCGGGATTAGGACCAGATACTGTTTATCGTGTTTCCCGCGGTGACACAAGAACTGCACCTGATAATCGAAGACCAATCACAGGAGACTGGAAACAAGGGGCGGAGTCAAGAGGCGACCAATCAACCGCTTAAACGCAAACTCTCAAGTTTACGATGTAAAAAAAAAGCCTAATGTAGTGGAAAGTGCAGATGACAAGTTTATTTCCAAAATAAAAATAGTACGAATAGAATAAGGCACGGAAAGTTTGATGTTTAAAAGAAATAAAAACTTCAATGCATTTCTAAAGAAAAAAAACAATGCACTGCTGTTAATATGAAACTGTAAACTGCGCATGAAAAATATTCGTACAAAAATTGTTCGAATTCTATTCGTACAAAAATTGTACGAATAGAGCACAGTTATAAATTGGCGAAAATATTTACACTTGAAAAATAATACAAATTCTTTACTTTCTTAAAATATGAACAAATATATTCAAGAGTGAGATTTTAAACAGAAGAAAGAAATAAATAAAATCATCGGAATGTAACAGACAAAAAAAAACGAAAATAAAATTCAACGAATATAATACAGCTATAAAGTGCTGAAAATGTTTACGCTTAAAATAAAAAATATTTAAAAAAAAAAACAATAGTTTTAGTCAATAGTCAATAGTTTTGCTTTGGTTTCCGCGGGAAACCGTCAAACCGACACGTAAAGAGCCAAAGCAAACGAGGTTAGCGCTTTTCCGCTCAGCCGTTAAATAAAGCGATAGATCGATATATCAGCCACTCCAAAGACGTATTAGCTATTGTCTGAGCGCGCGGGCGGCTAATAAAAGTGACCCGCGGCGGGATGACACGGCGCTCTTTACCTAGCTTTAGCGCTGACGGACTGTAAACGCCGCGCGCACAAAAACGCCAATGAAAGTGTCAGGGGAAGGCAGCGCTGGCGAAGAGGGGCGCGGGATCCGCTGCAGTGCATTATGGGGCTCAATGAGAGTGTCAACACGCGCGGGAGGCTTATCTTCATCCACTCATTGTGTGTCCAGTGGCTTAGCGACGCCTCCGCTCGGCCCGTCGGGGAGCCCCGGGATTAGGTTTGTCTTTTTAAGTTCCGCCAGGTCAAAGGTCACGCCCCAGCAAACAGGACGCAAAGGAGTGCGAGCGAGAGTGTGTGTAGCCGCCTCACCTTCACACTCGCCGTGTTTACACAGGTGACACACACACACACACACACACACACGCGCCTTTACTTTCCGGGTCTGAGGCAGAGACTGGGATTTTAAGATGGATTCGTATATTTGATTTAGGGTTATATTTCATTTTGTCTTCATTTGAAAAAAAAAAACCCAAGTTGTTACATTTTGCTATTATTTGGTTATGTTATTACATTATTACTACTACAATATTTTACGAACATTTTGTTACATTTTGTTAAGCACATGTTGACTTCATTTAGAAAGACTTTTGTTACATTTTGCGATTATTTTGTTACATTTTCAAAGAAACAATCTGAATAGAAATGTTCACATACCACGACTGTACATTATTGTTACTACAATATTTTACAAAAATTGTTTGTTACGTTTTGTTAAGCAACTGTTGACTTTACTAAAAAGCATTTGTTACATTTTGCAATTATTTGGCTACATTTTCCAGGAAACAAGTTGAATATAGGCTTTCACACATTATGACTGCACACTTTTATCACTACGAAAGGTTGCGGAAATATTTTGTTACGCAAACGTTGACTTTTTTTTTAAAACAATGTTACATTTTTCTATCATTTTGTTCCATTTCCAAATAAACAATTTGAACAGAGATGTTCACATACCAGGACTGTACATTATTATTACTACAATATTCTGCGAGAAAAATAAAACATTCAAAACATTTTATTACATTTTTTTAAGCAACTGCAAATAGCAAAAAAAGCAAAAAAAATGTTGCTATATTTTGTTATTATTTTGTCACATTTTAAAATAAACAATTGGGAGGGAGATTTTCACACACCACAGCTATACATTATTATGATTAATAATAATAAACAAAAATATAAAACAAATATAATGTTTTTATAAAAACAATCTCTCAATCTGCAAAAATGTTTTACTTTTTAATACAAGTGTTAATGCTGTGATAATACACTTTATAGAATATTATGTGTTGTGTGTATTATTTAAAATATGCATTGCGCGTATTATACACAGTATATTTTATTATTTATTTATTTTTAAGTTATAGACAAAAAGACAGACTGTGTGTGTGTGTGTGTGTGTGTGTGTGTGTGTGTGTGAGCATCTAATAATCTCTACACACCTTCAGCATTTACACCAACACCATTATAGATGATAACACATATATTATGCAATAATATATTTTAGTTTTAATAATAATAATATCTAATTTAATAATATTTTAGACTCAAACGTCTGGCCTGGACACACACGAGCAGCAGTCGGACCCCCAGCGTCCAGCGAGATCCGGACCACCGCCTCAAAAAAAAAAAAACCTCCGGCACTAAATCACGGCAGACGGGGAAATAATGGCATCCTGGGCCTGGAGACATTACCCAGAAGCCCCCGTCTGGCCAGCCATAACTCTGGGTAACCAGGACCACCCTCCTGAAGACCCTCACACACACACACACACACACACACACACACTCCCTATCAGCGCTCAGCCAGCTCTGGAACAAGGCTGTATTTCACCCGTGTGTGTGTGTGTGTGTGTGTGTGTGTGTGTGTCGAGTGGTGCCACGATATGGATTTTGCAATTTTGTGGACATCGTCACACATTCGCGAAATTAATTTGTATACATGTACATATATAAACACTTGAATACGGTTTAACACGTGTTTCCACACGTAGGCATTGCTAATCGAGCACAGAGAGCGTTTGTAACAGGCAGAACTAATAGATCACACCCGCGAGCACGAGCACGTCCGCGTACTGCGTCTTTAAGAGCGGCCGCACTGAGAGAGACAAACGTAAAGACGCGGGTTTCTGCTTATTTTTTATCTTATATCAAAGTCGTTTGTAAACGTTTGTTTCACGCAACGTTCTAATTCAGACTTGAGCGCAAGAGGGAGAGAAAGAAACAAATCGTGACTTTTTAAAACAAAAACCTGAACTCTCTCTCTCTCTCTTGGTCTCTGTCTCTTTCCCTCTTTCTTTCTCTCTCTCTCTCTCTGTGTATGTCTCTCTCTCCCCCTCTCATTTTTTTATTAAACTTTTAAGATATACTGTATTAAAAATGGCAGACGCTTATTCAGTTCACCTCCTACATCTAATCTAATTAGTAAGTGAAGTTGCGATACACATTCTGTGCACAAACAATGTAATTAGGGTCTACTACTATGTAATGCCCCGCCTCCAAAAAAAAGACCCCTCCCCCATTACCGTGACATAATACCGATACCGTGGACACTAGAAAATATCGTGATACAAATTTTAGTGTGTGTGTGTGTGTGTGTGTGTGTGTGTGTGTGTGTGTGTGTGTGTGATGAAGGGCCCAACACTGCCACTAATACTGCACACTGAGATTGTTCTAGACCCCGGGGCCTCGGAGGAAACATATATCCACCTGCCGTGTGTGTGTGTGTGTGTGTGTGCGGGCAGATCTAATCAAGGGCTAATAACAGCACAGAAGAAGTTGTTGGGCCTCGTAAATCAATGTGCAAAATAATTGCTAATACACTGGTTATCGATTAGCGCCGCGGCGACAAGGGTAAAGCAGCGTCCCCGTCTGCGCAGACAGACAGACAGACAGACAGACAGACACTCTCTCTCTCTCTCTCTCTCTATGTCTCTCTCTCTCTCTCTCTCTCTCTGTCTGTGTCTGTCTGTCTGTCTAATCACTCGCTTTCCAGTTGTTTGGCCCACGTCCTTCTTCCGCTAACGCTTTTAAATCCCGCTCATTGTGACGCGCCGGAGCGGAAAGACCCAGAAAGAAGACACTTTATATATATACACACACACACACGTGTTAATGAAAACGCAACATTGAGATAATGCGTGTGTGTTTATGTGCTTTTGTAAGTGACGGTGTGTGTGTGCATATGTGTGTGTGTGCATACATGCTTACTTCTACTGTAAACATACTGTATGTGTATATGTGCGTACAAGTGTGTGTGTGTGTGTGTGTGTGTGTGCACATGCAAAGCTATGAGTGGTATATAAATGTGTGTGTGTATGTGTGTGAGATGTTGGTGTGTGCACATGCATATGTGTACTGTAAATGTGCTGTATATGCATACACAAGCGTTTGTGTGTGTGTAAAGGTATGAACAATATATATTATACATATACAGTATATATGTAGATATAAATGAAAGAAAGAAAAAAAGAAAGACACTAAAGAAAGAAAAGAAAAAGAAAGAAAGACTATGTGTGTGTGTGTGTGTGTGTGTGTAAGTATACGTTCATATTTGTACTGTAAATTTGCTGTATATGCATGTGTGTGTCCGTGTGTGTCACATAGGTTTTGTACAGTATGTGTTTGTATAAATAATGTACAAGTGTATGTAACTTATAAGTAACAAGTATACGTACAGTACGTGTGTGTGTGCGCGTACATGCACTGTAAACAAACTACATGTTTAAATCTATGTACACACACGTAGTAAAAACACAAATATGACTTTAAAATAGTTTTAAAAAGGTATGAAAACCGTGAAGCATTACGCCACTCGTGTGTCTGTGTCACTGGATGTCCAGCTTGGGTCCAGATACGTGACTTCCGCGCGTTTGAAGGAGCGTCGGAGATATTTACTCAACATCATCAAAGAACTTCCTGCGGGCTCAGACGAATCCTTCACAAAGACGGACGCGCGGAACTATAAACGCACCAGACCCGCGAACAGACACACGCACACACACGCACACATCAAAGCTGGGCCGGTGCTGGTGTGTTATCTGATGAGGATGTTCAGGACGCCCCGTGAGGAAAACGACCCGCCGGGATGAGAAAACTCCGTCCGGGCCCTAAAACACCCCATCCTTCCTCTGAGCGGACGGAGAGAAGGAGGCAACAGACGAGTGCGGGGCAGACGCGGCTCCCCTGGGTGCAGCCTGACCTCCGTGTGCTCCTCGTGCTCCCAGACTCCCGTCGCTGGGTCGTGACTTCAGCTTTTCGCTCTTTTGTCCCCCCCCCCCCCCCTCCCTCTCATCCTCCTCTCGCTGCCGCCCGAATTAGCAGAGAAATGAAGGGAGGGGGGGGTGGCAGGAAGATGAAGAGAGAGAGAGAGAGAGAGAGAGAGAGAGAGAGAGAGAGAGAGAGAGAGAGAGAGGGAGAAGAGAAATGGGAGACAAATGGAAAAGAATGAAAAAGAAATAGAAGGAAGAAATAAAGACTAAAAGTATAAAAGACAGAAAGACATGAAAGTGAAAATGAAATGAAGGAAAGATACAAATTAAAGAAAGACATGAAAGAAAAACATGATAGAAAAGAGACTTGAAATAAAGAAAAAGGGAAAAAAAGACATGAACTAAAGAAAAAAAGACAGACATGAAAAAATAAAGAAAGACATGAAAAAAAGAAAAAAGAAAAGTTAAGAAAATAAAAGTAAGAATGACATGAAAATAAGAAAGAAAGACAAGAAAGACATGAGAGAAAGAGATAGAAAGCGACAGAAAACAAGAAATGGACAATGAAATACAGTGGCAAAAAAGGGGAATGAGGGAGTCGAAGAACAGAAGAAAAGAGAAAAGAGAGGGAGAGAGACAGAAAGAGAAAATCAGAGCGAGAAAAAGAGAGGACGGAGAAAATGGAGGGGAACGAGAGAAAAAGCAAGAGCGATGAAAAAGGGAGAGAGAGAAAATGAGCACGAAAAGAAATGAGGAAAAAAAAGAAACGTTTGAAAAATAGAGGGGGATTGAAAGGGTTGACAAACGACAAAAGAGAGAAAGCAACAGAAAGAGAAAGGAATAGAACGTGGGAGACAGAAGAAAAAAAACAGAAAGAGATGCAGCGAGACAGAAAAGGACAAAACGAGAAGCAAAGGGGGGGAGAAAGGGGCGGGGCCAAGAGGAATACAAAGTAAATAAAAAAACACAGCTGGCCCGTTTGATAAGTGCGTTCCCAGAGTGCAACAGTCTCCGGGATCCGAACCTCCTCAGTGACACGCCAGCGACTCCTCGTCCTCCGCAATCCTTCCTCACGCAGGAATTCAAGCAAGTGTCGACACACACACACACACACACACACACACACACACCGCAACAGTCATTATTTTTAAACCCGTGGAAGGCAGATAACAAACGTGCGAGAGCTCATTAATCCAGGACGCCGCTTTATTTTTTTTCTTCTTCTTCTTCCCGAAGACCTCGCCGCAAAGTCCTGACATATTTTCGGTTTGATCCGCTCTTCCCATAAAGCCGCTCATCGATCTTCATTACTCAAGCTCAACCTCCAGCGCACTCGGACAAGGGGAACGCCGAGGCTGGGATTCCGAGGAACGGGACGCTCTTTGATTTCCTATAGGCCACCGGCTTGATCCCCAAATGCAAATGAATCTATTAGCGGCTCCCAACATGAATATTGAGCGGGCGGGTCAAAGTCACCTGTTAGTGACGCGGCCCGGACCAAGAAGACGCAAGGTCGGGAAAGAGCGGACGAGTCGGGATAGACTGGCACGCGCTTAACAAATGGCCGCTGTCACGTTTTATCTCACGGGCTGAACACGAACCCGAGTGAGGGATGATTATTCCCAGAGCGGAGCATTTCTCCGCACGAGGCGAAAACGGCAACGCAACGACGACTCTGCGACTGGAGAACTGGTTGTAGAAAATAGGCGGGAAAAAACGGGGTGAAATTTCGGATACGGAAGCCTGAAAAAATGGAAAATTTGACTTTAGCGAAGATGAAACATCAGTATCGGTGTTTGCGCGGTTGAGTGAGGAAAGATTGTTCCGAGTGCTGAGCATTTCAACGCAATAACGAATCTGCGACTGGAGAACTCGTTGTAGAAAGTAGGGGGAAAAAACACAGTGACTTTTCGGATACGGCAGCATGAAAGAACGGAAATTTTGACTAATGCGAAAAAAATATTGGTAGCGATGTTTGCGGAATTCACGATGGCGATGCTGCTGGCCAATCAGACGTCACCAGACCGATCAACACTAAAACTAATCACATCGCACCATTTTTTTCCATTTATAAATGGTATAAAGTTTCAGATTATTACGACTACATTATTACGGTAAAATTGGTCAAACATATCGTTAGTGATATTCGCTCACGTGACTCAGCCTAGCTTACGAAGTCCTTGCTTACGAAGTTGCTGGACGACGCCAGACAGATCAACAACAAAAAACGATCACGAACGAAAATGTCTTCATCAGTAAAAGTATTGAAGTAGATTAGCAAATAAAAAGTTTCGTATTGTTACGGCAGAATGAAATCTCGTAAAATTTGTCGTTAGCAAAAAACATCGTTAGTGATATTCGCTCATGTGACTCTGCTAGGCCTTGGCTTATGATGCTGCTGGCCAATCAGACGATGCCAAAAACATCAACTCTAAAACAAACACAGATCACGAACGAAAATGTCTTCATCTGCAAATGATGTGAAGTTCCAGACTATTACGGTAAAATTTGTAGGAGCCAAAAATCACACTCGCACACGTGACTCGGGAAGGCCTTGGCTTGCAAAGTTGCTGGCCAATCAGATCAACTCTAAACCAAAAACAGATCACGAGAGAAAAGTTCTTCTTCTGCACACGTACATGTATACAATTTGTTAGTAGCAAAAAATATCGTTTTTTGGAGGCGATACGAATGTTGCTGGCCAATTAGACGTAGCCAAAAGCCGAAAACCTTGACTATTTCAGGAAAAGGAAAAAGTGGCGATGTTGATAAAGCGATACACACAATAGTGACCACGACAACGACACATGTACCCAAGTAACAAATTCTCCAACAAATGCATCACATTTTCCACTTATCGCTAAAAGAAAACGACGCTAGACAATTTAGCCAATCCGAGAAAATTCGACCTCCGTCCAATGACACGGAACATCTCCAGACACCGCGCGAGCCTGTTTGCACAACGACCCTTTCCTGATTGGCCGACGCCGTGCTGGCTCTCTGATTGGCCGCCTCGGACGCTTCCCGGGGCCCAGCGGTGCGTATAAGAGCCCGGATTACCGAGGTCATTAGGCAGCGTCGCCACGGTGACGTGATTAGTCAGGTAGCAAAGTCCATTTGTCACCTGCACCAGAAAATGGAGTTAATTCAGCACTACAGGCTAAAGGGACTGTATAATATCAGCTTGATTACATCAAGGCGGCCTGACACCCGGCTGAATTTGTCAGCTTTAATCGTTAGAGCCTGTCACAGATCCATCAGGAGCGGAGATAATTAGGGCTCCTCCCTAATGAAGCCGGCAGAGGAACCTTTACCTTCACGTCTGATAATTAAGAAGCCTCTGGTGCCGAGGACACGGCGGCTCTAATGACTCCCTCAGCCGCTCCCTCCCTCCCTCCCTCCTCACTTTTTATTTTTCCGGGTTTTTTTTCCCCATCTCGCCGCACATTTCGATTCCCACACCATCGGTGAAACGCCGAGTCGTTCTGACGAAGTGTACGGGAGCGATGGCTTGTCCGGCCCGGAGCAGGTCCGTGTGGGAGGTTGTGAGGAAACGAAACCCGACGGAACCTTGGAGATGCGCGGCTCTTCGCTTCTCCCACGCGTGAGGCCCGAGTGTTTTACAGGAAAGACAGAATACACGCAAACCAACCGACGAGGAGAGGCGGCCTTCTGCCCTTCTTTGTTAATTGTCTTTACTCGTTTCTGTTAAAAACTTTGCTGCTGCTGTACACGAAAATTTCCCCCTAGTGGGATTGATAAAGTCTTATCTATCTATCTATCTGTCTGTCTATCTATCTATCTGATTAACGAAGAGAATGGCTAATAACCGCTTACTTAACACCAACAACCAGACCAACAAATGAATAAACGTAACAAACGTAACAAACGGCGTCCTTGCCAGATTGGGATGCGGCTAAATCTCGTAAAATTTATCGGTAGCAAAAAATATCGTTAGTAATATTTGCACGTGACTCGGACAGGCCTTGGCTTACGATGTTGCTGGCCAATCAGACGACGGCAGACAGATCAACTCTAAAACAAAAACAGGTCACGAACGAAAATGTCTTCATCTGCAAATGGTGTGAAGTTTCAGAATATTACGGTAAACAATGTGTAGGTAGCACAAAACATTGTTGGTGATATTCGCACACTTGACTCGGATCGGCCTTGTCTTACAAAGTTGCTGGCCAATCAGATCAACTCTAAACCAAAAACAGATCACGAGTCAAACGGGCAAACGGCGTCGATGCCAGATTGTGATCCGGCGAATCCAGCAGGCGCGGAAACACCAAACCCGTGCGGAAACGATAGCCGTTTGCTTTCATGGCGAGAGGAACGTGTCAGGCGCGGGAAACAACGGCAACTTTTCGAATGGCCATTAAAGCAAATGATGAACACGCCTGTCAGAAACGGGAAAATTAAATCAATATCGGGGCGAGACGGAGGGGGGCTGATGGCTGGGCTTGTGCGGAGGAGCTGCCAGGTCAGATTACCAGGCGCCGCCTCACCTCCGACTCCGCGTGTCAGACTCGCCATACGGCCAAAGAGACAAACTAATCCCTCGAAAAATACCAGCGCCGCTTGCCTCCACTCGCCGGCTAATGGGAACGGACTGGCGAGTGATGGCGGCGTAAGGGAACGTGTGTTTGGAAGCTTCTCGGCAGAAGGTCAAGCCTGCGTCTGGTGTCACCTACACCGCCGTCGCTCACAACCTCCACTCTGCCGATCTGTGACTCGGACTTGAAAGCGAAAAGCCCTCATTTGTGAGAGAATGGACCTGTTAGTCACAGAGATTAAAGGAGAGAGGAGGGGGGGCAAGAAATGAAAGGGTGCAGGAAAAAAAAAATAAGGCAAATTGGAGGAACAAAAAAAAAAAAAAAAAGCCGCGAACTCTGGCTTCGCCCGAAACGTAGCTGCTATTTTGCGCTCAATCAGTCGAGAAGACGCCCAACGAGTCTTCGCAAATCAGATCCGCAGCGGAGACTAAAAACAGATTTCTATTTTAGCATCAAACAGCACAGGTACATTTCACACGCACAAATTCCACGGAAAGGGAAACGGATCTTACTAGAAAGGCCCTGCTCAGTGACATCTATCAGACATGTCCTCGGCTACATTCTGTGCTCTCGATACGCCCCGCTAATCCCTAAGCTCTCTCCCTCTCTCCCTCTCTCTCTGAATAGAGGGGAAAAAAAAGTAAATGTACAACCCTGCTGAAAACTTCTTTATTTCCCCCCCGCGCGCGCCGTGGGGGCAAAAGTCGCCGCTGCGCATGCGTGTTTCCATGGTGAATGATTTACTGATGTTTATCGGGGATGAACAGATCAAAGGCGGCCACGTGACAGGCGATCAATCAAGCATCAAATCAAAAATGGCAATCCGCGCGGAAACACGGCACCGCGATCGCTTTGAAACGGGCGCGCGCGCGGGCCAACAGAGGTGGAATCCGGGTGCGAGTTTGGACATTAACGGGAGGGAGGGGAAAAAAATACAAATTAAAAGTTGCGGAAAATTAAAAATAAACGTGCGTGGATGCTGATCGGAAGCGGGAGTGAAGCAAACAAACACACGCACGCGACCACAACAACAACAACACGGGTCAGTACGAACAAAACACGCGACTCGGATCGCGACCGGTTCGTGACCCGAGGCGGAGTGTGTGTGTGTGCGCGGCGTACCTGAAGATCGCCTCGGCGCTTGCTGCTTCCTCCGCGGCATTCTGTCGTCCCTCCTTCCGCTCGACTTCTCATACACAACCAGAACGCCAGAGTCGGGCGAACGGGGCGAAAAGTGCCAGGCGACGCATGTATCGACGCGCGGTCGGTCGGCTCGGCGTATTCCTCCTCTCCGGGAAAAGTCAGTGGGATGTGCAGAGTCTGGGAGCGCGGGGTCAAAAGGTCTCGCGGGGCTGCTGGTGTACCTGGCCGGGCGCGAGTCACAGCATGACGGCCAGGCGCGTCCGTATATCCCCGTCCGGAGCCGCGGGAGGAGAAATCCGGCTTCACCTCGGGCTCCCGCCGCACTTCCAGAAACTTCCGCCCGACTGTATTCCCGTCCTCTCGCTCGCTGGGAAGCCTAAAGCGGGACGAAACGGACAATTAATGCGCGTCCGAGTTCCCCACGCACGCGGCGGCGGCGTCGTCGTCGTCGGCGGAGAGTCTCAGCTCGCGCTGCCCCCGACGACACGAGACATGTGGACGAGCGCGACGCGATCTGAGGAGCGGGGGAAACACACGACAGCACAGACTCACGCGCGCTGCGGGGAAACTACTCCGGGATCGGGATCGGCTCGGGATGCGTGAGCGGTTCAGACAGTCTCAACTGATAGACAGACACATCGAGTTGCCTTTCCTGCCTCTCTCTCTCTCTCTCTCTCTCTCTCTCTCTCTCCCTCTCTTCTCTTTACTCCACCCCTCCGGAGCGTCACTCTGACAGTGAAAACCCACCTGTCAATCTTTTTAATTGTTCTGTTTTTTCGCCCCTCGTCTTGCACAAAACACGATCGTCTCGCGGCTTGTTTGTCGTTTCGTCCTCCTCCACGAACAGAGTCGAACATGTCAAACGCCGATTTATTACGCGACGCGTGTTTATAAAAAAACAACAAATCTATCAAACAATCAGCCCGTGCCGCTTTTATTTTGGGGTTGTTTGCTTTGTTTGTTTGTTTTGCTCGCGAACCCGAAGTTGCACGTGCTGTCACGCGCAAACTTTTAAAAAACGCCGCGTGCGTAACATTTACTCGTCGTCGTGTCCATCGCGTTGTTAGTGCGGAGACTCGCGCGACTCATCCGATCCGCTTTCTGTTGTTTGTCGCCAGTTTGTTTGTTTGTTTGTTTACGGCTCTCGCGAGCACGCGCACTCACTCACTCGACGACGCGTTATAGAAACCGTTTAAGCGTCGACGCGGGAAATTATTCGCCACGTTTTTCTTTTTTCTTTCCCCCACCTTCCATAGTTCCCCTAAAAAAAGCACTCGGAGGTTCCAGATTGATTCGTTACACCTTACTAGGAAGTGAAGAGCCGCACGGGAAGGGGCGGGGCTCCAGGAGCAAGTTGTGTGTGACCGTAACAAGCCCCTGCACGGCGCGCGCACGCATTACTTATTCATCAATTGCAAAACATCCAGAAATTAAATAAGGGAGTCCGCCGGTGTTCGACATTCACATCCGATTAGGCGAAGAACCGCGATAAATCCGCCGCGCGGTAGTTTTAACGGCGCGCGCATATAACCGCTCTCGCGTAAACTTAGTGTGTTTTTTTTCTCCCTTCTTCTTCTTCTTCTTCTTCGTCCACACCGGGTTTGACGCAACGTCCACTCTTTCTGTAAGCTGCGAGTGGGTTATTTCTGTGGAATCAGAGCGAGTTTTTATTTTAATTTAGTTTTTTCCTCGGGTGGCCTCGACTCTCTCGGATCTGGAAGGTTCTTCGTCGAGTCGCCGCGCGGGGATTCAGCGCAGATTCTCGGCGGATAGTTCCGACTCGAGCGCCGGTGAGTGGCCGCGTCCGGAGGCTGATCCGCGGCATCAGCATCAGCATCAGCGCCGCATCCCTACCTTCGCCGGAGCTCCGCATCCTTGGGCTGCTGCCAGTGTGCCGTGTGCTCGCTCGTTTACGCCGCGCGCCCGTCGGTAGGGGCTAATAATGTGGAAATATGTCCAAGTTCCGCCCCAACATCTGTCCATCCATCCATCCTCGCGACTCCCTCGATCAGCCCGTCGCTGCTGACGGCTCTGACGTCACCAGCCGCTCATCACAAACTCCTCGCGCGCATCACACGCCGATCGCCGCTTCTCACCCGCTGCTTTTCTCGCCGTAATCCCGCGGTAATTGTGTTTTTCGGCGGCGGACGCGTTTCTGAACCGGCGCGGGGGAGACGGTGTTCTAGTCGCGCGCGGGGAACCGTTACTTTGTGAGTATTTTTGTAACAATTATTGTAACTTTGTCTTGTGTTGATGTTAATTGGTTGTTGTGAGTCTTTTTTTTTTTTTTTTATCTATACTTTTTTGTTTATCAGCACTGTATGTTCTCCAATATGCAAACAATTTGAATACATTTCAATACATTTTCAACTTTTTTATTATTATTATTAATAATAATAATAATAATAATAATAATAATAATAGTAATAAAGAGTCTTTTACTTTGTTGTCCAATAGATCAGTTGCTGATTAATGCCAAAAGTCGCTCTGCTTGTGTGTATTATAGTCTTGGATTCCAAATACAATCCACAGACTTGTGAAGTGCACAAGCACAGATCATCAGTGCGGACAAACAGTCACTAAAAATGTAAAATGTGCACTTGAAGTGCTTGTTTAACGCACCTTGCTGGCTTTTGTATGTTTTGGCATGTCGATGTCATTCACTGTAATCGTTTCAGAATATTAAAATAAAGGGGGGAAAAAAAAGCAAATAAGGCCCTGTTTTTCTTCTTTGTACGTGTTCGGTCAAGGTTAATTTTGCGTGTGCACAGTGTGAGCATACGCGGTTATAATGTGTGTGTGTGTGTGTGTGTGTGTGTGTGTGTGTGTGTGTGTGTATCTCTATTAGTATATACAGTACAGTACGTGCAGGGCATTTTTTAAAAGCCAGGCGGGCAAATACAGGCTTACAGTGTAATGCCAGCGCGCTTGAAAGGTTTGTGTCGAATTACGAATGACTAAAAACAGAAACATTTTTGCATTAAATGTTTAGATAAATAGATAGACAGATAGATCTATAGATACAGATATATAGACAGATCTATGGTATACACACACATAATTTTCTAAAACATCCTTTGTTTTATATGATTAATACATTATAGTCACGGAATGACTCAGCGTGTGATTGTGTGGGTGTTTTGTTGTACACTTATATATATATTTATTTTTTTTATTGTGCATATGCTAATGATTTTGAGCTGGTGTGATAAACACATAACTGTGAAATAATTGTGCGTCTGTTGCCTTTAATCCATCGTATTACAATGAATAAGTTATTAAGGGAGCGGAAACGCACGTAAAAGTCTTTGAAGTCTTTTTGTTTTTTTGTTTGTTTTTTATGGACCGCGTGTCACATTGCATCAGCAAATTATGATCCAGATCGCGGACGCCGTCATTCCCGCTCGGAAACACACACGACGCGATCCGAAGGTTTATGAACAATAACAAGCAGAAGTTGATCACGCCGATGACGCGCGGCGGAAATAAACACTCACAAATAGACACAGAGTCGCGAGCTTTCCGTTATAAAGACTGACAAACACGGGAATAACGGTAACACAATGTGGTAATCCTTAATAACAGTATACGCGTCCGTATTACTCCGAATTACGACTTTTAAATAAATGCCAGTTCGTCACAAAGCAAGGTACACGTACTTTAAGAAACGATCTCGCGAGGACAATTTGTCAGGATTTGTCACGTGACGCTAAAATGGGTAGGTGGTGATGTCACTCAGTCTGGAGGTCAGAGGTCAGCACGAGATGCTTGTCGGTCTTTTAGAATAATTTTTCCGTGCTTCTTTAAGTAAAGAATATGGAGAGAGTTGGAAAGCTGTGGGACAGTGGATTTGAACAAACATCAAAACAGAATAATATGGTTACGCTTGTAAAATTACTTTTAAAAATGTATTGGGGGGAGGGTCCATTAATACTATTTTAAGAATTGTTAAGATGTTGCTCAAAATGTTTGTCTTGCATGTTTTTAAGCTTATAATATATATGTTTTCGGAAGTGAACGGTACTTTGACGTAGAAAAGTGACGTAAGTGACAAATTAATTTAATTTCACCTTTGTTTTAGCATCTGTTTTTATCGATTGTTTTTGTTGCACTGATTTTAGAAAGATCGCTTTGTAAAAAAGCAGGAGAAACACACACACACACACTGCATCTTTCTCTCTCACACACACACACACACACACACACACACAGCCCCTCTCTCTCTCTCTCTCTCTCTCTCTCTCTCACACACACACACACACACACATAACTACTCACACACAGCCTCTCTCTCTCTCTCTCTCTCTCTCTCTCTCTCTCTCTCTCTCTCTCTCACACGCACACACACGTTGAAACTTCTTCGGTCACTCACTGAATGACGAGTTCTGTACAGTCACCGACCGGCAAAAAGCGGGAATATTTAATGCAAAAAATAATAAAGAGAAGCTTTGACTAATATCTGGATCCGTCAGATAAGACGACGTAATTAAAATGTCACTTTTCTTCCGAGGAAAGAACTCATTATTCCTGTACTTCACTAAACTTCTGCCTGACAGACGCTGAAACCCTTTTATTTAATTCTCTTTTTACGTTCACACACAGCGAGTGGATGGAGGACGGAAACATCAGGTTGGTCTCACACACACACACACACACACACACTTGCTTTAGTGAACACACAAATCAAGTGTGTTTCTTGTTAAATACTTTTTCATTCAGTAGAACGTATAAAAATATTTATATTGTAATAATTCAGCAAACTAGTATGTATTTGGAAAAAAAAACCTGTGTGTGTAAATTAGTGGAAAAAAATGAAAATCGAAAATGTGTGTTACTGAAAGTATATAAATAATCATATAAATAACCATAAGATAGAGAGAGAGAGAGAGTGTGTGTGTGTGTGTGTGTGTGTGTGTGTGTGTGTGTGTGTGTGTGTGTTGTTGAGAGTATATATTAATCAAAAATGTGTGTGTTTGTGTGCATTAATGTGCGTATATTGTAAATAAATTGTAATTGTAGAAATATATGACTCATACTCGTGTGTGTGTTAATATGTGTATATGATTTATAAAACGTATGAGTGTGTGTTACTGGACACATATGAAACATGCTCGTTGTGTGTGTGTGTGTGTGTGTGTGTGTGTGTGTGTGTGTGTTAATAGTTGAGTCTCAAACACAGTGATGAGAGAGTTTAGAAATGGAGAGTTTATAATTAATCATGTGAGTTTATAATTAACAAATGTGTGTGTGCATCAAAGTGTGTACATGACTTATTAAACGTATCAGTGTGTGTTATTGGACGTATTTGAAAAATCCTTGTGTGTGTGTGTGTTTGTATGTGTGTGTATACAATTTATAAAATGTATGAGTGTGTTTCGGACATATAAGAAAATTCCTTGTGCGCGTGCGTGTGTGTGTGTGTGTGTGCGTGTGCGTGCGTGTGTGTGTGTTACTAGTTGCGTGTGGAACAGAATGTAGAGAAGAGCAGAACCCTGTCATCAGCTGATCGGCGAGGAAGAGGAAGAGGAAGTGACACGTTTCACATTTGAATGCGTCGTCCTTCAGACCCGCCGCCGTTTGTTTTGACACGCGGCTTCTCCCAATTAGCATTTTCAGCCGTTATAGAAGGAAAGAGCGTTTCCCGTTTCATCACCACTGACTGCCGAACTTTGATTGGTCGGGAGAGGAAATGTTGCGTAAAGCAGCTGGAAACGCAGATCAACACTCGATGTCTCGTTTCGTCTCACTTCATCTCACCATTTCTTTTTGACTCTCACTCACTCTCAGCATCTCACCTTTTCTTATTTTGCTCTCACTGACTGAATCTCGTCCTTTCTAATCGACTTTCACTCACTCTCTCACTGAATCTCACCATTTCTCATCGACTTTCACTAATTCTCACTAATTCTCACTGACTCTCACTCACTCTCAGTATCTCGCTGAATCTCACCATTTCTCATCCACTATTACTGAATCTCACAGTTTCTCGTCCCTTCTTGACTCTCACTGAATCTCATCGACTGAATCTCACCGTTTCTCGTTTTGATCTCATTGACACTCCATGAATCTCAAAATTTCTCATCGACTCCCACTTAATCTCACACGTTCACATTATTCTCTCACCGACTCTCAGCATTTAAATGAATCTTACGGTTTCTCATTTTGCATCTCACTGACTCTCATAATTTCTCATCGACTCTCACTGAACTATTTGTAATCGACTCACAGACTCTCAGCATTAGACCAAATCTCACAATTTCTCATCGACACTCACTTTCACTAACCCCAGAAGAAAAGTAAGCGTGTTACACATCACAGAAATGTGTGTGTGTGTGTGTGTGTGTGTGTGTGTGTCTGACATGTTTGTTTCTTGCTTCATGCTTTTCCATGGTTGTCATTTTCTCTCCACGTCATTCAGTAATGATGAAGAACAACAACACACTAATCGCTCTTTCTTCACGCACTCGTGTCCTCCTCAAGTCCCCGGCGCTTCTGAACGACCCCCTAAGAACCAGGAGGAAGACTGGATTCTTTCACCCATCCAGACGTAATTATTAAGATGTAACCACTTTAGATCAAAGATCTGCATGGAAGGCCTTTGATAGCGCGTGTGGTTTTTAGGAGAAACAAAATAGGACGTGTTTTGCTTTGTTTTGTTTTCCGCTTCAGTCAAACTCGTAGCCTGAGGGTCTGGGTTCGGGAGCGAGATCTCGCCTCTCTCCTGATGCAACAAAGAGAAAAACAAGCCGGAGCTCCACGTCTGAAGCTCCTCGTGTGTGTTTGTCTTCATAAAAGATCTGAAAGCATTAATGCGAACAACAGAGATGCTTCCTCCTGTCCTGTTGACCACCACGGAATACGCTCTCCAATCACAAACCTACTCATCAGGAGAGTGTGTGTGTGTGTGTGTGTGTGGAGAGAGAGAGAGAGAGAGAGAGAGAGAGAGAGAGAGAGAGAGAGAGAGAGACTGTATTTAGACTGATTCAGACAAAGAAAAGAGGAAGTTAGAGGTGCGGATAAATGAATAAACATACAGACAGAAAGACAGAGAAAATTGATTCAATGATTGATGGAGAGAAAAACAGAGAAAGATAGTGAGACAGAGAGAGAGATAAAATGTAGAGAATTAACAGACAGATACAGAGCGAGACAGACAAATGAAGGGATAGACAGACAGGAAAGGATAGATAAATATACGGACAGTTAATGGATGAAGCGATTGATGGAGAGAAAAGGAGGGCAAAAATAGAGTCGAACAGATTGAAAAAAAATGTATAAATAGACAGACAAAAAGACAATGAGAGACAGACATATGAATGTATGAGTGCAAGAAATAATAATAAAAAAAAAAAAAGAAATATTGTATTTCTATTAATATAATTTTTACTGTTATATTACTGTTTATAATTTGCTAAATATAAAACCAAATACAAAAAATTGTGAAAACAATAATAAATACTCGTATAGTAACACTAATAAACCTAAACTATTATAAATACAAATGTATACTATATATAAAATATAATGTATTTATTATTATTATATATTATGTAAACTATTACATATGTATTATAATGAAATATTATATACAAATATATTTAGTATTTATATAAATGCCAATGGGATGTGAAACTGCTACAAAGAAATGCAAAAGTTTCATACATTTCATACCAACAATTTGTACGTTATTATTTCAATTGTAATCTTTATCTTTATTTATAGTATACCACTGTGTATTCTTTACTTGATACAGTATTTGCGGTGGCTGTTGCAAAATGTAAATTTCTCATTGATGGGACAAATAAAGGTTCTTCTTCTTCTTCTTCTTCTTCTTCTTCTTCTTCTTCTTCTTCTTCTTCTTCTCCTCTTCATCTTCTCCTCCTCCTCTTCTTCTTTTCCTCTTTTTCTCCTCCTCCTCTTCTTCTTCTTCTTCTTCTCCTCCTCTTCTTCTTTTCCTCTTCTTCTCCTCCTCCTCCTCCTCTTCTTCTTCTTCTCCTCCTCTTGTTCTCCTCCTCTTTTTCCTCTTCATCTCCTCCTCCTCTTCGTCTTCTTCTTCTACTTCTCCTCCTCTTCCTCTTTTCCTCCTCCTCTTCTTCTTCTTCTTCTCCTCTTCTTCTTCTTCTCCTCCTCCTCTTGTTCTCCTCCTCTTTTTCCTCTTCATCTCCTCCTCCTTCTCTTCATCTTCTTCTTCTACTTCTTCTCCTCCTCTTCCTCTTTTCCTCTTCTTCTCCTCCTCCTCCTCTTCTTCCTCTCCTCCTCCTTTTCTTCTTCTTCTTCTTCTTCACACAAACATCTCTAAATGTGTGTTGTATTCCGGCGCTGTGTGTGTGTGTGTGTGCATCAGTCAGGCGGTTAGTAAAGTCTCCGTCCTGAAATAGCCACACGCTCAGCCCAACAGACGCCACGCCCTCGCTGGTCACATGACTCCCTCTCTCACCCGTTCCCTTCTGATTTCAGACGGACACACACGGTGATGTGGAATAAACGAATTAAACTTGTCGATTTCACTTCGTCACAAATGAACAAGTGTGTGGACACGCACGTTTGTATTTTCACTCTTTATTAATAATAATAATAATTCATTTCATTTTTTTTTCATTTATGGGCGTCTTTCCTGACACTCAAGGTCGCCTTACATAAGTGTTTTCATCCTTTAGATCAAGAGTCGAATGTTTCTTGCTTATGAGAAATGGAATTTAAAGTAATGCACATATTAAATTAAACACAATTAAATACGAATGCAAAATAAATGATAGCCACACACACACACACACACACACACACACAGAAAACAAAATACGCACATCAACTCGTCAACAGACACACAAAAATTCAGACACACACACACACTCAAAAAATTATTATAGGAAATAATGAAAACATTTTCTCTTGCATAATTGAAAAAAAATGTTACAACAACAACACACACTCCAATACAGTCAAACACACATATGTTGTTATCATATAAAAGCAATAACAATTGAAACAAATTTACATTTAAATATTACAACCACACACACAAACTCACACTAAAAACTGCACTTACGCTCAGCCACAAACACACCAATACGCTAATAAACACTCACTCTCTCTCTCTCTCACACACACACACACACACACCCAATACACTCAAACACACACATATTGGCTATCATAAAAAAAGCACTAACAACTAAAAATTTTTTTACATTTAAATATTACAACCACACACACACCCACACACACACACACACACACACACACACACACACACACACACACACACACACACAAACACTAAAAACTGCACTTATGCATCCACAAACATCTCAATTCACACACACACATACACTCAAACACACATACAAATTGGTTATTATATAAAAGCATTAACATAATTGAAAATATATTAAATTTAAATAGTACCCCCCCACACACACACACCAGTACACCACACACATACAAACACTAAAAACTGCACTTACGCATCCACAAACACATCAATACACACTCTTTCACACACACACACACACACACACACACACACACACACACACACACACACACACACACACCAGTACACTACACACATACAAACACTATAAGCTGCACTTACGCATCCACAAACACATCAATACACACTCTCTTTCACACACACACACACACACACGCACGCAACAATGAAAACGTTTTCATACGCATCACTTGAAATGATTATTAACTGGAAAAAAGGCAAAACAGAAAAAAAAGAAAGTCCCCCATGACACCCCTGCGCACACACACACACACACACACACACACACACACTTCTGACCTAATTGCTCAATCGCACTAAACTAATTAATCACAGTCGTATAATCACAGTCTGACGCTCTCCTCGTCGGCCATTTTGATTCCTCCGTCCCACTCGAGCGTCTCATCCCTCGTTCTTCTCCACACGTCCTCAAGGTGAAACAGGAAGAGCGCGCGCGGGAAAAGACGCCCGACTCGCCGCAACTTTATTAATCAACATCCCCTGATTAATCGTTACAAAGCGGCGTCCATAAATTCCGCGCGGATCTAATAATTCCGGCGGACGACTTAACAATCTCCCCGGTGATTTGCGTTTTATTGAGGGCCGGACACAAATAGCATCGCCGCATCACTGACAGATATGAAATACAATTATCAGTGTGATCTGCTTAAAAATTCATCATCGCCGCCGCGTCTACAGAGGGAAGCCGTCGTCTCAATCCCGCGCCTTTCGCCGCGCGTACGACATGGACATCGCGGGTCAGGACTGATAAGCCGCTCCATCCGTTTCAAACGTCGTTGTTTTCTCTCCCGGCAGCTCATTAGGTTATTTCCGCGCGGGATATTGTGTCTTTGTCGCCGCCCCTCATATTAAAACATAAATCACCGCGTAATCAATCAGTGAATGACACGGCGGAGGCAAATCGCCGCCATCATTGTTCGCCCGCGCTATATCATTAATAAGACGCTTATCGGAGACGAAACAACGGCTACACAGCTTCGCGAGTCAGTTGGCGACGATTCATCGCCTAGCGGTAATGCTAACAATTAGCCTAGAGCAATTTATTTAATAGTTTCATAGCTTTATTTTTACGTACACGGCATTTTAGTTTCGAATTGCAGTTTTCAGTTTATGGTTATATAAAGCCATTGCGGGGTGAATAAAGCGTGTCTGTGTCGTAAGATGATGCGTAAACGAGTAATAAACGTATTTGGATTTGCGTACGTTTTCTTAGTTATTCTGTGGATAAACTAATTTTCAATAAATGTGAAATAAAAATGAAGCAAATCCTGCCTCATACGCAGGAAAGTGACTCCGCCCATGAATGATACACGGAGTGTGGGTGTGGCCACGCCCCCATTGTGTTTCTCCGACTATAAGGTGGGCTTAAAATCCCCGCCCATAATAATTATGTACGCTTTATTAAAATGATAATACTGATAAAGTGATGATAAAGTGACAAAAAAAATAAATTCTTTCAGTATTTGTACAACAATTATTTTAGGAACGCTTCACACTGTTCAGTTGTTCAGCGCACAAAGATAAATATTATGCGGGTTAATACTGTGTGTACAAATGTAATACAGCTTTGATAAAGTTCATGCACATTATAATCTAGCTTGATTTACGTATGACAAAAAGATTAGAAAAAAATGTTAGCAATTGTTAGGAATTTCCTCATTTTGAAGATACACTGCTTTTCAATGATTGAATGAATGAATGAACAAACAAATGAACGAATGAACTAATGATATAAATGCGTCTTATATGCTGGGGCGGGAATTTCCTCATGTTGAAGATTTCTAATTTTTCTCGACTTTTCAAACTACACAATTAGCACGTCCGCGTAATTCTCTCACATTTGAATTCGTCTTCAAGTCAAAATTCCACCAACACACTCCGGCCAATCACGATTAAGACCCAATTTATAAGAGCGGCGGGAGGGGGGGGGGG
>MU204349.1:882040-907661 GCA_017309775.1 Paedocypris sp. Pulau Singkep | reverse complement strand
AGAGAGAGAGAGAGAAAGAGAGAGAGAGAGTGTGAAGGAGAGGGAGTGAGAGAGAGAGAGAGAGAGAGACAGAGAGAGAGAGAGAAAGAGAGAGAGAGAGTGTGAAGGAGAGGGAGTGAGAGAGAGAGAGAGTGAAAGAGAGGGAGTGAGAGAGAGAGGCAGGGAGAGAAAAAGAGAGAGAAAGCGAGAGCGAGAGAGTGTGTGTGAGAGAGTGAAAGAGAAAGAGAGATAAAGAGAGAGAATGGGGAAGAGAAAAAGAGAGTGAAAGAGCGAGAGTAAAAGAGCGAGAGCAAGGGCAAGAGAGAGAGAGAGTGAAAGCGAGAGCGAGAGAATGAGGAAGAGAGAGAAAGGGGAAGAAAACATAGAGAAAATGAGAGAGTGAAAGAGAGAGAGAGAGAAAGCGAGACAAAGAGTGAGAGAGTGTGTGTGAGAGAGAGTGAAAGAGCGAGGGAATGAAAGAGCGAGAGCAAGGGCGAGAGAGAGTGAGAGAGAGTGAATGAGGAAGAGAGAGAGAATGGGGAAGAGAACAGAGAGATAGAGAAAGAGTGAAAGAGAGAGAGAGTGAAAGACAGAGAGAGAAAGCGAGAGCAAAGGCGAGAAAGAGAGAGTGAAAGAGAGAGAAAGCGAGAGCAAGAGCAAGAAAAAGAGAGTAAAAGAGAGTGTGTGTGTGTGTGAGAGAGAGAGAGAAGTGTGGTGAACGTGTGTGTGTGTGTGTCATTCGTGTAAAAACACAAGAACAGTATGTTCACACCTGCACACGATCACCAGAGAAAAGCAGCATTATATAATATTCAGCGTGAGCGTCACAACCACATCAAACATTCCGAACACGTTTGTGGAATAATGAAATCTAAGGTTCCGTCTAGACGCGCCGCCGCACTTCCTGTCTGCAACACCAGGAGCTGCTCTCCATTAATAACCGTAATTACCCGTAATTCCTCTCTTTCGTAGCTGTTGTTGTTGCGCGGCTCGCGGTGAAGCGCAACATACACTTCCTGTCAGGCCTTTATATGACGGCGAGTTAAGACTTTTACCGACTTAGCTTGAGCGAGTCGGAGTTTTTGAACCAACCGCGATTGAGTGCAAATTTTTTGTAATTACTGGTTGTGTTTTGATCACGTTTAATTTCAACATATCTTTAGGCCAGTTCTAATCACGCTTTTTACGTGTTTATTTTACTGGCTTATTGCTTTTTAATTTTTAAACGAATGTTTCTTATAGAATAATTTCTTGAAAAATATTTCTATATTGATTTCGCTTGGTGTATCTAGTTCTAGTTCTAGGGCTCAAATGAACACATTACCATTTATAACTGCTTAACTGTTGTGTAAAATTCTTTCTACATAGGACTGATGAGGAGACAGTTATAGACATATTTATTTATTTATATATATATATATATATATATATATATATAAAGTATATATATATATTTTAAGTGCTTAATCGCATCAATATTTTTTAACGCCATTAATCACAGTTGCTTATTTGTTTTTAACTTTCAGTTTTTTGTGCTGCTCAGTCGATGAGAACAGGTGATGCCATTTAGGCGCTAAGTGACACTGACCTACATTTCCCCTCACAGAAAAACACAGACACTGTTCCTTTTCAACCGCAAAAAACTTTGTTCGAAAAGCCGAAGCTTTAGATTCGTACAGATTAGATAAACAGACAACACTGTATTTACTTACTCAAATTTTTAAAAACAGACATTTTAAGCATTATGTTTCATCTAAGAGGGATAAGTATTTATTAAGTTACAGTTCGTTTTCAGCTGACCGAGAGAAGGCAAAACTTCTTAGTTTTATTATCAATATTTTTACAACGTCCTGTTTTTATTAAGAGAGTAACCTTGGAGGGTTAAAAAACAAAGACAATACATTGCAAAATGCACAAAAATTATACTAAATTATTTGACAGTATCTAAACAAGTGTTTATTTGGTGTTGAGTTTACATTAATTTACAAATTACACCTCATTATCCAATATTAAAAACTTCTGTTTTTTAATCCTGATTAATTTGGTCAGAGAAGAGCGATTAACTAGTTAAAAAAAATTTATCGTTTGACTGCACAATATATAATACTTAAATCCCTTATACATTATACAATTATATGTATTGTTTGTACGATTGCAACAAGACACAAATGTATGTTTTCTCAAAATACAAGCTATCTTTCTACTACTGTAGAAGACTTTTGAATTTTACCCAATGAAAAAAATGACAATAACAAACAGTGGACAACTGGAAAAAGGTCATTGCTAGTAAAACGTGGTATTGTAAAAACAGACAACTTGGGTATTTTGCGGAGTTTGAAACCTTTACAACATATATCATTATCTCTTATCAATTAATCCTAGAGGGGCGGAGCTAAGGAAAGGACGCACAAATAAAGAATTGAGAAGTGGCGTGGTTCACACAGATTCAGTTTAGCACTTCTGTAGTTTCGCAGGGGAAGAGTGAGACGGAAGGAAGACGCCGCCGTTAGCCGCTAGCCGCTAGCCGCGGGCTCCACGCGGAATCACACGTGCTCCTGTCACCCTAAGGCAGCCGTCTGGAACACTTACACTCAAACACGCCGCTGTTTATCAAGCTCTTGCCCAATGACGTGTGGCCATCACCAGAGGTGTCAAGTAGCCATGGAATAATACTACTGGATAACTCAAATGATGGCTTTTAATATCCGAGCTGTAAAGTACTCGAGTACACTTTGAGAATTTTTGTACATTTTGTAACTCTACAATATGTATACGTATGTATAATACAATTGATTCTAGAAAAAAAAGTACGACGAACACTGACATTGAAACACTGAGCATAGTATTTGCACTCGTATTAGTACTTGTACTTTATTGATTGCGTGAATTTTTTGGAACTGCATGAATTAAAAAGTTGCTTATATTTTTGATACAAGTACAAAAAAAGCAAAAACGCTTATAGCTCAAAATCTATGACTGTATAGAAAACCTCTATTTGTGCTGCGCAGTCCGGTTTAATTTGCCCAAATGTCAGTTTCACACATTGACGACTATAATCAGTCCTATTGATGGCTATAATCAAAAGCAGCGTCATACAGTTCTAAACATTCGGGTGTTTAAGTTAATCATGTAAGGTTATATTTCCCGTATTTCCCTTTTTTTTTATCTTATACGTCAGCCTGTCAACTTACAATCAAATAGTGCGACGTCGTCATTTTGTACCTACACTTTGAGTTGATTTTGCACCTACACCGGCATTTCACCAGTAATTTCCCGGCAAGATCTGTATGTGTGAACGGGGCTACTGCCTCCGAAACCAGGCTAAGCCGAGTCCCCTAGTTAGTGTTCGACCAAAGTGTTCACACAGCACACGTAAACACACAGCGAAGGTTTCACAGTCAGGCAGCAGATGCCGTCGCACAAGTGTCGGGTATTAAAATCCTGCGCCTCTCCAGGGACGCCAGCGTATCATTTTGTCATTGTTTCATTATGACTGCGAAACGGTAATTGTTGTGGAATAACCGGAGACGGGTTCAGCGGCATATGTTGGCAATCGCGCGTCCTGGTGTTCACAGGTGAGGCGTTTTCTCGATGATGGCGGGTGGGGGGCGGGGCTCTGATAGGTACAGGGTGCAGACAGAACGTCTTTCCGGTGCCAGGCTCCGAGCCAGCGGCGGGCAGATGGACACTGACACTGGCACAAGGAGAGAGAATAAAGTCGACTAGACAGGAGAGGAGAGAAAAAAAAACAACAACAAGAGCGAAAAAAAAACCAGGAGTCAAAAAAAACATCATCATCATCCTCGCTGACACACTGTTGGTCTTGACCTTAACAGGCTGGAGCGTTGTCAGGCGCGGCAGCAAGGCCTGATGGGAGAGTCAGGCGTGTCTGCGGGCGCCAAACACGCCTCGCGCTAAAACAACAATGTAGAGACACAGAGCCGCCATCAACCAATCACAGACACCGCTACTCTCCCATAATAAATTGTCGTTTTTTTATGTTCAACAATGGCATCTGTGGTTTGTGAGTTCACAGTAGATCAGTCTGACTTGCTACAGGAGAATTAAGGGTTCGAGTGCCACAAAAGCATGACGTTTGAAACATAAAAGGACAGTGGACAATCAAACATGGACATACAGCACCAAAACTAGTGGATAGTATATAGGAAAACCTCGTCATACAGGAACAAAAAACTGCCAAGTTTGAGACCCGGTCAGAGTCTCAGAAAACATGCAGGAAAATTAAGGCCTGGAAAACTGTCCGTAGGTGTGAGTGAGTGTCTCGCTCTATGATTGGCCGGCTAACCATTCAGGGTGTGTCCTGTCTTCAATCTTCAAGTTTGCTGGGATTGGCTCCTGCACCACGTGACCCAGAAATGCAGTTCAGAAAACGAATAAAGATAAAGTAGATAAAGTAGATGCTTCTGGCATTGACATTGTGTCAATCGTACTAACTCATTGTGGCTCATTTCTGCATCACAGACATCAAACTTCTAGGGTTTGCAACTCTGAAGGTTATGAGTTTATAGCTGTAAATGTCAGGTATAGCTGTAGATATGTCAGTCACATGGTAAAACACACACACACTAAAATAAAATACATCCAATGGCTTCACAACCCAAAATTGTCCCAAAATACAGGTTCAGGGCCTTCACGTCAGTAGTTCTTCAAAGACTTGACGATGCCATTATGTCTCCAAACGATTGAAGACAAACACGTGAAGCGCACGCAACCAGCCTCGCGACTTACACACGGTTTCAAACTCTTGCATCCGATTGAGTCACCCAACAAACAAACAAACGCAGCGTGAGGAAGCCTCAGATGGCACCCGGACCCCCGAATCCCACAAGAGATCCACCCGAGACCTCCTGGTCATTAGTCGACTCCGTTACATCGGCTGATGCTTTACACCGTCGTCACACGGATGAGCAGCGAAGGCTCGGTTTCGCCGCACTGCGTCTCGTGGAAGCCGTGGGAGATGACAGAAACCATTAAAGGTCTATTAGAAAAATATTATTGACCTTTGAGAAGTGACACCGGACCGGCCTCGGACTGGCTTTTAAGATGTGACGCCTGTTCCGTGGATTATCAACATATGCCAGTCTGCCACTTTATTAAAAAATTTAAGTGCAACTGTATAATTTTTACGAGCTCATAAAGGTGCAGGTAGCACATATTCATTTTTCCAGTGCACGCTGAACTTTTCCATCACGCTGCGATAGGTTACGTAATTAATTTCTGCTTGGCGCGAACCGCTGGCCATATATTTTAGCTTTTTACCTGCACTTTTGTAGTACAACCTTTCCGCAGACCTTTTGTCGACAGCTTGAGTGTCGCTCGGCATTATACGACTGTGATAGACACCCTGTTCTTCTTCACATCTGGACTGGGTGGCCATTTTGAAACAGTCCTACGCGGACACAAAATAACAGTAGCTAAACTAATTAGGCAAAGAAGCTATGCAGATTTCAGGGTTCCTGAAAATTTAAATGAGCATGTAGCATGCTAAGCAATGGAAGACGCCAACAATTTAGCATTTTTAGCAATTACTTAGATTGGAAAAGGCTCCACTAGGACATGTTTTCTCATGATTCTGTTCAATCCATAAACTAAACAATGACCGTGTTTTAGCTGCTAGCTAATTATAACTGAACACCTAATAGCTTGTTAGCTTCCTTGGCTAATTCGAAAAGAACTGCTAATAGCTTCTTAGCTTTGTTTTTGGCTAAATCTAACTGAAGTCCCACCAGCGTGTTAGCTTCTTTGGCTAATTCTAACAAAATTCCTATTATATTGTTAGCTACTTTGTCCAATTCTAACTGAACTCCTGATAGCTTGTTAGCTTGTTTGGCTAATTCTAACTGAACTCCTGATAGCTTGTTAGCTTGTTTGGCTAATTCTAACTAAACTCCTGATAGCTTGTTAGCTTATTTGGCTAATTTGTCGTTTTTGCATGATAACTTGCTTTGATAGATGTTTTGACCTGTATCTTTCTAAAGCCAAGATTCTCATTGTACTGAGCACAATTCTGCAATGAGTTGTTTTCCCCTAACCAGAATAATTACAGTAGTCACGTCTCCTGCTCTTCCCAGGACTCAAACCCACAACCTTAGAGTTTCAAACACCTTGATCTACCGCACATCGAATTCAGAAACGTTCTCTACAATCACAACAGGAACACGCGACCAATTACAAGTGCTCGCGCTGGCCTAGCTTCGCAGAGACGGTCGCTAACAGCGCTGTAAATCACGGCAAATGTTTAAACTTCAGCTAAATGACAAATAATAAAACCCACCGGTCTCGTATATTCCTTTTGGATCTTTCAGACATCTAAGAAACCGCCCGTCTTTCCATCATCCGCTCTCCCAGCACCCAATATGCTAAACACGGCTTCAGACACATTTACTGCTCACGCTCCCCCATGTAGTTCAGCGGAGCATCTGTATCTAATCATTTGTCCACACGGAGGAGAAATGAAAGAGAACCAGCGGGGCGATCAAAGGCAGCCGAAGCACAACAGTGTGAGATCAGGTTGATTTCTTTCTCTCTCTCTCTCTCTCTTTTTAAAAGCGAGAGGAGCCGGGGAGCCCTGGGCGAGGTTTCTTTAATGCTCGGCACACATAGAGAGTGAATATCTGATGGGGAGTGATAAAGAGAAAGAGAGAGAGATAGGTAAGTGTCGTAGGGTAAGTTAGACCTAGTTCTCCATGGCAACTTGCAGGGAGAGACAGTAAGTGGACGTAAGAGAGGGTGTAATGAGGGGTCATCCACAGGCCAGAGACGGGCCACAGGGACAAGAAGATGAGGACCCCCACCCCACCCCACCCTCCGCTACGTCTGTCCAGCCCTTTTTACACTTTTTCTCCTCAATCTCTTTGATCCGACTTCTAACAGGCAGCTGAAATCTCTGCCTCTGATATTTCAGGCCTTTCTTCAACGACCCCAGCTCTCTCTCTCTCTCTCACCGACACACTATTTTTTTTCTTTCAGACACAATTCTATCTCTCTCCGGTCTCTCTCCTTTCTCTTCACACACAGTTGAAAATAGAGTCAATCCGTCACTTGCTAAGAGAGCAGCATACTGACATCAGCTGAAAGCTTCAAAGGTAGGCCACTCAGGTAAGCGCTCCAGAAAGAGACCCATTAATCTGAAATGTTTGCTTTTGCTGAGCTTCAGCCGAGACGCAGAGGAGACGACATTAACTGCAGGTGCAGGTTTCACTCCAGCTTCGCCGGGATGAAGTGAGTGCATCGTTTCAGGATCTGCCATCAATCCAGGCAGAACTAGAGTGAGAGAGGGCAGGGAGTAAAGAGGAGAGCAAGCGAGGGAGAAGAGTAAAGACAGAGTGCAAAAGAGTCACAAATAAAGAGCAACACCAAGATCAAGATGTAGATCGGTTGATCGAGATTGGAGAGTCAGAAAGCGAAGTTGTAAGACTGAAGCAGATAGAGAACAAGGTATAGAGTATGATACAGAGTATGATAGATGCAAAGAAAGAGAGTAAGATAGAAAATGAGTTAATCGCAATATAGTGTAAGATAGAGAACAAGGCAGAGAGTAAGCTAGATAGAAGACAAGATGAAAGTAAAGAGCCAGGAAGAGAACAAGGAAACAAGAGAGAGTGTGAGACAGAGAACAAGTTAGAAGCAGAAAGAGAACAAGATAGAGGCAATTAGAGAGTAAGACAGAGAACAAGATAGAGAGTAAGACAGAGAACAAGTTGGAGGCAGATGGAGAATAAGACAGAGAACAAGATAGAGGCAGGTAGAGAGTAAGACAGAACAAGATAGAGAGTAAGACAGAGAACAAGATAGAAGCAGATAAAGAGTAAGACAGAGAACAAAACTAGACATCAAAATAATGCTAGACAATATGACAGAAAAAAAATGAATGAGATGAGAGGAGGTTTGAAAGAACGACAAAGACAATTTGAATAGACAACGATGAGGTAGTGAGCAAGACAGAAACACTTCAGGCTACACATAGTCTCAAACACTTCTGGCACAAGAACATAAAGCTCAAAACCCCGTTCACTGAAGATAGAACACAGATAATTGCTCAGGATTGAGAAATGTAGTATCTGAAGCCTTGAATATAAAAAATTGAAAGTCTGAGAAAGCTCACATTTTCCATCACTGTGCCTGTAAAGCGAACACGCTGTTTTAGCAGGTACGGCATCATCCGCGCAACATTTTCAAATTCGGTTGGAATCCGCAGTTCAGAGCTGAAACTAACGGCACGTCACCAGAACACACAAAAACTTCCCCTGAAGTGACAAATCCTTCAAGAACAAAAGACGGAGAGCGGATAAGAGAGAAAGAAGAAACACGCTAAAGAAGTGGTATTGTGTCAAATAATTGTTATTCCTGAAAATATTTTAACATGTCGTAAGTACTTGCTAAATCTGGTTCTTGGGTTGCACTGACAGATTCTCAGCTTCTCTGGTGTCACCTGAATGTGTGATCTCTGCTGAAGCCCCGAGCCAAGCTGAAGAACCGCTAACAGCGCCGCGGCTTCTAAACTGCTGCTAGACTGACAAACAATGCCGCGCGTTTCGCTAAACAAAGAGCTAATGAACACGAGCGGGATTTAACAAACACGTTAACAAACAAGTGAAGAGGAGGAAAGAGCCGCTCGCGTTCTCTTTGTGTGTTAAAACGTAAACGCATTTTAATCTGCTTCCTGTGATAATTGCTTTCTGATGCGCCATTTATCTTTATCTCTCCACCTTCCTTCTCCGCCATCGCTGACATGGTTAAGTCTTCATCCCTCAGGTATTTTAATTAGCGAAACTGGATCCGATTCCGACAAATCTCGAGATGTGATGAAAACAAAAGTATGTTGCGTCTGGATAGCTACACTAAACAAATTCCTTTGTCTGGCGAGAAGAAGCTTCCGGAAGCGATTTTGTGAGGATTTACGTTCGGGCTTTCGTGAAGTGACCAGAAAAGTTCTGCACTTGGACTAAAGGTGACTTCTTTACAGAGAGGCTTTTTTTTGGTAATACGGCATCTTTGCATCATCAGAATGTCTGGGAACAAAACTTGAGCCAATGCATCCAATTACTAATAATTGTGGCAACTAAAACGTTACAGTTTCAAAGTATCCAATCGTATTCAAATGTTTTTGTTGCTGTTTTTTGTGGTTGATCAAACAGTTTCATGTAGTTTGTAAAGGTGTCAGAAATGGCAGAAAATTCCAAAAATGGAAAAGCGACAGACCAAAAAAATGGAGGCAGATAGAGAGTAGAAAAGAGAACAAGATATGTAGAAGCAGATAGAGAGCAAGACAGAGATCAAGATAGAGCCAGTTAGAGAGCAAGACAGAGAACAAGATAGAGCCAGTTAGAGAGCAAGACAGAGAACAAGATAGAGCCAGTTAGAGAGTTAGACCTGTTAGAACAGGAGAGAGCCAGACAGAAAGACAGAGAGCAAGAGTTACAGAGTAAGACAGATAACAATATAGAGACAGATAGAGAGTTAGACAGATAACAAGATAGTTGCAGATAGAGAGTAGGGCAGAGAACAAGATAGAGGCAGATATAGACGAGAAACGGCAGAAAATCCCAAAAATGGAAAAGCGACTGATTAAGAAAGAGGATGAATGGAATTATCCCAAGTTGTGATTCTCTAGTTTATACATGGCATATACAACCAAACAAACCTAAAAAATAAAGTTAAAAAAGTAAAAAAAAAAAAAAATCTACAGGTATATATAAACGCAATAACTTGTGTAATCATTCTCATTGACCCCTGACCTTAGCGTAAAATATATTGCATCACTGCACAACGTGAACTTCACTCCGCGTGGGATGGAAGTGGTTTCGGCAGCGTGTGGAAATGAAGACCTCGGAAGTGTGTAGACGTCGCTCAGCCGCCGTGTTGAGTTTTGACGTGTCGCCAACAAACCGTCCCTGACAGTCGCCGGCCCCACCGGCCATTGTTCCCTCTGATTAATTGAGACGCGCAAACATTGACAGAACTCATTTACTCTTTTGGAGAGGTGTGTTCCCGTCTGCATTACACAAATTGCTACAAGAATACAAACACACTGGCGGATGCAGAGCGGCGCGCGCGGACGCAGCGTTCCCGCTTGACGCACTGATTGCTTTTTAAACGCAGAACCCGTTTGAGGCGTTTACGCGGATGCTGAAACACGATCCGAGATTGATTCGATTTAAAGAGTGTCGGGCTTTGTGCGGCGGCGTTGTCGCGCGGCGGACTGACGGGTGGCGAGGTGTGAGTGACAGCCGCTAATGCACGAGTGAGATGATTACATCCTCAAACCTCGGGGAAACGGGATTCTTAAAGGATTAGTTCATCTGCACGTGGAAATTCTGCCGTGATTGACTCATTCTTCACATTCTTCTGATTCCTCGACTGTCCCAGTGCTTTCCTGTTTTTTTGTGTTCAGAAGTTCAAATGTTTTATGCTGACAATATTTTTTATGGCTTTGTTTTGGCTTTTCTCTTTATCTCTTTACTCCTTCCTCTTGCATCTCTTCTGTATTTAGCATGACTTTCTTTCTTTTACCTAAGTGTTTATTTTCTTCTCAGACCCTTCTTCAACTTTTATTAAAATTTTTTTTTTACTTTTCCCAACTATTTCTTGCTTTTAATTTGCTTTTGTAACTTTTTCATTCCACGTTTTCATTTGATTTAGTCCATTTTATCCTTCTATAATAATGCATTTATTTTGTCATTGTTGATTTTTGTCCCAGATTTTATTTAATTTTTGACTAAAGAGTGTAGTTTTTTTTTACTTACTGTTAAGAAGTTTAGATTTTTTTGTACTGACAAAATTATTTTTATGGCTTTGTTTTGGCTTTTCTGTTTTTGCTTCCATTCCACCCCCCACC
The DNA here is from genome assembly GCA_017309775.1 of Paedocypris sp. Pulau Singkep. Classification (NCBI taxonomy): domain Eukaryota; kingdom Metazoa; phylum Chordata; class Actinopteri; order Cypriniformes; genus Paedocypris; species Paedocypris sp. Pulau Singkep. Next base: position 896,824 of record MU204349.1, on the reverse strand, counting down.
CCATCACCCCCTTCTTCTTTCTCCTCTTCTGTATTTGTTATGACTTTCTTTCAAATTTAACACACTATATTTGGTATTTTTAATTTTCCATGGCTTTGTTTTTTTATGTTTGTTTTCTTTTTAGACTTTATTTTCTTTTACTCTTTTAACTTTAGTTTACATTTTCTGTACATTTCAAGTACATGCGTAGAGTTATTTTAAACACATACGTTTGTAGCAGTAAAATTCAAATGCTGCATCATGGTGCCGTTTCATTCCATAGTATAATCATGTCCACTGAAATACATGTAGGACTTTTGACTTCATATTAATCCAGCAACTGTGTCATCCATCACCAATAACTGGTTCCATCCCTACATCCCTCTGTGGCACCTTCAGCAGGACCCTACCTGCCGTAGAGGAGAGAAAAACCCTCAGACACCATTGGCTTCTCCTCCCCTCTGTCTCTCTTCATTCCCCCGCCTATCTGGGCTTGGGCTGCTGTCATACTCCTCTCATTAATTCCAAGCTGTCATCCAGTCACCAGGCTGTATCTCCCTTCCAGGTGACAGCTTTCCAATGACTGACAAAGGCTCTTTAGGTGATACAGAAGATCTTTTGCAGAGCGAGTTTTGTAAAGTGCCCCTCAAATGTCACTTTCTTCCCCCCTCAGAGCTTGAAGCGGAGGTGAAGACCCTCGATCCGGTGCTCAGCAGGCCAGAACAGTAAACAGCTTGTGGTCTTCCCGAGAACGATGCTCATGGACTCCATCACAATTCACTTAGGTTTTTGCAACGGTTTGTGACGGGAACAAGTCTTTTCGACTTGATTGCATGAACAGCTATTACAGGGTTGCTTAGACGTTAGGAACTTGGACCTTGGCCTTGCAGGTCTGGAAGGTTCTAGGACCTCACTTTCACTGTATGTAAGGTTGCTCAAAGACTAATAGTCGAACTGCAAAGTGGTGTCACCCTCCAAAAACACAGGACATTTGGAGTTCGGACATTACTTACAGAACATTCGGAAAACAAGACTATCGGGTCTAAATAGACTATAGTTGGAGTGTGGGTGTGTCTGTGTGTCCCACTCTGTGATTGGTTGACCACAAATGCAAGGTGTGCACACTTAAGACCCATAGTTGCTGGGATTGGCAGTTCCCTGTGAAATTAAGACGCAGATCAGAAAATGATTGGAGCTATAGTTGGAGCAAAAGCAACCATTGTCGGACAAAACCATTGTCCAAAATTCCGACTGATGTGGACAGAATTCCTGGATACATCAGCCGATCTGTCGCGTGGCCAATTAATGCAAATACAGGACAGCCAAAAACTTCACAGACAAATGTTTGATGCTCACCAAAGGAGACCCGGCCTGCAGGCGGCCACCGACCTTGCTGCGTTCAAATAACATTAACAATAACGGAAAAATCTATCCCCACATCGTATGAACATGACACCGACTCTGACCAAGGTCAGACTCGAAGAAGAAAGACAAAACAAAGAAAAGCCACTCCGGATCCTGACAGCAACGTGACTGTCGCCCTCATTTACATCCCGGCGACTATTCAAACACAACGAGAGAAGACAAAACGCAAACTGTTCAAATGAAAGGTGGAAAGGTCCAAAAGCGTTTTCAGAATCACAGATTAACACCGAGCCACAGGAGGGAAGTCGGAAAAGTTCATAAATAAAGCTTCAAAGCCGCTGGTAATTGTCATATTTAGCAATTGCATTCGTTTTTTTCCCTCTCTCTCTCTCTCTCTCTCATCAGCGGCGCTCCCACTTTGTTCTGGTTGTCGGCGTGTGGAAAACTGCGCGAGTCGCATGTGTACGTTTATCTAATTAACATGTGACACACACTGAGAGTCAAATGAAAGGCACGGCCGGGGATCGCTGCCGAGCTGCAGAAGAAAAGTCGCCTCCCGCCGAAGTCGCAGTCGGACTGAAGTCGGAGTCTGTTAACGCGTCTCCACCTTTATTTGTGCCCGAATGCGTTTCCCATAATGGATGAGGGAAGATGGACAGATAGCTTTAACACACACATTGTTAGTTGAGGGTTAGGGTTAGGGGTTAGATTAGGGTTGGGTTAGCTGGTGGGATGAAGGTTCTTCCTCCAGAACATTAAAAGGACTTCTGGCTTTTCCTCTATTGTTGATTGAAACAAGCTCCAAACAGTAGCTACAAACACCCTCGGTGTCCATCTAGTGTGTTGGCATTTGTTTTGGTTCTTTGGGATTCTGTCTTAAAATTTGGCTGGTCTGATTAAACTGAATCAACTACAGTAGGTACGTGTTAGTCTAGAAATTCTCTTCTCGAGCTAGTGGATCGAAACCTGAAGTGAAGAAGGTTCAGTTCCACTTGAGTAGTGATGGAAAGATGGTCATTCATGAACGTTGGTCAACTGTCGCATCAGGGAAAATACCCACAGCGTGTGTGTAAGCCACCATTAGTAAAATTGTACTGGTGTGTGCTAACCTTCTGGGTAGTTAGTTTAAAACTTAGCTAGATAGTACCCTTGGACCCAAGTCACATGGATAGTTTCAACCCTAGGGCTTCCAAAGATTCTGAAAGCCACACAGACGTCAGAACACTTGATACGAGTGCGCATTAAAACGCAGAACAAAGCTAAAACGCAGAATAAAGTTCTGTAAAATCACCCATCTGCATTTCAAACCCATATCAGGTCCTGGAAGACTGGAGCCATGTTTATGGGGAGAATCTGCAAATGCCTTAGTGATAGGTAAACTCAAACTTGGTTCCTTCTTGATATGGTGAGAAGACAAAGGCCAAAACACTTTCAAACGGACTGACGAAAGCCTTCACACACACACACACACACACCCAAATTGGTTTCAAACAACATCCCCTTTAAAAGTCAGTCTTCTCTTTCAGAAGACGTGAAAGACGGAGAGTAAAGTAAACCTCGGCTTGTCTATTTTCAGCAGATGCAGCGAGAGAGAGAGACAGAGAGCGAGGGAGCGAAAGAGAGATGGAGTGAGAGAGGGAGAGCGAGCATCAGACGAGTGAGTTTATCAGCATGGCACCTGCTCTGGTAGATTCTTGATGAAGCAAAGGTTGTCTTCATTAAGGGCATTAATATTCATGACGCATGGTAATTTTGACACAGAAAAGGTCTCTGTAACCTTTTCTTGTGTGAGAATTTTTTACTTCTCAAGGAAATTACAGTCCGGCAATGACTTAATTAATGCCTGCTTTCTGGGCTGCCGTTTGAGGGCCTGTCAGTTTGGTGCTGCCCAGGCTGTCAAGCAGGCACGAGGCCGGGGAGGAGAGACGGATTGAGGGAAGGAGGGAGAGATGCAGAAACATCCAGAACAACACAGAGTCTCTACGCTCGCCCGTGACCTTGTGCTGGAGACGAGCGCAGCATCTCCATCACCTTCAGCTCCACTCTTGGTCCAGCCAAACTCCCGAGTTAAAACCTCGTGACGCCGAATGAATCGACCACAATCTCCCGGTCGTGACACGGATGATGTTCGTCGGGCAATTTGCAAGCGTTTTCGCCCAGCGACATCCGACGGTAAAAAAAGCGAACATAAGGTAGCATTTCCTTTATCATGTCTCATAAAAATAGCAATTTGCTGGAGCTCTCGTAGCGCAATACGGAGGGCGGTGTGGCTCGCTGATAATGTTGAGATGACAGATTGTCCTACACGCGGAGGTTTCCGTCGAATCCGCCGGCTGGCGTAATAAATTGCGCGGGATGAGAGCGGCAGAAAGCGAGCGGGAAGGCTAACGAGGGGCGGGGAGGAGAAGAAAGCGCTCGTTCACACCAAAACAGCCCTTTAGTCAACAATGAAAAGCGAGCTAGCGGCGTAATTACACACAAAGCGAATCTGCTTGTAATTAGCTTGTTACGGCCTTGTCGCTGGCGTTTGTGGTTAGACGATGCTCAGACGGAACCTGAGGGACTTCCATCTCAGACGGACCGCTGACCCAAAGGAACGACACGCTTCTCTGTATCCCGCACTCGTTCCGCACTTCACCCCTTCTTCCAGACATCAAAGATATAAACGCTAGCTGCGGAAGCGACTTCACAGAAAGGCTAGGTAAGAGGCTTGATTATGCACACAACACTTGAAGGAAGTGGATGCTTAGATGGATCTCAAGGACAGAAATAATTAGCTCGCAGGGAGACAGGTTCTGACAGAAGCTCACCAGAACATCCTTAAAGAGTTAGACGCGGCGGACACTTTTGGAGAAGCAGTTTTCCATCTTCGGCAGCAGCAGCAGACACGGTGTGTGTTTGTGCAGCATAATATTTGAGTTTAATTAATCAATACTGTCCATTTAGTTAATTGGACCACTGGTTGATCGGACTAGTCCCTTATTGCGTCCAAAGGATACGGTCCTGATGAGACCGATTTACCAGAATTGACTGTGTGTGTGTGTGTGTGTGTGTGTAAGCCTAGGATTATTCACCAATTTGGACCAAAAATCCACCTAACCTGTGAACACACTTTAGTCGGTCAACCATGTCTTGTTTCCGCAGCCATTTGAAAGTAAAACTGATTGGAGATGTGGATATTTGAACAAAGAATTGATATCCATCAATTTGTGCATTTCGAGCCGTAAAGGTCGTAAGGACATTTTCATGTGTATTTCATAGTGCGTCTCTTCATATTTTGGCAAACAAGAAGCATGGCGCCTAATCAGACCAGCTACTTATTAGAACCAAAAGGAGACAGTCACGAATTTTTCAAGTCAACGGAATTGACGTGTAGAAATACAGGTAGAAAACGGCAAACAGAAAAATACTTCATTTCCCTGCAAGAACCCAGAACTGCAAAATTACAAAATAGCTGAAATGTAGCGTGTGCTTAAAATAAAGAAGTGCTTTAATTTAATTATCTACATGACATTACCGTTCTAAATCCTCGCAACATCGGCCTCATTAACTTTATTGCGAGTGTGTTAATTGAATTCTTTGTTTTTAATCAAAACGAAGCATGGGAAGGATAGTCGTGGCATAAAACAGCACAACGATGCCCGGAAACTTCTAGCAAGACCGCCAGTCAGCCGTCCTCTACAGTCATTAGCCCGACTCCCTCAGTCTTACTCTGCGCTGAAAACTCCGGGACGCTTCCTCACTTTTCTCCTCACGTGGGCACGACAACAATACCTTCCACTCCACAAACATCCTTTTACCACACCTCATTTCCTGTAAAAACAAAAATGCACTGACTCAGTGTCTTCCTCGACAAGAATTCATTAGGAAACAAACCAGCAGATGCTGCCAACTTCAGCTTTTCTCTTTACGTATTTGTGCGCGTCGGAGACGGAGGGCGAGAGAGAGAGAGAGAACACTGTCACACATCTCTTGTCAGAGACAAAGAAAGTATAAATATGTAAATTGTATTGTCACAGACATTGCAGATGATTAGGTGTACAGTGTTCTTAAAGAGAAAAGTCCTCAGTGCCTTCTGCAGCCCTGTCACACCGTGAAGCGCCGGCTTTGATCACTCGCATCGCTCAAAGTGAAATCTGTCTCTATGACTTACAGTGCTGAGGGAAGGATTAATGATTCCTGCAGATGGAGGGAGAGTGAGTTCTGCTCCACGCCGGGCGGAGGGAGAGAAGACGAGTCTCGAGTCCTCACAATGTCTGTCGGTGATGTACTCAAAGTTTGAAAAAGAGTCTTCACTGTCACTAAGTTTGGACTTTGATCCTGACGAAAGGTCTTGCCCTGTTTACAGGATATAGTCAAACGTCTCTCGAGTCCTCACAAAGCCTTTCAGGTATATAAAGCTTTAAAAAAAAGTGTCTTCATGGTCACTATGGACAGAAATAGGGTCTTTAGCCGCTCCTCCGGCCCGCTTTACTGGCTATATTTAAGCGAGCCTTGAGTCCTTGCAATGTCTGTCATAATGCTGTTGAGTAAATTAAAATGTTTTTTATAGTGTCTTCATGAATAGGATTTCGGATCTGGTCACAAAGGAACAGAAAGGAATTAGACGGTAAATGGCCAGGTTTGGTTGAGGCCACCTTAGCAACTTGTACTCTGCTTTTCTCCAAATCAAACTTAAAGAGTATTTAGACCCACTGAAGTGATACACAAACCAGGAGCAGTGGGCAGCCTTAAAACGTGATGCCCACGGAGCAGACTGGGTTCTTGTTCAAGGACACAGCTTAAAGCATTAGACCAGAACTGATCATTAAATTACTCTTGAGCCAACCAGTGCCGTGTGATGAGGAACGAGAACCCTATCATCTTCAACCACCACGTTCTTTGTGTCTTGAAGCAGAACATGGGTTTATGCCATTGTATGCAGGCGTTCTTAAGTGCTGGCCCACGTTTTTGTAGAAAGTTCCAGAGAAGACAAGCATGGACTTCAATTAGATGCTGGAATCCTTACAACACTCGTCTGATGCCAAACTCACAGAGACGTACGGCCGATGGCTTTGCAATCTGATTTTAAACTTGGTAATTTACGTTGGCCAGAACAATTTCTTGGAAAGAGTTGATAATAAATCTGGTTTTATAATTGTCTGTATCTTGCTGGTTAACTGCAACCTTAACAGAACCACACTAGTGTTCACAATAGCTTAGGCATGACAGATAGACAACACATCAACCCGACAAATAGGTATAGAAGCTTCAACAAAACACACTGTCACATTATAACCCAGACCAGCAATATGAACAATCCCGCCATTTTGTTTTCCCGCTCAGAATCGTCATATTTTGTCAGCGAGTCTGTTGGGTGAATGTTTTATACGGGCTGACTTTGAAGAAAAGAAACAAAGTGTGAATTTTAATTAGCCTCGTGCGATTTACAAATCGCATTTGCTGAAATGGCATTGCACTCATCGGCCCTTCTCTTCTCCGTCCACCGGCAGTTCTTTGCGGATCCATTGTCCCAGACCTCTTCATCACCTTCGGGAAACAAAAAGACTCATATTTTTTAAAACAATAGTCCGTTGTTTCCGCAACGCATGCATGAATGTGTCCAGCCTCGAGACTCGTCCCTGTCCGTGCAAACGGACTCAGAAACCATCCCTCAATGAAACCAGGATCTGTCTCGCTCGAGCCATTTAGCCAGAACAAAGATGGCCGAAAGCAAATGGGTTGAAAAGGTGGCGCTTAGATCTTGCTCATGGGTTCTGATTTCACTTATTTCAAGCGAAACGGAGACAGCGAAGCCGCCCCAACGCCGCCAATCCCTTCCCATCCATCCATCGAACAATGTGCACCTCTAAAACTGGAATCCTGATTCACACCCCATTAAGTATCTGATTTGAAGAACCCATTCATTTCCGTTTCATCCATCACCCACACGGCGACGCCGAATCGGCCACGACCCGCTTCCAGGACATTCCTCATGCGGTGCCGACATGAAACAACCAGCTCGGCAGACGTGATTCCGGAGAGAACGTTGGCTGAGGTTGTTCTAGTGGATTCCCCGGGACCTTCACTGCTTTCTTTTTGTTTCCACAGCTGGACCATGTGAACCTTTCTGGTGTCCTCCCCGCCTTCTCCGTCCTCCATCTTCCTCACTCCTCTCTTTTATGTATGTCTCTATCTATAGTCCGGCAGATGCGAGCCCCATTTGTACTTCCCCTGACACTCCTGCAGGGGCTTTGCTTAGGGATGCGGGAGCCACAGCCAGTGCAGGGCGCAGCTCATGGATCAAGCTGACACTTGGTCAGCATCAGCAGATTATGAGCTATAGGAGCCTGACAGCGCCGCATTGTTCTCCCATCTAAATATGAACAATACGGAGCGAGCGGAGCGCCACTGACAGCTTATTCACTCTTATCACTCCGCTGGTGTGGCGGGACATGATACGCCGGGCTTCTCTCCACACACACACACACACACACACACTGATCCTCATGTGCGCTTCGGCGAGGCTGGGACTGTTTGGAGAACCCGGACTTTTTCGGTGATGCTGTGCACAAACTGTATGATGGTTCTGTCTGAATTGGTAACTTGGTAAAAAATATGCATGCAAACAATTAAACAGTTTAATAATAAAATATATATATATTAAAGTTAGGGCTGTCAAGTTTAACGCGTTAACGCATGCGATTAGTTTTCAATGTTAATTAGTGTTAACTATTTTTAACGTGTTGATGCTGTTACAGATCTTGTCTTCGTCTGCTGTGTTTTGATTAACCGTGATTGATTTGGCCTGGGAAGTGCGATTAATTCGTTAAAAATTATTATTCGTTGGACAGCCCTAATTGAAATATAATATATATAATATACATGTATATGCACTATCCATGGTACCATAATAAAAGTCTGTTATATCCAATAAATATTGATGCACACACAACTGGGAAACCATTATAACCAGATGTCACAAGAATGCAAGTGACTGGTCACTGAACGCTATGTTTAATCAATTTACATAAGCAAAATTATTACAATGTTTAAGTACGCAAATCGAAGCAATTTTTTTAAAAACAAACGTTTTTATTACATTCTAATGTAAACTACATTTACAATAAATCTTCAATAAAGTTTTACTCAATAAATGTTGATTTTATAAACATTCGGTTTCAGTATAAATCCTTTATGACATCTAAATTCTCCAAAATTGAAAATGCCAAATTGACAAGACAAACTCTGCTTTGCCCGAAAAGTCACAAACCGAAGTGAAACAAACAAAACCGAATCATGAAACATGAAGTCGCTGAATGAAAAAACCCATCCAGCCAAAGTAGGACACGTCTATTAATCTGCTCGGCGTGAAGATTGTTCTCGTAGATTAGGATTTCACAGCTCTTCGCAGCTTTATCTACTTCATCTACACGCACTAATCACCAGCATCAACGATCACAATCACGGGCTTTGTCGTCCGTTTATTCAAGAATTTAAAAAAAAAAGGAGATAAGGTTCTCCATGAGAAGTTCAGCAAGGATGTTCATGAGCGGTGAAGAAACCCGTAGAAACAATTGGCTGCGAATCCCACTAGCGTCAAAAGAGCATGAAACCACATTAGGAACGTTTCTAGTTTGAGGCTCAGTCAAGGAATCAGCATGTTGTCCTAACGCTCGCGTGGGTTTCCTGTTTCCCTTCCACAGGCCAAAAGAAGATCGGAGAAATTGAGTTTCACGCAGGAGAAAAGTGTGAATGGGTGTGTCCCGCTTTGTGATTGGCCGGCCACCAATCCAGGGCGTTTCCCGCCTTTAGGCAAGTTGCTGGGATTGGCTGCAGCTGCTCATGACCCAGAAATGGAAAAATCAGCTCATAAAATGGAAAATTCCTGCAATACGTTTTTAAATTCAGAGAGCGAGTTAAGGGAGTATGAGTAATTGATAAGTAAAATTCCAAGTTTCTTTTATAGAATTTTTTTTTTTTTGCAAACCAAACAAAAAAAGGGTTGTCTGTCTATTGCTATTAAAATGACCAAACACATTTAAATCTAATTGATAAATCAAGCAATTGTTAGGAAATAAAAACTCTACAAATGTACTGTTACAATTAAGTTATTACTGTTACTTGTTAGAAAATTCACACTCTCTTGCTGAAAATGCCAGAGTTTTTATTCATATTCATTTTATCTTTTATTCGAGTCATATTTAATACTCTATAATAATATTTAATATTCTTGATAAATCTTCAATTTTTGGCCCAGCACTACATAGCCAGTTCCGTCACGGCTCGATGTGGTTTGCCGCTCTGACTTACAGGCCTCGATTACGCTCTCGAAGCGGAGAAATACGTCTTCAGCGTCTCGTCTCCGTCTCCGGACAGTAATCCCGCCTATCAGCCGCTATCAGCCGCTATCCGCGTGTGAGCGTGCAGTCGCCTCTTAAGCGCTAAACGAATCCCGATTCCCCTGATATTCCTCTCCCGCTGGGGACTTCCTCTCCCAGCCGCGCTCCACACGTGTGATTGGTTCCTCGGGGAGACGCGGGTAATGACTGATGCCGCGCCGTGACAAACACCGCCTGAATCACAACCTGTGGTTCAAAACTCCAACCTGAGAAGTTCAAAACAAGACACCAAGTCAATGTGGAACTGTCTCTTAACACTAACGGATATTTGTGACTTTTTATTAATGCATAACACTACAGTATTGTACAAATGTACAATAAAACACTGGGAGTAATTGAGTGAGGTAAACAAAAGATAAAAGAAAGGGCAGAAATGCAGATCTCGGAGCAAAAATTGAAAGGTGGAGAACTGGAAAAGGGAGGAAGGGATCGAGAGATAGAGAGAAAGAATGAGAAAGAAAGAGAGATAGATAGATAGATAGATAGATAGATAGATAGATAGATAGATAGATAGATAGATAGATAGATAGATAGATAGATAGATAGATAGATAGATGGGTGAAGACAGATACAGAGAAAGAGAAAAAAAGATGGAAATACAATAAAGAGAAAGAAAGAAAACATGAGATAGAGAAAAAGATAAAGATATAATGAAAGAGTGAGAATGATAGAGATTAAAGAGCTGATAGAAATAGAGCACATGAGACATTAGGAGAAAAAGAGACAGATACAGAAAGATCAAGAGAGATAGATACAAAGATAAAAACAACGGTTTAAGAAAAGGGATAAAGACAGATACAGAGAAAGAGGAAGAGAGACTGAAAGAAAAAAAGAGATGGAAATACAATACAATTAGGAAAAAGAAAGAAAACAAGAGATAGAGAAAAAGATAAACAGATAAAGACCGAGTGGGTATGAGAGTGAGAGAAAAGTGAGTAAAAAGGCAAAAAAAAAAAAAAAAGCGATAGAAATAGAGCACATGAGAGATCAAGAGAAATACAGAGATAGATAGATAAGATAAAAAACAATAGTTCAAGAAATAGAGTTTAAGATGAAATGGGATAGAGAGAAAGAGAACGAGAGTAAGAGAAAGTGAGCAAGAGAGATTCAGAGAGAGAAAAATGATACACGATTATTTAATTGCTGAAAATAGTGTGGATAAAACAAAGTAATTTCACAATCTAATCTAAATGACAAGTGATTAAACGAATTTCCTGGAACGTTCCTGCAACGAATTTACAGAAGGACGCGGCGTGGAATCTGGAACCTTCCGAAAGAGAAAGCAGAGTGTGTGTGGTGAACGTAACCGTGGAAACCATGAAGACGCCACGTGGAAGGATTGTGTGTGGCGAGGTCAGAAAGGTCAAGCGAGTTCGTTCTCTTTTGCTCTCTTCTCCGATGCGCTGACACACACACACACACACACACACACACTCCGTCTGTCCATCTCTCTCAACAAGCTTCAGGTTATAGTCACATTTTAACAGCATCTCTTCAAACAATTACTTACCTTCTATTAGGATTCATAATTTCAAATATGGTTTGAAATTACAACGGTGACACAATTTACACAACAAAACACACACACACACACACCACTATGATCAATTCATCTAATTAGCATGTCGTTAGATTAATCGTTTGTTCACACCTGGATGGATATTATTATGCACAAACAACTGTTAGTGATCATATACGTGGACATTAGACAAAATGCAACAATCTTGTAAAAAACAAACTGTTTTTCACATTTTCCCACAGCGGTTTGAGACGTTTTTATTAGAGAGACAAAGAAAAATAATACCAAAAAAAAAAAGCATAATATTTTATAGTTCATATCATGTTCATCAACTTTTACCACCTTGTTTGTTTTAGTATGAGTATGAATAATAATATATTACGTCGTATAAATACAGGCTTCTCACGAGTGCTTGAAATCTCTGCACTCTCTTATTGAATTTCAATAATGTGTTTTCAAGGCCAATTTTAAATAAAGTGCTTGAAAATGCTTGAAATTATACAGTGGAATCCAAATAAGACTCACGCGACTTTTGATTCACAAGACTCAGTGAGACAGAGAGATAAAGTGAGTGTGTGAATAAACAGGTGGTAATCACTATGATCCAGGTCTGAAAACAGAACACAAAGCAGAAACACCTTTATTGTTGCAGTGTTTCCGTCTTTGTTACACTTTGATACACTGAAACACACTTTGCGAAAAATGGAGAAGAATGACAGATGTCTAATTTCTCACTTTAAATAAAGTTAGAACGCAAGTTTTGCCTGTAATGTTAGTAAGGTCTACTGAAATATAATATTCCTTTTTTTTTCTACCAAAACCACAAAACTTTCTCCCAAAATGGTATTGTTTCATTTTGATTGTGTTTAGGCCGAGTTTTAAATAGAAATAGACTGTATGGTGCTGGAAACACCTGAACATGGACCTTGAAGTGCTCGAAAAGCTCTTGAACTTTATTTTTTGGAAAGTGTAGGAACCCTGTGATGCATAATAATACCACAAGCGCATCTTTAATTAATTGTTTTCACAGTACACACACACACACACACACACACACACAAACTACAATCAACTCGAGTCCGCGTTACATCGGGAAAAAATGAATCCACGAATATATTGTATTTTTCGCCATATAAGACAAAAATCTGAACCAAAAAAAAGATTAAAAAAAAAAAAAAGATTCTGAACCAAATACGGTAGGAAAATGTTTTATATCAATGGTATAAAAGTTAACAGCAGTTTAGTCAGTAAACAGTGAAAGTAGGGCTGGGCGGTATAGCGGTATTGAGATGTGCCACGATATGGAATTTGCAAAAATACGGTACGTGATAAAGAAAAAAAATCCGCGATGCAGCAAATCCGCGAAAGTCGAAACCGCAAAGTAGCTGTACTCGATCCAAAACGGCCCCTAGTGGCCAAAATGGGAAGATCACGTCACTGTGACGTCACCTTATCACGACCTCCCCCATGACTCCTCACGGCGCCCGGTCCCTCCCACTCCTCGGACTTCCCACGTGGATTCTGATCTTCCGTAACCTCGATTCTCTCCCAATCTCTCCTCAGTCTTTAGTTTGATCCAGCGCTTTAATAAGCTCGAGTGCTGTCAGCAGCGCCGCTTGACAAGTGCCTCTCGTAAAACACAACAGCCTCAATCAGGCGGCGAAGATTCTCCCTAATCAACCAGTGCGGCCACGCCCCGGCCATTAACACATCTGCAGAGGTGTAAAAGTACTTGAGTAAAAGTACAGATGCTTGCTGTAAAAAATACTCCATTACAAGTGACATGCCACCAATTTCAAAAAGACTTGAGTCAAAGAAGCAAAGTATCCCATTTTACAAGAACTTAAGTATTTAGAAGTGTTATATTTGTACTCAATATAGGCACAAAAAACAAAAAAGAAATGTGAAAAACTATTGTTTTCTAATACATAATCGAAATTTAACCTCAATGCTTTAAAAATGGTAGAACAAAGTAGATAAAAAGAACAAGGTCTCAACACAAGTCTCAATCACTTAAAAGAAAAGTAGACGTGAAATAAAATTTAAATATATATATATATATATATATATATATATATATATATTGCGCACAATCACAATGTAACGAGTAACGATAAGTGTCCGGTCAAATGTAGTGGAGTGAAAAGTACTGCTACTCAATCACAAATGCAGTGGAGTAGAGAGTAAAAGTTGCTCATTATTTTGATACTCAGTACAAGCACAAAGTAGCGAAAAACATACTTAAGTAAAGTAACAAAGTACATTTACTCAAGTACTTTACACCCGTGCACATTTGTGATTTAACATCCATTTTTCTGGAGGCGTGGAGAGATTTGAACCCTATCAGGACCAGCCTGTTGCCCAGCAGTGTATCGGTGGTAAATCTCGCCTGATTTATAAAGCATTAGCGTTTGCTGAGCTCTGGAGGGGGCGGGGCTGATTTACACCGCCCGCCTGCCCGTCTTCATTTTTCTTTACTTCGGTGCGAAGCAGGTGATGACATTTTGAAAATAAATACTAGGCTAATTAAAACACTCACTGGCAGAGCAGCGTGTGGTTGATGGACTGGCATTGCGTGGAGAGATGAAGGTCGCCGTGCTGCCACGCCGTCTCACTATTCAATGTCTTTAAGGTGTCGTACGTTTCCCAGCATGCTGAGCCGAGCGTCTCATCGAGGACTGGGATTTCTCGTTTTAGTTAGGTGGGTTCCGGACCCTGAAGTGGGATGAGCTGGTGCTGATGGAAACGTCAAGATTCACAATCAAATTCTTCTGTGGGCAAAACCAGAAAACCACTTTTCGATTTCTGGGAGTCACTGGGAGCAGGATCCAATCCCGGCAACTCTGGGCATGAAGGCGGGACACACCCTGGTTTGATGGCCAATGACTGAGTGGGACACACAGACACACCCTTTCTCCTTTTGGGCAATTTTCTCCAAAATCGGAAACCCAGAAGAAAGCACGACCCAACAGACAGAACCCAACTGGATCGTGAACTTGATGAACACAATGCGAAACCACTCTGGCCAAAACGACAGCAGACAAAAAAAGACAAAGTGGGCGGGGCAGCAAGGTACTGTCTCACTGTAAAGTAACTCGCCCGCCATTCACCAACGTTCGGCAGAAAGTCGAAAAAAATGAAATGCAGAGAAAACATAAATCTAACCAACATGGAGTTAGAATAGAACTTCCTTGCGAGTGAATTAGCATTTGCGGTTTTGAGTCAAAAATTCCTTTATGCAGCTTTTTCAAATGGGCGGGGCCAAAGATAGTGTTAGGTGATGTGTTGAGTGCATCGTGTGGGACTCCAGAGAGAAAGAGAGAAGGAGGGAGAGGAAGAGAGAGAGAGGTGTGGGGAGAGAGAGAGAGAGATATGGGTGGGTAGAGAGAGAAAGAAGTGGGGTGGAGGGAGATAGAAAGAGAGAAAAAGAAGTGGGGTGGGGAGAGAGAAAGACAGGTGGGGAGAAAGAAAGAGGTGGGGGGAGAAAGAGAGAGAGAAAGAGGTAGGGGGACAAACAGAGAGAGAGAAGAGAAAGAGAAG
>MU204349.1:861704-881940 GCA_017309775.1 Paedocypris sp. Pulau Singkep | reverse complement strand
GGGCCAGAGTTCCTCAAGTGTAGAAATGACGCGCTGAAGGTTTGTTGTTTATGACATCATTCACAGAAGCAGAGATTGGTCGCAGTGATTACCGTAAGCCGCCAGTGTTTTCATTACCAACGGCGGACGATTCCTAATAAAAAGATTAGAGGTGTGCGACATCCTCGCAATCGTTTATCACCAGGACGCCGCCGACTCCCCTATCCACAGCTGTAAAATAGATGTACGGCGGACTTCGTTTTTTTATGCTCTTTTATAAAAAATTGCATTTGGAAGCGCAACTGTGAAACGTTTTTGTTTGGTTGATTATCGCGCGAGATAATTCCAACCCTACGGCGCCGTAACGCTAACAAATATGCGTTTGCTAACATAACCGGACGTTTAATACGACAACAAATGTGTCTCGATACGTCTTATTTCACGTCCGAATCAGGACATCTCGTTTCTATTGAAAAAAACTAACTCCAGTATTGATATTCTATCAATTTCGAACCAGATCTTACCAGTTCCGGGCTTTGTCCGCAACAAATGTGCAATTTCAGCACGAAATAATAATTCGGCAAGAAACTATTGAACTTTCATGGTTTATATTATAAAATTTATAATTATAAAAAGTAAAGCTTTGTAAAGCTATCAAAAAGTAGCTCATTATACTTTTGCTGCTAGTATTTTTTAAATTACTTCCCTTGCACAATCTTTTACTCTTACTTGTTTTCTTTTTTTTTTTTATCGTTTGTCATCACTGTATTTTCTTCAATGTTTCTGCTGTAAAACAGAAATGTCCCCTAGTGGGATGAATAAAGTCTCTCATTCATTCATTCATTCAACCAATCACAGCTCAGGGAAATTCAGCTAATTGTGAAAACAAAGCAGAGGAATTATCATTGTTTTGAGCAATTGAAAATATTCTTGGAATGTGAAGCATAAAAGAACGAAAAAACATTTTTTCGGAAAAATATCGCAAATAAATCATTGAAAAATAAAAGTGGGGAGTGTGTTCTGCTTTGTGATTGGTCGGCCACCGATTCAGCGTGAAAGCGGGCTTCATACGCAGCTACTAAAATTGGGACTAGATCCTCATGAACCAGAAATGAATAAGTGGAACAAACGTACAAAAAATAATAGAAAAAGACACTTTGCAAAAGTTACATAAAAGTCCTTTTCAGTCTTTTTCAAGGCTCATTACTAACTGGATAAAATCCCAGGCCACGCCCCTAACAATGTGCCACAGTAACAGCAATTGTTTACACGTAACATATCACAAATTATTCCAACGCTCACTTGTTTACTTTTTCAGAAGTTAAAATGCAAAAAACGTCACGGACTGATTTGCTCCGCTACTTTGTCAAAATTTGATCTTCACGAATTTTTACTGAATTTTTACTGAATTTTTACTTCACGAATGTTATATTGAGACGATTGTAAAGAACGGGGCATGTTTCTGCGTTAAGACGGCGACGGATGGACAACGGCGGCGGCGAAGCCCGGGGCCTCGTGCATCTCTGCCGCTTTATCGCCCGCTCCGGCTCTTATTTAACATCTCATATCTTATCAGTTTCCTCATCGCCGGCTTCGCTCTCCGCTCAAAAGAAACAAATGATTTGAAAAGCACTAAGGGGAAGATTAGACGGTAAACCTCAGATTTGTTTTGCTCGGAAGAAAGCCTCAGCAGCGTTCCGCTCGATTCCGACAATGCGCGATTGTTGTGATAGCATAATGCTAATTGGCTACGGATGTAGAGAGGGAAAAATGGCTGATTTTGTGTTTTGTTCCCCTCAGAGGCGACTGTAACCAACCGAGGCGAGCAGGAATAGCCATCTGTGACTCCACACGTACAGGAGAAGTTCCCCATCTTCTTTAAGAACGTTCCAGAATCGTGAACGCTCAAACTGTACAACTCTGCCACGAGAAATTCACGTTTTCGTTCCAAATTCAGAATCGGCTTTTAGTGAATGGTTCAGGTGGAGAAGATCTGTGAAGTTGGAGTTAGCTAAAGATGCTAGCAAGGTTAGCCAACAAGAAACAGACAGCGGCTGCAAATGTCGTTGGATTTACACGTTTATTGAGCAAAAAAACAAAGCCGGCGATTAGTGTCGGACGTGACGGTAGCGCTAATGTTACGCCGCAAAGAAGCTTAAGAACTAACGTTTAATGTGTAACTAACAGTCAGAACGTTTCGAACAAAACCTTCTTTTCGTTAGAAAGCGCCTTGATTGGATTTCCGTCATAAAACTCGCAATTAAGAATTTCACAACTCATAGACGCTTCATATCTATAAATAATAAATAATGTTAATTCGTTTTTGAATGCTAAGGATTGTGCTAGGCCCCTCCCAAACAAAATGGACCCCCGATTCAAATATTCACTTTTCACTTCACTTTTAAGAGAATAATCTACTTGTTTAGCTAGTTAAGAGAGATCAGTTTAGCTATTTAATCATTTCTTTCACACAACCTCTCCGTGTTGAGTTCGTATTGGTTTTGCTGGGATTGTTTATAGTAAAAATATTTGAGTGGAATGTTTTGAGTATTTAGGCAGATTTTATTAAATTCTCCAATTCTTATCATCTAGTATATTATTTAGACTAGACAACCGTGTTACCGTGTGACAACCAAATTATTTAAACGCCGCTTGTGATTACCGCGCTACATCAAACTAATTGCGAAAGACTATAGTATATATCGTATATATAGTAAAGAATACTGTATATGACCTTTACCTCCAAAAGACTTTGTGTATCTCCTTTACCCTGCTTTTACTCGCCATTCCCATTCCCAAAGCATTTTAAACCGAGTTTTTGGTTAAAATAAAAGACGCCCATAAAAGAAGTTAACAAAACTCTCGAGTCGACGCATTTACTAACGACGTAACAGAAGGGGGGATTTTTTACGTGTAATTACGCCCAGTGATTCTGAATCAAGGAGGCGGCGCGGGAGAGATTTAACTCCGCGATCTCTGCCGCCTGATTTACGAGTGGACAGCGCACCATTGTTTACGGTTAATTGCTGCTAAATTATACCGGGGTTCCGCCGCGAGATGACATTTTACCTCGAGTAGATATACGGCTGGCAGCACTTACACACAGCGCAAATTCAAATATCACGGCGGCCTGGGAATTTGAATGTAAATGCGTCCATCTCCACGAAAAAGCGAAGCATCATCCGCGGCGAGTGACAGACACAGGTGAGATCATCAGGGAGGAAGCGGGTGTGATGAGGTGAGGAGACCCGCGGAAAACAATGGAGCCGGACAGCATCACAATGGCTTCATTAGGAGCTCCGCCGTTATCAAGGCCGGCAAAAATCGAGGGAAAAGATCAGACGCGGCTTAATATGGAACCTTCCGGAAGACGGGGCTGCCAGAAGGTTCCATCACGGTGACGGCGGGTGATTATGGTGGGTAATCTGATGCTCGTTAAGACGGAGGAGTGATGGAGGAGACGAGAACCAGGAGAAATCCGCCACATGCTGATGGACGGCGAGGCTTAGCTGAAAATCCCGGTCCATATCCCAACACGCACTGCCACAGCGGAACACCGCTACTCGGAAAAACCAAGCGCGAGTAAATACAGATTCCAGATTTATGCTCAGTCGTGCGTTGGCTTGGTTGTAATGACTTGCGGAGTAAAAGACAAAGACCGGAAACTTTTTCCGAGTCAACTTTTTGCTTTTGTAGAGTAACTCTCTCGAGACAAGTTCGAGATTGACGATTCATTTTAGGGTTCACATCCATAAACTGAACCTCCAATGTAAGTACGCACCCTTTTAAGTGCACATGGTGGTTAAATGTGCACCCTCTTAAGTGCACTTGGCCATTAAGTACGCACCCTTTTAAGTGCACTTGGAAGTTAGGTACGCACCATTTTAAGTGCACTAGGCGGTTAGGTACGCACGCTTTTAAGTGCAATTGGCAGTTACGTATGCACCCTTTTAAGGGCACTTGGTGGTTAAGTAAACACCAATTTAAGGTTAAGCGCAAATTTCAAAAACTCTTGCTTTTTTCGCTCAATTTTGCTCATTTTTGCAGATTTCAATCGAACAGTTGAATCTCTGTAAACACGGCAGAAAGTTCTGGAATGGCGTTAAGGTTCTAAGGTTAAGTGTTTTTGACGATTAAGTACGCGTACTTTGAAGTAAGCTCGATGCCTAAGTAAGCATATGCTTTCAATAAAAATAACTGCAAATAAGAGTTAACAATTAAACATGAGAGAAATCGAGCTCCAGCGGCGTTGAGACTCGTTGAGACGTTGGGGTTTGGGCGTGGTCAATCGTAAGTACGCACACACTCGTTTCGATTTTAAGATTTTCGTCGTTTTCGAGTCGCCGTTCCGAGAAGACATCAGTGCGTGTTTGGCCCCGACAGTCACGCTCTTCATCCTCCATCACGAGCGTTCGAGAACTTCCAGAGCCTGCTGTGGGCGTGAGGATCGATGGGCCGGATCAATGGCCTCCCTGGTGGCTGGGTTTTAAGTGGCGGTCCCGCGCATCAGGAGAGCTGTCGCGCTGTACTTACAATCAATTAAAGAAATTAGCCTCCTCACCCTCGTCCTCCTCGCCAGGCTGACGGACAGGAAGCCAGAGACACCTCTCCCTCAACAGCTGGCTCCAGCGCGGGAGAAACATCTGGAGAGACACCTGCCAGCTCCGGCTCGCGGGGAAACGTGGAAAGGAAGACGGTGCGATGGAGGACGTGCAGTCAAACGGGAGACAGACGCTCTGGACGAGGTGAGAGACGGAACGTTGACGGAGACGTGGAGCATCTGTTCCTACTGTTGCAACCACGAGGACTCGATTTCTTTCAGACGGGTACGATTACACCTGACGTTTGACGTCGGCGGCTCGGTGGCATTTCGAAATTCCAAAACGGGGTTGAGGTTTGTCGGTGTGGGATTTGCTTGCTGTCGTGGGTTTCCTCGGAGTCTCCGGTTACAGTTGCTGTCAAACAATTACATTTCTCTAACTAGTTTATCGCACTTTCCTGACCAAATTAATCGCGATTAAATGACTAAAGCTTGGAATAATGGATAATGAGGTGTAATATGGAAATTAATGTAAATTCAACACTAAATATACACTAGTTTAAATACTACAAAATCATTTAGTATAATTTTTGTTTAATTTGCAATATATTATCTTAGTTTTTTAACCCTCCGAGTTCGAGTCACTCTTTATTCAAGGTGAAACACACTTTGTTTGAAAACACAATTGAAAGTTTGAAGTACCCATTTTTTAGGTTACAAATAAAAACAGGACATGTGTTTTTTGTAAAAAAAAATAAATAATAAAACTAAAACTTGAAGCACGTTTTGCTTTTTTTTTTTTGTCAGCTGAAAACAAACTAACTCAATAAATACTTATCACTCTAACATGAAACATATGTCTTAAAAAGTACATAAAGAAAGTGAAACTCAAAAACCGGAAATACCGGAAAACCGGAAGTGCCGGAAAACTCGGAAGTGCGATTAATGGCGTTAAAAAAATGTGTCGCGATTAAACAAATTTAATTCATCGCACGAGTTAACGCGTTAACTTTGACAGCCCTATTAAAAATCAAAATACGTGAATAGAAATTGGCCCATAGGTGTGAGTAGGTGTGTGTGTTCTGTTCTGCGATTGGTTGATTGGGATTTGCTTGCATGCTCACGTTGGTTTCCTCGTAGTTTCCGTGTACAGTTCAAAAGCAAAAAACACTCAAAAAATTGGCCCATGTGTGCGTGTAGGTGTGTAAGTGTGTGTGTCCTGCTCTGTGATTGGTTCAGAGTTTGTGTCCCGCCTTCAGACCCTGAACAGGAAACATGGCCCGGCAAATGGATGAATCTTTTGTGCGTGTGTTAAAAGAAATTGCGAATCTCCTTTTATGTTTTATAGTTTGTTTGTAGTAAAATCAAGACGATTTGTGAAGATTTAGAGCGTCTTCTATTATGTAACTTATATGGAAACTATTTTACGTGTTCTCTGAAAACCGAAGCCAGAGTTTGGAGGTTGCAAACATCAAGATCAGCTGATATTATGAAACATGATGAAACTATTTATGACAAGCTATAGACAATACATTCTAAAAAAAAAAAAAAATAACATCATTTAAAATATGTAATTTAATAAATGAGAAAAATTGATTGAACGTCAAAGACACTATTTGCTGTGATTTAGGACAAGCACAAGATAACACAATGTAAAAATAAATAACATTGATTAATTAAAGTATATAATTTAATAAATGAGAAAAATGAAGTGAAAATGCATTAATGTAAAAATATTTTTCATTACTTAAAATAACCTTTTAATAGCATATTTCTTTACTTCAGTTTCAAAACGAAAGGCTTTTTTTTTTTAAATAAAAGAGTCTAAATAATAATTGCTATGCTTGTCAAATGCATAATTAACAAAGAGCTACGTATTAATAGGATGCATTAATATTGACTTTGTTATTATAGTGTTTTAAATTCTAATCTAGCAGTTAGCTTATCCACACACACACACACACACAAACACACGTTTGCACACACTGTCTTACTGTATCTGAGGTCACAATGTAGTCGCTTGTAGCCACGCCCCCTGTATCCTCCAGCAACACCCATTGGTTCTCAGGCGCGGATTGGCGGCTTCTCTTCTCTTTCTGTACGGACAGAAGAAAAGAGTGTCATTTTTATGTCTTTTTATCTGTCTGTCTGTCCTTCTGCCTTTTCATCCATCTGTCTATCTATCCATCTATTAACCATCCATATATCCCTCTGTCTATCTGTCTCTTTCCTTTTCGTCTGACTGTCTTTGTATCTATCTCTTTCCTTTTTACCTCTGTCTGTTTGTCTTGTCTTTCTATCTGCCTGTCTGTCAATCTGCCTTTTCATCCATCTGCCAGTGTATCTACCCGTCTATTATCTATCCATCTGTCCCTTTCCTTTTCGTCTGTCTGTCTTTCTATCTGTCTGTCCCTTATCGATTTACCCCTGTCTGTTTGTCTTGTATGTCTTCTCTTATCGCTCTGTACGGACAGAAGAGAAGAGTGTCATTTTTATGTCTTTTTATCTGTCCGACAGTCCTTCTGCCTTTTCATCCATCTGTCTATTATTATCTATTATCCATCCATCCATCTGTCTCTTTCCTTTTCGTCTGTCTGTCCCTTACCTATTTACCTCTGTCTGTTTATTATTCTTCCATCCATCCGTCTCTTTCCATTTCGTCACGATTGAGACGCTTGTAGCCACGCCCCCTGTATCCTCCAGCAACAGCCATTGGCTCTCGGGCGCGGATCGGCGGCTTCTCTTCTCTTATCGCTCTGTACGGACAGCAGAAGAAGAGTGTCAGTGTTTTGCTGCGCTGAAGGTGACATGGATAAGCAGATAAAGCTCCTGACTGAGTATCCAGGCCACTGGTGAAGCGTCCCGAGAGCCCCCCGTCCCACTCTCACCCCACACCCACCCAACCACCCGCAAGGTCGGAACCCTCGGCGGACGTGCCCGAGTCTTATTCTAATTTCAGCTCTGTTTCCTTCCACTCTCGCCCGTGTAATAAATCTTGTTTGGTGACAAAACGTCCAATTAAGAAAGAATTGACATAGAAAGAAAGGTGCGTGAGAGAAGTGTGGGAATAGAGCGCGAGAAGGAACGCCGCCTCAAGGACGAAGGCTAACGAACGACGTCATAATCCCGGCGAGTGGGAGAACGGGAAAAAACCAGGGAAGAGAGAGTCGCAGATTAATCGCACAATCTGTGTCGGGAAAAGTGAGGGGGAATCGACATTGTGGATTTGATGCGTGGAAACACCCTTCAGTCATCAGGGATTTGACAATCACGCACGATTTAGGACTTTTAATATGCAAAATTGACACAAACCTCTGAACAAAACAGAAGAGGAACCAGTTCACAGGCAAAACACAAGCTGTACATAATTAGGCTGATTGGGTGATAACGAGGCAAACAGGTGACCAGGATTAACCAATGACAGAGTTGTGAAAACAATGAACCAAGGAGGCGTGAACATAACAGACATGTGACCAGGTCAGAAGACCAGTCGATTGGTCAGTGGAGAGAGAAAATTCGTTATAATGTGTAATGAAATAATGTAACTTTATTTTCAAGCCCTTTAACGCAGACTTAGTTGATACAAAGTGCCGTAGAGTAAAATATATGACGATGAAATAAATGATAAAATAAGTAAAAACAGCAGGTAATAGAAAAATCACAAAATATACAATTTGACAAAAAAAAAACAGATAAAAAAGTTTAGGAATAAAATACAACTGAATTTTTTACACATGGCGACATTTTTAGCGAGGCAGCAGCAAAATTTAAAGCTGTTAATACATGCAATACAAGAAAACTTTTACACTTTATTTCCATTACATCTGAAAAGTTTGTATATTTACTCCTTGTCAAAAATGGTATACTATCTTTTTTGTCATCAACAACAAAAACAAGTATTCTTTTTTATTTATTTATTATTAATTAATATTGTTATCTTTGTCAATGTAATTGTGCGTGTGTGTGTGTGTGTGTATATATATATATATATATACGTATATATATATATATATATATAAATATATATATATATATATATATAGTATATGAATACACTAATAATAAAATAGTATAAAAGATAATAATAATAAAATTAGTATAAATAATTAATGCTAATAATGATCTGCTAATCAATGTATACATATTCATGAATAAGACTTTTCCGAAAAGTCACGTTTAATGAAGAAAAAAAAAATTTTTGCATGTAAAAAATTGCATTTAGTAACAGCAAAACAGAGAAAGAAAATAACAAAATAAAAAAACAAACATATCAAGATAAAAGAACAGCACACATCAAAACATTTAATGCTCATAAATTAGTACACATAACATAATAATTACATTAGGTTTGTTGCTACAGTGCCAACGTGACCTTTGACCCGGTCCAGCCTTGAAAACCAGATTCTGCTCATTTCGCCACTTTAGCATTAGCTTAGACTCATCACACATGTGGCGCAATAACTGTCCGACGCAAAACGGAAGCTCGCGCGTCTTTTTTTTTCCCGCGATTATTTTCCAATCCACGAAGCCAGCGATTACAACAATGACGACGCGTCTCCGTAGAAACAAGCGGCGGCTGCGAGGAGGCGGGGCAGCTCCCGCTCGTCCGCAACCTCCTTCATCAAATCCCACGGGCCGCGCGTTGATTACTCCCGCAATTAGCAGTGTCAACTCCGCGATATGGATTAAGTGGTCAGGTTTGGGTCCGGGAGCTAATTAGTCGTCTCCCTCTCTTTATGATTTGTTGATTAATTATGAATATTTAGTTAGGAAAAGGGATGTTAATTATTAATCAAAATTAAATTATCTGGTGTAATTAAGCACAAAGTTTTCATTTTTTAGCGGCGGCGGGGCGCGCGTCGGCTTTATTGAGTGTGAGCGGGAAGTGTCGCGCGCTGGAGGTTAACACGCTGTTTACACGCCAACGAGTCGGAGATCAGCCAATCAGACGCAAGCACACACTTCTAACCCGTATTTACGTTTGTTGTCTGTCATTCTTTCATTTGTCTGTCTGTCTCTTTCATTTTCATCTGTCTTTGTCTGTTCGTCTTGTATTTCTATCTGTCTGTCTATCTGCCTATTCATCTGTCTATCTGTCTGTCTATCTATCCGTCTCCATCCATCCATCCACCTATCTGTCTGTCTGTCTCTTTTATTTTCAACTGTCTGTCTATCTTCGTTTCTATCTGTCTGTCTCTTACGTTTTACCTCTATCTGTCAGTCTGCCTTGTCATCTGTCTCTCCGTCATCAATCTCCATCTATCAATCCATCCAACGATCTGTTCATCCGTCTGTCTGTCTGTCTGTCTCTCCTTTTTTTACCTCAGTCTGTTTGCCTTGTCTTTCTATCTGTCAATCTCCCTTTTCATCTATCTGTCTGTCTGTCCTTCTGTCTTTTCATCCATCTGTCAATCTGTTTGTCTATTTATCTATCTATCATCCATCCATCTACCCCACTGCCTGTCTATCTGTCTCTTTACTTTTCGTCTGTCTGTCTCTCTATCTGTCTATTCCTTACCTATTTACCTCTGTCTGTTTGTCCTGTCTGTCTGTCCGTCTGCCTTTTTATCAATCTGTCTGTCTATCCATCTCTCCATCCTCCCGTCCCTTTCTATCAACGGTTTGGCGTCATGTATCCCGTCCTCCTCCTGCCGTGTAAGTTCAGTCTGCTTTCCGGGCCCGATCGTGGCATCGGTACACAAGCGCTGCTCTTTATTTACATTGCTGGGGAATCAACGCTCCAGTGATTATCTCCTGTTTACGCGGACGGAGCAATGCGGAGATATTTATCGCTGCGCGGCGGCTAAATATAGCGCGCGGTGGCGGCGCGGTGGGAGGTTGGGATCAGCTGCTGGTCTTCACCCAGACAAGCGGCGAAACTCCTGATGAATGCTTCTTTTCATCTGTGTGGCGGTGTGTACGCTAGCGAGTAAATATTTAGCCACACTGGACTTGGCGGCG
The DNA here is from genome assembly GCA_017309775.1 of Paedocypris sp. Pulau Singkep. Classification (NCBI taxonomy): domain Eukaryota; kingdom Metazoa; phylum Chordata; class Actinopteri; order Cypriniformes; genus Paedocypris; species Paedocypris sp. Pulau Singkep. Next base: position 871,460 of record MU204349.1, on the reverse strand, counting down.
GATTCTGCCCAGATGGACGGATTGATGCCGAGTCCTGCCAAAGACGATCCAGAGCCCTTATGTAAGTGCGGCCCGGCTCGGCCAGCAGATCGACCCGCGTTTGCTACTGATCCCAATCATTACCGACTTCTCGACGGCCGGCGCTAATCTGCTAATTCGCCCGAGCGGATCCTCCGTCACCACGGGATTCGGCGGATTGATGTCGTCTGCAACACTCGGCGACGAAACCGCTCGTCCACAATGTTTGATTTGCATATCGACAAACTGACGCGCATTTTTCGTCACGGTTTGGCGGCGATCCGTCGTTCAGAGGGTCAGCGAGTCGCTTAAAATGCATTTCTTCATACATTTCTCACCTTTAATTTTCCGTCCGGGACTGTGACAAGATGGAGGAGATAATCGGATTTATCATAATCACCAAAAGCTATGCATGACGCGGCCAATTTACATGAAATAAATATAAGCTGGGATAAGGCCTGCCTCTGAGCAGTGCTTTACCGTTTCAGGACCGCAGGTAAATCTTAATGACAGAGGAGAGAGAGAGAGGGAGAGAGAGAGAGCGAGAGCGAGACAGAGAATTTGAGACAGAGGACAGAGATAGAGAGGGAGAAAGAATGAGAGGAAAAAAATTAAGACAGAGACAGAAAGGAGTGAGATGGAGAGAGAAAGGATAAAGAATGTGAGATTGAGAGAGCAAGAGATAAAGGAAGAAAGAGTGAGTGAGTGGGTAATAGAGAGAAAAAAAGAAGGTGAGATTGAGAAAGAGGGAGAGAGAGAGAAAGAGTAAGTGATGAGAAATAGAGAGAGAAAGGAAAGAGGTTCAGAGGGAGAGAGTAAAAAAGACTAGTGGGAACAGTCAATTAGACAAAAGAATGGGACAAAACATCAGAAAAAGAAAAAGAGGAAAGAAATGGGTTAGAACAGAAGAGAATGGGGTATATAGATAGAGAGCGAGGAAAAAAGAGAGAGGCAGGAGGTTGTAAGAGGTTGCTAAATTGGACAAAGAAAGAGGAAGAGAGAGTGAGAATGAGTGATCTCGCTGAGAGAGAGAGAAAGTCAGATTTTTGAGTGAGATGCAGAGAGAAAGAGAGAGAAGGAGAGAAAGTGAGATTGACTGAGTGACATTAGGGAGAGAGAAAGAGAGAGAGAGTGTTATTGAGTGAGTGAGTTTCAGAGAGAGAGAGAAAGTGAGTAAATGAGTGAGTGAAAGTGAAGGAGAGAGAATGAAAGCGAGATTGAGTGAGTGAGATGCAGAGAGAGAGTAAATGAGTGAGTGACAAAGAATGAGAGAAAGCCAAGAAAAAAATCAATTTCTAGATTAATTATATTGGGATCATAATACAAAAGAGAAAGTCGATCTCTAATGAAAATCAGGCCGCAATTTCAACTCCCTGTGTACGAGGAACCAATAATCACCTAATAAAGTCATTCCTGCTCTGGATCGGGATCAGATCCGCGGCTACGAGACGCGGCGACTGACGGATACGCGCTCCGCCTTCAAACCAGACGAAGAGTGGCGGCCATTTTGTCTTCCCGCCGTTGCTTTCCGCTAATTACCGTACGCCGACGCTTCGAAAGAAATTACCCAACGCGACTGACCCCGACGTGACGGCGACGCTCCGCACACGTGTCAGCGGCGTCAGATTAGCATTAGCGTCCGGACGTGATTTCCCACAAAGCACCATTGTGTTGAATATAATCGTTGGCGAAACATACAAATGACGGAGCGGCGCTATCATTGTCTCGCCATCGCAGTCCAGCGGCTACACACTCTTCAAGGCTCCTTTTGTTCCGCCGCCATTGATTTCCTACAGGCCTGAATTAGCATTCGCCGTTCTCTCCCTCTCATTAATCAATTTACACACTCTCTCTTTCTCTAATTGCCGGCCGATGCTGGTTATTAAAAGCCCTTTCAGAAGAAAAGCCCAGCTGAAATCCCCGTCTCCGCCGCAGAAGAAACGCTGCCTTTCTGACCGACGCTGCCGTTTTAGCGCGAGAAAAAAGCAGAGATGTTTTTTTTACATTTATTCCTGTTTCAAGTTTCACGTGGGGGCGACCCTTCTCTGATTGGCTGGTGAGAATGTTGACTAGGAAGTCACTGCTATTTTTATTATTAGTACACAAATAGTGATTTAAGTGTTATATTTGCACAATATTACGGATCACTACAAACGGAAAAATACTTTGACGATGAAGGTATTCCGATGATGTATGTGTTTAAGTGCTCGCTAAACTCCTCCCCCTCTTCCAGTCAACCGCATTCCGTGAATGGAGCTGTCAATCACATTCTGACCAGCCAATCAGAGAAGGGCCCCCATGTGAAACTTGAAAGAAATAAATGTAAAAAAAAACGAACAAAAAATCCGGAGTGAAACAAATGTTCGGAAATGAAAACGACAACAAAAAAAACAAACGTGTGAAGCATTTTTGTTCGTTTCTTAGAAATGTACGTTTGATAGTTTTGGCACTAATCTGACTCCATATGGACGGACAGTTCCGACCTTTCCCGCGTGATATTTCACATCGCTGATGACTGGAGAAACACATCTGCATGACTTCCTGAAGGAAATGCCAAAGCCTTCAGACGAGTATCGATGGAGGCGGAGATCTCCATCAGACGGGTATCGATGGAGGCGGAGATGTGAAAGGACACGCCCGCTTCACACCAAAAAACGCAACACAGAGTTTGGAATTCCGTTTCTGTCTGTCTGTCTGTCTCACCTACTAAATTCTTCCTCTTTTCTCAATCATCTTTTTTTTTTACCATGTCCAATAAAAGACTTAAAAAGCAAACAAACAACTAGACGTTTCAACGATTCTACCCGCGGAAAGCTTTGAGACAAACTTTATACTACATATTTTTTTTTATATCTGTCTATCTCTCTCTGTAACTGTCTTTCTGTCGGTCTGTCTATATATTTTTCCATCTATATATCTTTTTCTCTCTCTCTCTCACCCGTCTCTGTCTGTCTATCAACTGCCTCTTGTATGTCAATGTCTGTATCTCTCTTTCTGTCTTTGCATTATTTTCATCTGCAATCTCTCCAATCACCGTTTCTCCTCTCTCTCTGTCTCTCTCTCTCTCTCTCTCTCTCTCTCTCTCTCTCTCTCTCTCTCTCTCTCTCTCTCTCTCTCTCTCTCTCTTTCTCTCTCTCTCTCTCTCTCTCTCTCTACTCTCCCTCTCTACTCGCTCTGTCTACTCTCTCTCTCTACTCTCACTTACTCTCTCTCTCTCTACTCTCTCTCCCTCTCACTCTCTATCTGTCTCTCTTTCTCTCTCTCTCTCTCTCTCTCTCTCTCTCATTCTACCAGTCTTGTTTTTATATGACCATGATCATCCTCTAATACTGAGAGTTTAGGACATTGTAAACAGACAGGACACTTTGTCAGGCTACTACAAATGAAGCAGACAGAGAGAAACTGCAACAAGTCCACCGCTCGTGTCATGAGTGATGTCATCAACACGAGTGATGTCATCACGAACAAAGCCGTCAGAAATAGCATCATGGTCATGGCAGCTTTTGACACGCTGCGTACAATCGCCATTTCAACGGTTCTAGGTTGTTCCTTAAACAAAACTTGATATCAATTTGAACGACCAATTCTGATCCAATCGGAAGTCACGTTAAAAAAAAACTGTAATCCAGCACTTCCGCCCGAGCCTGTGACACGCATGAAGCCAGGCCAAGCTCCCAGCATCTCGCCTCGCCGTCAGGCCCGGAGAAGCGTGTCACACTAAAGGGCCATTTCCACCACGTGATGGAATCAAATCAGTCATAAATCTGTGTGTTATTGACGAGGTAAAGAACAGCGCCAGCCCGCGGCTCCTATCTCTCTCTCCGTCCGCCGTCTTCCTCCTCACTACATCACTCGCCGCGGCGCTGAAGGCTAAAAGCCAGAGTTATGCTCCTATAACAAAATATTTTCCAGAGGTCTAACAACTCATGATGTCCTGACTGCCCGAGTAATGGAAGTAAATGAATCTATAAATAATCCCACTTCTGACACCAAATTCGACTACCCGCCGTTCTCCGCACGAAAGGCCGGGAGACCGGGGCAAACTTTTAAATAAAGCGCAGTGTTTTACTAAAAACGTGTCACGGGAGAGCGTGAATATATTGGCCCTAATCAGCCAAAATGGGTGATTCATTGGTTAATTTCAGCAGCCGGGGCTATACATTATTCCCGGCCTGCCACGGCTAATTTCTGCCTTTACGGACGGCGAGGATGACAAATGGAACGTCCGGCCGGCCACAAGTGAAAAAGCTCCATCACGCTCGCTCTCCCACTTGAGTTTTACTCACACTAATGATGTATACTCGCCCGCAACTACACTTGACCTGCGGATTATGTGGCAACGGAGGGAAAAATAAATGTTTACCCAGAGGTTTTTGAGGAGAAAAGCTGTGGCGTGGATTCGGGAAGGACGGGAAAGCTGTCAAGTCCGGAGTGGGAATTTGGTCATGGAAAGCAGAGCGGGATTGTGCTAATGAAACCTCGCCACGGCGGAGCAAGGTCAACCGAGAACAAGCGCAAAATAAGAGTCCTTGTGTGAGAAACGGTGCTGGAGTACTCCAACTATGACAGTGAGTGTGTTTGAACGGAATGTGATAACGTGTAAAAGATAGAGGGGGGGGGCAAATAGGGAAAAGGTGAGTTGGTAACATGAGATGGGTAACAAATGAGAATAAGAGTAACAAATGAGAGAATGAAAAAAAAATTATAGAAGAGCTTTCCAGATAGACAGTGAACAGTATAAGTGAGAGAACGAGAAAGGGCAATGTAGAGAAAGAGAAATTGAGGAAGAAAGTTTATAAAGGGAGTCTTGGTAATAAAATTAAATGCTCTTGTTGTTGGCTAATTTTTTAACATTTTGATACAAAATTATATTTTATAGATATTTTTAGCGAGCAAGCGAGAAAGAGAGAGGGTGAAAGAGGGAGAGGACATGAGAAAGAGAATAGACTTAAAGAAAGAGAAAGAGGGGGAAGAGCAAAATACTTCAGAGAGAGAGAGAGAGAGAGAGGGAGTGTAAAAAATGCTTCAGAGAGAGAGGGAGAAAGAGAAAGATGCTTCAGAAAGTAAGAATTGATTTAGAAAGCGCGAGAGAGAAAGAGAGGAGACAGAGAGTGCTAGAGATGATTCAGAAAGAAAGAAAGAGAGTGAGAGAGAGGTTTCATAAAGAGATGCTCCAGAAAGAGAGAGAGAGAGAGAGAGAGAGAGAGAGAGAGAGAGAGATAAAGAGTGAAGTGCTTCAGAGACAGAGATGAGAGATAGAGAGAGAGTGAAAAATAGAGAGGGCGAGGGAGAGCGAGATAGAGGGCAAGAGAAAGAGAGTGAGAGAGAGAGAGAGAGAGTAAAATAGAGAGAGAGGACGAGAGAGAAAACGAGAGACAGAGAGACAGACAGTGAGAGAGAGAAAGGGTGAGAGAAAGAGAGAGAGCGAGAGAGAAAAAGAGAGAGAGGGCGAGAGAGAGGGCGAGAGAGTGAGAGAGGGCGAGAGAGAGAGAACATGCTGTAAGTAGGTGTAGTATGTTAAAGCAGAAACCCTTTAGAGTCGCTGCATGAATCCCCCGCCATTCCCCAACATTCCTCAATCGGCATAAACTAAAGATGCGGCGGGATCGTAAGGCCACGGAATACTGGCGTGATCCTGACACTCGGGCCGCTCTCCCTGCAAAGCATCATGGGACGAATGCAGACGAGCTCTGAAACATCATATAACAATCGATGCGGACGGAGGCAGCGAGGCGCCAGCGTAGCGAGGTCACAGCGCCAAAGACAGACACAACAAATGCTAACGCTAACCGCGGCTAAAGGTGAAGAATGACGGAGTGACGCCAAACGAAGCAGTTCTGAGAAACCAGCCGGGGACGGATGTGCTGTAATGGCGCTGAGGGACGCGGTACCCGACACCAGCATCCAACCTCACGTCAATCAACACACAACGCTCCCTGTATCACGCTTCCGTCTGGAGCGGATTCCTGTACGAAGGTGAACTCAAGACCTGGGAAAAAGTAGTGGTGGGCGGATCGATCTTTAATATCGATACTGGGATTGGATCGAAATTGATCGATTCAAAAATTAAAATATCGATACTGAGATTGGATCGAAATTGACAGATCGATCCAAAAATTAAAATATCGATACTGGGATTAGATCTAAATTAATCAATCCAAAAGTTAAAAATATTGATACTTTGGGGTCTTTTTTAAACCAGTAATAAAACTAATTTCGTATGAAGTATAATATTTAGCTTGTGCTTTCTCTTACGCAGCTCTACTCGCACACGCTGGACACGCCTCCCTGCTCTGCTGTGATTGGTTGCCCTGCCATCACGTGACCCAGCAGCGCCAGAGAGCCCAATATGAGAGTCAAGTTTGAGGCCCGGTCTGATTTTTTGTGTGGGTTTGTGTGGGTCACCCTGGGTTTCTTCTGGGTCTCCAGTTTCCAGTCTGAAAAAATTCTCATAGGGGTGTATGAGAGAGTGTGTGTGTGTGTGTGTGTGTGTGTGTGAGTCTCTATGACTTATAGGCCACAAATTGGCATATGTTGGTCCCCATGACCCAGAAATGGAACATGGGGTAATAACGTTCTTTCAAAATTGTTAAAAGCTCCAAAACTTCCACGTAAACACATTACTACGTGTGTAACAACATTAATAATCACAATTTAAAGCCCATGTTTACAACCGTGTCTCAGAAGCGCGGCGGTCTTTATTTCATCAGCCGCCGTGGCGCAGGGATGAAGGGAGGAGAGAGGGATGAACGGAGGAGTATCAGGTGTGCTGGTCTGGCCCCAGGTACTCGTCTCTCGCCGCGGGGGCAGCTATTATTATTAACATCATTTGTCTGCATCATTCGCTCGGCACCTTTGCTTTCAGCCGGCGCTATGAAGACGACATGTTAATAAACGAGTACAGCCGCCACTCTGCCATCCCGCCCCAGCATCCCTCACCCCCGCCCCTTCCCCGCATCCCCAAAAGGGACGGGATGCCGATTTGTTTTCCAGCAGGCGCCCCCACTCCATTGTTGTTTGCACTAAGGGGGACAAATTCAATTCATTCTTATGACAAGGATGCACTGATAGCAAAAGAAACAGGAGGAGGAGGAGGAGGAGGGATGGACTGAGGAAGAGTCTGCCCAGGAGGGAATAAGACAACTCGCACGGAAATAAAAAAAAAAAACTTGCTGAATTGAAAGTATCACAGAAGGAAGATGAGTCTGGATGCGGTGGGCCGACAACAGTGGTCTCGGTGGACACGGTCATCTGGAGTTACGGAGGGAAAATGACAAGAAATGTGTGTAGCGGTTTTCGTGAGTCTGCGATGACAAAAGTGCTTTTCGGTCATCGGCCCAAGGTTTTTGGATTTTTGAGGGGGTGTGGCTTAGCAACTATGTTTTGGTCAGTCAATCAATTGTCTTTTCACCCAACAAACCTTCTATAAAAAAATCTATTACACTATTCTGAATTTTCGGCCAAAATTTGACGCAATCTTTTGACGCGATTAGCAATTTGCCAAAAAGTAAACTGAAAATTTTAAAAATAAATAAATAAGATAATAATAAAACCGGTAAAAAGACGGTAATCAAGTGACAGCCGTAGATTCAAACTTACTGTAAAATTTCAGTGAATTTCAGTTCGATGTTCAGCATGTTGATTTCACTGCATGTCGTACCATGTGTAATGTGCATGTGACAAATAAAAAAATGTAAATTTGAAAATTTCACAAGATGCATTGTAAATACAACTTCACGCAGATGCAAAAAAAACTATATTCCTGTAAAATTCTCATGCAAATATCCATAGATTTTTACAGTGTAGCACATAAGTTCACACACACACACACACACACACACACACACACACACACACACACACGGTGTGTTTATAATTTCAACAAACGCCTCCTTGAAAGCCAAGCAGGTTGCAAATAAACAATATGGGACTATTTGATTACTGTTGGGCCGTAAATTATGAAAAATGAAGCACTAACTTCCCAGCCAGCAAAGTCACTCCCGGGTACGACTTATCGACGAAAGCGCCGTGGATCCATACGCCATTGATACGTCTGTCGGGAACCGTTCAACTCCACAATCTTAACCTGTACGTGTAATTGCTGCTGTAAAAAGTCACGACTCAGAGACGCTTATAGAAAAAGCCTCGACAGTGTGAAATGTGTTGTTCCTCACGCCAAACAAATGAATCCAAAGCGGAAACAAGCCGCCACAATATCGCGTTATAAAAACACAGTAGATTACAAAGCGGCGGGCGATAAACGGAGGCGAAGTGAGCGACTGAACGCCTCTCCGCCAGCACAGCCCGCTGGGCAAGGTAATATCAGGCCCAGAAATTAATATTCCAGCTCCGCGCCGGCTTGAAATGACAAACGAATTAGGGGTTAATTTAAATGTATGTCTTAAGCTCAGTTGAGCTCGCAAATGTCCCTGGTTTTACATTCCCCACTTGTCACTTTCTCCCGTTTGAAAACTTTTGCTTCCCGAGCGAGAGTGAGCGGGCGAGCGAGAGAGCGAGGGAGACAAAGAGGGAGGGAGATATAATAAAAAGCCGGTGAATCCCCATGAAGCTCTCTATGTGAACTGTCACATTAATAACCCTATGCTGGTATTCAAATTTTCTGTCGAAAGCTAAAGAAAGATTGAGTGCCCTGCTGTTGCGCAGCCAAGATTGAAGACATGTCTCATTGACATTGTTAAAAGTTTATGAAAATATATGAATCCTCAAACGCCATTGGCTGGAGCTCTCCCAACTCTGCCCACTTCGGTGAGAAATCGGTCTTTTAATCAAAATGATTGAATACTGCGAGGTTCAACTAAGGAATAGGAATGGAGGTGGCTGTGGAGGAAGTGGGGACGTGGCGTGGAGGTGGGCACGAGCATGCAAAGTGGAGGATTCCACGTTTTATTGCCAAGACGCAACCTGCCGTGGTGTTGATCCGGACGCTTTATGAGTCGCCCACCCGCATTCGCGTTGTAGGTTTGAGGAAGCGTGATGGGCGAGGACATGTGGGAGTCGGGACCACCGAGGTCAGTACCACATAAATATTTCACTCACAGCTTTAATCCCATCGACCTCTGGTTGCCCTGGAAGTGCTTTACTGTGTTCCCAACCGTCCGTTTCCTCGCCTACAACGTGTATGTTTTTGCTCCAATCAGATCCCTGTATTTTTGTGTTGCTATGCCAGTCTAATCTGCCATGGGATGAGGATTTATTCGTTAAACACGATATGAAACGCACAAACTTTTGAACTTTCCCCCAGTTAACGGTGCAAAAAACATGGGTAACAGGGCCAGATCAGATTGGCCAAGACTCTCGCAATAGAGATCAGATACTCACAAGAGACCAGAAGTGCGTGGTAGACATCAGGTGCCCACGATCGAACACTAGACAAAAGAGACAACAAGTGCTCGAGAAACATCAGATCATTGTGGAAGAGATCAGACGCTCACGAGATAATGACTCTGGCGAAGGAGATCAGAACGGACTGGAAGGGCACGAGAGACATCAGACCCTCACAAGAGATCGAAAGTGCACAAGAGAGACCGGACGTGCATGAGAAAGATCAGACTCTCGTGAGAGAGAGATCAGATGCTAACGAGAGACCTGAATGGCACGAGGGATATCAGACGCTCACGAGGGACGGAAAGTGCATGAGAGAGACAAGAAGTGCACAAGAAACATCAGACCAACCTGAAAGAGATCAGACCCTCACAAGAAAAACAAGACTCTGGTGAA
>MU204349.1:845838-861604 GCA_017309775.1 Paedocypris sp. Pulau Singkep | reverse complement strand
GAGAGACCGGACGTGCATGAGAAAGATCAGACTCTCGTGAGAGAGAGATCAGATGCTAACGAGAGACCTGAATGGCACGAGGGATATCAGACGCTCACGAGGGACGGAAAGTGCATGAGAGAGACAAGAAGTGCACAAGAAACATCAGACCAACCTGAAAGAGATCAGACCCTCACAAGAAAAACAAGACTCTGGTGAAAGAGATCAGACGCAAGAGGCCTGAAGGGCAGGAGAGAGGCAAGAAGCGCTCCCTCATGAGAGCGATCAGACGCTCGCGAGACAGATAAGACTCTCTTAAAAGACTTCAGGCGCTTGTGAGAAAGATCCGCCTGATAGCCGAGTTAGGCTTTGAGGAAGGCCGACTTGTGAATTTGAAACGTATGAATCTCAGTAAGCAGTGATGTTTCAGCGTGGTCACTCTTAAGCGATGAGGGAAAGACGTGGTCCCTGTCTTAATTGAAACACGTTTTACTTTACTTTACTTCACAGTCATTTGGCAGACACTTTTATCCAAAGCGACTTACAAAAAGAGGAGCAAGTGAAGCAATTTGTCTACAATAATGCTACAATAATGCATTTGAATGCTGTAGTGGTTCAGATCCAACTGTTCTTAGGTAGATTAAGTTGGGTAAATCTCCTTTAAAGACCCAGGAACCGAATACCTGGCCCAACTCCGGTCCATCAAGGTGGAGGAGCAAACTATCACCGAATGGAAGATTGGACCAAACCAATGGCTTTTGTCACCCGCTGGATGAAAACACGACCGCTCGGGTTCGACATGTTTAACTGGCATCTGGCGTGTAGATGAGGCTTCAGACTAACCCGGCTGCTGGTTCTCCTGAGTGAGGTGAGCAGGACGGCAGATAACCAGCCGTGAAACGTGCGGGGCAGAACGGGCTAATGGGAACTCACTGATTCCCACCGGAGCATCGGATCAAAACACGGCAGCCGAACCTTCACAGGGAATGGCTGTCGTCGAGCCCTCCACTCAGACCAGCAGGCTCTCATTTGTTTGTCAAGCGCTGAACGGCAAATCGGAATGAATGTAACCGAGAAGAAAACGGGAGTGCTTACAAAGACGTCAGCCATGCTAAAAACGCTAATGCTGAACACGCTAATGCTAAACTAGAGGGCTTGCAATTGTATTTCAGATTGTAATTGCGCAACCCCGTTTTGAATCAATACGCGACGGGTTATGTCCCGTATTTTCTTCATCGCATGTAAATCATCCGTCTCGCATTTTCAGAAGATGATCCTTTTCTACTTTTGTTTAACACTCAACGTCATTGTGAGTTTAATGGGTCTTTTATATGGTATCAAGTGCCAAAAAAATTTGTTCGGACATGGTAATGACGGTGTGATTATTATCAACAAATGCTGTTTCCATGTTTGGATAGTTTTTACCGAAAAATATTTTAGCCATCCATTAAAATATGATTTGAGTTTATTTTCATGTATTTTACATATCTTACATTGCGATCACTGTATCACAAAGTGATGCTGTTGTCGCCCCGCCTCTATTGCCACGCCCACCCACATCACCCCGCCCCCTGCAGAATTTTTGGGTATCAAAAGTGGTAACCCTACTTGCAATATAAGACCTACCCTGAAAACAAGAGCCAGTATATATAGTAAGACATGGAGCAGACGTAATTATCAGTGATTTAATGTGGCTTCCCAGATCGAGGAACACCCGACCAAAATATAGGCTCTCGTTCAATCGACAAGGAATTCCGTAATGAGGAAATCAGATATTGGAATGTAGGTCTGTTCAATCCGGAATGTTCCTCTAAAAGAATTCGCATCCCCGGCACAACCTGTCCTTTTGCCTCTCTCAGGTGCAGAAAATAATGACCTGGGGCAAGAGGAAGGAGGAATATGGTCTTTTTGAGGTATATAAATGAACAGAGGAAAGAAAGAAAGAGTGATTGAGCACCTTGGGTTTGAGCAAGCTGTCCCGTCTGTTCAGCCCTCCCTCTCCACTCCATCATTGGTGTGGAATGATCCTGACCACGAGACAGGGGAGGGGGGCTTGGAGCGAGGGAGGGAGAGAGAGGGAGAGAGAGAGAGTGTAGGATAACACACACACACACACATCAGTTCCTCAATGATTTCACAATTTTTGTCACCTTAGAAAAGTGACTTTTTGGGGGGGTAAAGCAATTTGTTTACATATTGGAATCAAACATACACAACATATCTATAGGACACAAATGACAAAATATTCTAAAATATTATTAAAATAGTTTTTTTTTCTGGAATTTTGGCGGGTCGCAAAAAAAAATGTGCCGCTTCATTGTATTTGCATCTTTTTCAGCCATGACAGGACTGCAAAAAATGACCGACATAAAAATAAATGAACGCAACAAATAATTAAAACTAATTTGTTTAAGCAATTTGTTGAACTAGTGCAAACATTTTGAATTCTGTGGGATTTGACACTGGATGTTTCGACACGCAGATTGATCGACCGGGCAATAAAATTGATTGACATTAAAATTAACATTGTCACGATTAAAAATTATTATTTCTGCGAGTATTTGTTGCCATCGTGGCAAAAAGCAGATGCGGATTGATCCGAGCGGGAAACGTCAGGATTTGTGGGTTAAAATGTCCAAGTCGAACAATCCGGGTTACCATAAAGATAAATGAACGCATCAAATAATTAAAAATGATTGAATTGAATTGAAAGTCCTTTATTCGTCCCCACAAAGGGGGAAATTTCAACTCGTTTAAGTGCGACAATGAATTAATTTATTGAACTAGTGCAAATATTTTTGACTTTGAAATACATTTAAATATAGTAAAAAGACTGTATAACTCAAAACGAAATAGCAAGAGTCGCTCTACAAAAAGGTTTTCGTCCGACTCGGACTTTTGGGAAAAGTGTTTGCGGATCCTTCAGGACTGTCGGATTCTTCAAAAGCAACAACAGAGCCGTCGGTAATGGAGGTGACGAATCTATTTTTGCCTCCTCGCCGTCTCTTCCGAGTGTGTCACTGATGAGTGGTAAATTGGAAATTATTCAGAGTGGTACCAGCACTCTTAGATGCCGTTCCATTATAGTCTGTCAGTCAGTGCAGACACGCAAATTACTCACGTGTCAATCCGCCCATCACAACGCCGACGGCCAGATTGTGGGATTGATCTCGGAAGAAGAAGGGGAAAAAAACAACACAAACAAAGGAGAAATAAAGAGCGCGAGGACCCGTATAAATCAGCCCCTATAGGTGGCGGAGCATTAACTCCTTTACCTGAACAATCGTAGATCAAACGGAGCGCCGCGTGAAATCGCGCGATCAAAAACACAATTAAAGTCTTTTCCCGCGGACCTGATGAGGCATTTGCTGCGACGCCGAAGTTTTCCAGCGCTTCTTAATGAGAGCTGGGTGGTGTTCGATGGCGTTTAATGGCGGAGGAGAGAGGAAACACCTCTCGTGTTCAATAGCAAATTAATTGCTGCGATTAGTCATTGGCTCCTCGAACGGCGTCCGTCGCAGAGCTGGATTCGGCCTCTCAAATCCTCTCGTTTGTAATTGGTTGTCGGCTTGAATAATTGATTGGAACAAATGTGAACTGGACGAGAAAGTCTGAGCGTCTTCCATCTTGCGGACGCACACACACACACACACATTTGGTTTTCCGCGTTTTATGGGGTCGTTCGGTTGACGTAATGATTTTTATAGGACGGAAACTTGAGATTCTTTCCCGTAGTGCCGTCCTCGCAGAAAACATTTCACATTTCGTGTTGTCAAAAAAGATTTAGCTTTTAGCCTAAGCACCGAGTTCAGTCCCCTTAAGGTTGGTTTGGGCGATCGCCCTCGCTAACAAAGCTTTTAAAGTCACAGCCAGAATCCGGATTGATACACTAATGAAGATGGAAGGCGCTGGAAATCTTCGCACTTTTAGTTTAGAAAACAACAAGTATATTGTTTTTAAATTGATCTGCCCTCTTCTCAATTTTTCCGTTTTTTAATTCCTGGGTCATAAGGCCAATCACAGCAACTCTGGGGCCTAAAAGACAGATGAAGATAGTGATAGGCAACCAATCACAGAGCAAGACGGTCAAACTGGAGCACATCTTTTCAAACTGGAGACGCAGAGGAAACCCACGAGAACACAAGCAAACCTCCAAAAGCCGCGGCAAAAAAATTCTGTCCCAATCCAAAGATAAATAGATCATAATTTTGTCCCGCCGGTTGTAATTATTACTGGCAAATTTAAGTCCACGGTTAAAAAACAATGTATGTCAACAATCACACACACACAAACTCTACAGCATAAAAACAGTGCAAACGCAAAACACATGACTAATTCATGTTATTAAATATTGTGACATTTTTAAAGATGCATGTCATTACCATGAACACTGTCTCCTTTGCATTTTTAATGACCTCGCATTTACATTCACTTATGGCAGACACAAAGCGACGTCTCGACCGCGGAATATCCAAGAATGTGCGAAATCAAAAAACAAGAAACACAAAATTTGTACGAATCAACCCAGAAGATTTACGATTGTTTTTTCCGTCTACGAACTTTCTACGAAATCTCCCTCAAGTGTGATGTTCAAATCTCTAGAATGCAGAATTAGGAAAAACGAGATTCAAAATGAGTCATGAAGTAGTTCCGGTCAACGCAACCTCACGTCCGCAGTATCGCGCAAGCGTCCGCGCGTTTAATCCGACGTTGGAGTGATGAATAGGCCATCCATCATCTGTCGGAGCGTTCAGCGCACATAAACACAAGCCACCAGCTCGGGCAGAACTGCAGGCCGGGGGCGGATTTAAAATTCATGAGCAGCGATTTTAATGTTTTCTTTGCTAGAGGCGATTGAAAGAAACAATTAGCGTAGCACCGGCGCCGAGGTCCAGCTGAATCGATAGTCCCAGATAGTATTGTACGACTATTGACCAAATCCTGCGCTTCACCCTGACCCCCGTACTGAGGATGAAGCATTTGTGTCTTTGGGAAGGATAGTCGCGCATAGCTAAGCAGCCTTCAGGAGCCATAGCAATCACGCTAGCTGACGCGGGAGGGTTTTAGGAGGTGTGAGGTACTTTGTACTTTGCTTAAGTATGTTTTTGGCTACTTCGTACTTGCACTGAGTATCAAAAATAGAAGCAACTTTTACTCTCTACTCCACTGCATTTGTTATTGACACTCACTCGTTACATTGTGATTCGTTTATACCGCGGTTAATTTCTTGGGCGGACGAGGTGATAGCGCCATCTATAGGCTGCCGACGATACTGGAAGTATTCAGTACTATGAGTAAAATACTTAAGTTCTTTTATAATTGGATACTTTGCTACTTTGACTCGAGTCTTTTTTAAGCTGATGACTTGTTACTTGTAATGGAGTAGTTTTTACAGCGAGTATCGATACTTTTACTCAAGTATACATAGTCACACTTATACAAAGAATATTCACGACTGGAGTCAAAATAGATTGCTAGCATGTGCAAAAAAAAATAACAATAACTATTGTAATGTATAATTTAATTATAATAATACTGTATATAAATAATAACAATTAATATATGCACTTAATTGAAAAATGATATAACAATAACAACAACAACAATTATTATTACTATTATAATTTTTGTAATAAAATCAACTATATGATGACTATATAATTTTATATACAAAAAAAAGAAATTGGGATTCCCGCTCCTCTTAATCAGCAATGTTAGTTGCAAAAATGACAACTTCAGATTACAGGTTCGTGTCCGAGCACAACCTTACAATCACACACACACACACACACACACACACACGACTGGTGAGACTGGTGGACGGTGTTGGCGAGATGGACTGGAGCCAGAGGAGCATCTGTAGGCGGCTGGAGCTTTGAAGGGAAGATGCTGGGCTCTCACAGGTCCTGTAGCCCCAGTCCAGGCAGATGTTCAGGAGAGCGGGCGGACAGGTGTCACGCCCACCACAATCCACAAACCCGACGCCTACTGGATCGGACACCAGACAGATGAGCTCCACTTTGCCGTAACATCTACTGAAAGACCCGATGCCTGGAGCGCCAATCGCCAAGATGGAGATGAAGATGATCACAAGTGTGCTTTCTTTAACGCCCGCGGACCATAGTTCTCTATCTTCGCCACGAGACGACGCCACGTTTAAAGGCCAATCAGGTGCAAACGCTCCCCAGAGTTTGCTTGTCTTCTGTGCTTGAGGTGGAACTTCTCGATTCGAGTCTAATTTTCCACAAGTGCATTTTTTAGGAAAACAGAAACACACCTTGCTATGTCTGTGTCTTTATCAGAATCAGGAATTCTTTATTCATCCTTTGGATGAAATTCTCCTCTATATAGCTTTGTGTATTTATAGCTCTATAATATTTAAACCCACGTATAAAGTTAGACAAAAACAATGCATCAAAAAAGCAAAAAGGCTTGAAGTCCGCAATTGCTGCTTACAGCTATATTTGATATGTCAAGCTAAGTTGAGATGATCCGCGGCTGGGAAAATTCTATGGAAGCAGATTAGTGGCACAAACATCAAAAGTTAACGACCGAAGAAACGACCGAAAATGCTTCACGTTTGCGGTACTTCTATTTTTCGCTTCCAATCTTCAAATTTTCGTTTGAAACTATTTTTTTTGCTTCAGATTTTTTAAATTTCCCACACTTCCTGGTCAAGCAGCTGCCAATCACATTCTCAGCAGCCAATCAGAGTAAGCTCACTTGAAGCAATAGTGCCAGAAGTCCAAAAAAAATAAATAAATCTGAAGCGTAACAAAACGGTTTCAAACTAAAATGTCAAAATGTAAAGAAAATAAAAAAAGACACAAAATGTGAAGCATTTTTGCTCATTCCTAAGAATTTTGCGCTTGATATTTTAATCTGATTCCATACAATTGAAGTCATCTGATTCAGGCTGATTCAGATTAATTGAAGGCTTCATCCAAATGAGCTTCTCGATTCCGGAAGTTGCAAAAGTGCACGAGCCGGAAAACCTCTGCTCCTCAGACGCTTTCTCCAAATGAACTTTGACCTTGAGAACCACCTCCGAAGAATCGTCCCAGTCCTCGTCTAGATTCCATCTCCTCTACCAGCCTCCCGTAAACCTACACAACACGTTCCCCTTTCACGCAGCGTAATGACTCATTTTCCTTCTCTCTTTCCTTCTCCAAACATGCCAGAATGACACGGGGATCTAATTGAATCCCTGCTTAACCCCCCCGGGCCTGTTTGCACTTAGAGAGCTTAGACACGACTTGTCATCAGATGCCGCGTACACACACAGCCATCACACGACATAAATGCATGCAAACTGCCAATTTAGATTTGTCTGGCTCTCTCTTGCCGTGATTTCAGAGCGCAGACCCACGAGGCTTCGCATCTGCGCATCACGAGACTCTCGCCGTGCCCTCGCCGCAGCCAGCAGACACTGGATGCCCATGAGTGCAATGCATTATGAATGCGCCAGCGATGCGTCTCAACAAAGACGTAATCTATTATGTAAATGGGCATTCTGTACGTCTGAGTTAAGTGGCTGTGAGCGTGACAGTTCTGTCGGGCCGGGCCCATTGCCGTGCTTTATTGTCGGCTCGTGGCGCACCTCAACCACCCCCTTCTGCGCAACATCCCGCATATTCAGGGACTTTCCAGACTGTTGTTGTGCGCAGACAAAGCCCGACAGAAAAAACAGCGAGGATCGAGTCGAATGCCATCGTTTCGAGTGCGTGTGAAGACTATCGTACCGTACTGCAACTTTCAGAACATACGCATCTATCCACATGTCTGGTATACAGAATGCAATTTGTAGATGGGAGGACCAGATATAGATAGATAGATAGACAGAGAGAGAGAGAGAGAGAGAGAGAGAGAGAGAGAGAGAGAGAGAGAGAGAGAGAGAGAGAGAGAGAGAGAGAGAGAGAGAGAGAGAGAGAGAGAGAGAGAGAGAGAGAGAAACTGTGTAACTGTGAGAGAAAAAAAACTAAGAGAGACTGAGAAACTGAGACCGAGAAGAAAGAGTGAGTGAGAGAAAGAAAGAGAGAGAGAAACAGTGAAACAGACAGAGAAATAAAAGAAAGAAATACTGAGAAACTGAGACAGACAGACAGACAGACAGAAGAGAGAGCAAGAGAGAGTGAGTTAGACAGAGAGACAAACAGACAGATAATAGAGTGAAAAAGACAGAGATAGGCAGACAGATATACAGACAGAAGACGGGGGGTAAAGAGAGAGAGGGAGAGAGAGAGACTGACAGAAGGGAGAGAAAGAGAGAGAAAGAAACAGACAGAAGGCATAGAGAGCGAGAAAGAAAAAGAGGGAGAGAGAGAGAGAGAGACTGACAGAAGGGAGAGAAAGAGAGATGGAGAGTGATAGAAGAATGTGGGTGGTTTGGAAGGATTCGAAACCTTCTAGAGTTATTTTGTGTTTGTAACACCATTGCTATTAGAATCAATTTGCAAATCTATTAATGCACATGTGTGAAAATATTAATAAACAGACGAGTTCAAATACAATTTTTAGTCCCTGATGTGAAACTATTACAGACTCGTCCCGAGAAACCAAACAGACTATGAAGTCATCGGAATAAAAAGCCGCTCGTCCTTCCTCAGCGCCGCATTCTCAATATCATCAGTGGCGGGTGATAGATTCTCCGTCTCCCTCTGTCATCCTGTCTTTTCTTCCTCTCTTTCGGCGATAATAATCCATAATGCAACCCAGATACTGTACAAGTCTCCTGCATTATTCAGGGAAAGTTTCCGGCTTGATTTATGTTCTGCGGGTCCCTCTCCTCCTCTGCCTCTCTTCTCCCATCCCTCCATTCCATAAGTCTCTCTGTGTCGTCATGCAGCCGTCGCAGATAATGCAGTTGTGAAAGGAGCGGATGAGAATGCAGGTGCGGAGTGAGTGAGTGTGTGTGTAATGTCGTCTCATACTGAATAATTACAGCGGCTCGGCCCAGGCAAATCCTCCCCAGAAGGCAGTGCGTCTGCGAGCCTTCCACCTGCCACGCACTAAACGCCGCCCCATCCATCAAACACCCACTTGACAAATACATTCCATAATAGAAGTTTATTTTTATGGGGAGGCCGAATCACAGACCTTCCCATGCATACAAAAACGTGTCAGAATTATTTATGAGAGCTGCTGAGATGCACAATATGTCATATCAAAGTCTGGATCCGCTCCTCCGCCCCGCGTGCCCCTGTCAATACCTACACAGGCTATCAATAATGTGAAACAGCGCA
Organism: Paedocypris sp. Pulau Singkep; assembly: GCA_017309775.1. Taxonomy (NCBI): domain Eukaryota; kingdom Metazoa; phylum Chordata; class Actinopteri; order Cypriniformes; genus Paedocypris; species Paedocypris sp. Pulau Singkep. Next base: position 852,383 of record MU204349.1, on the reverse strand, counting down.
GAGATAAGCCCCCGGAACACAGGGTCACTGCGAGAGGGAAGGACGCCCGCCGCCGATGCCACACACACACGCTTCCCAAAGCCACATAAATAACTCACGGAGAGGCATAAAAGTGTGATGAACACAAACCACCCCACAAGGCTCCGTGCTCGGCCCATTTGCAGTGCATAGTTTATTCGCTCTTCGACATCCACCTTCAAACGGCAAAAAAGCGCGCTGGCACCGAGGCATGGCGAGACGAAACGCTTGAATCACTCGCCATCTCGGACTGTGTCGTGAAGTAGAGCAAGTGAGAGTCAATGCGACGAACCACATCGAAACTGTGCTTCGTGAAGTGAACACACACAAACCCGGAGCAGTGGGCAGCCTAAGCTGTGTCACCCATTTGAGGTTCAGTGTCTTACCCAAGGAACCTTAGGAGGGGGATTCAATCCTGCAATCTCTCGGACACAACGCCAAGTCCACTATCACTAGACCACTACTCCCACGATTGTTCATTCCCACACATTTCGCCCCAATAATGCGACACAAATTTGCGTGACAAGACATGGCAGGACTTTGTGTTTTCTCCCAATAATTGCCCACTTTTACCGGCGGGTTTAGTCCTTACTATCCTGACTTCTAGGCCGAAAATTGCTCAGCAATTGCACCCTTTAACCGGCGGCTTTAGTCGACATATACCATCTTCAGTTCTTGGCCAAAATTTGGGGCTAGTCAAAATTTCCACGAGTAGATTGTAAACGTTCGAATTACTCCCACAGCTGAACGCCATTTTTCGACATTCTTCTAAAAAACGAGTTAGCGAGTTAGTTGGTTTGTATTCAAGGAATTCCGTAAGCAAACCCCCATTCCCCTCTTTTTCAAATCCGCTTTTCGTCCCTTGATCCATTATCACAGTTCCACATGACTTTCTCTCTCTCTCTCTCTCTCTCTCTCTCTCTCTCTCTCTCTCTCTCTCTCCGAGCATGCTGGGATCAGTGGGGGGACAGCGGAGTCGTCGGCTTGTTTGCACACTGCTGCGTCGGCATGGTAAACGATAGCTGACTAAACGCGCTTGTTAAGCTCGTCGTTGTTGTGTAGGAAAATCCTTCTCGCTCCTTGATTACAAGAGAGGACACAAATTGTAATGTTGTGTTGAGACGTTTCTGCTCGGTTCTCCGCCGCACTTGTTTACTGGTCCTAACAAAAGCAGGAGGCAGTGTTTGACGAAGAGCTTGTGCGCGGCCCATCTTTCATGAAGCCAGCTGATGTATTGTTCTAGCGAGATAGCAGCAAGTATAAATGATTACGAGAGGCTGGCCTGGGCTTTGTAATAAAAAGGAGGATTATCAATTCGCAAGTTTTTGGGCAGATAGCGTCGCGCCGGCTACAACGTGATCGCAATCAGGAGTTTCCGAACACATCTGTATTCCCCAGCAGATCCCGAGGTGGACAGATACAAAGAGCGCCAGAGAAAGAAGAATAAAAAAAAGAACAAAAAAAGAGATACCAAGGCAAAGGGAAAGAATCATACTTTTGTCGATTGACGAAAGAGATGTAAAGAAATACACCGGGTGCAAAAAACAAATGAAGCGCCTGCATACTGGTGTAGAGAAGGCTAAGTAATGTGAAGAGAATATGTGTGAGCGACTAATAATAAGTAACAACTAAAACGTCAATGACCCATTCGAGCAGTGAACACACACAAACCCGGAGCAGTGGGTAGCCTCAAGGTGCGACACCCAGGGGAGATTAAGGGTCAGGGTCTTCAAGGACACTTGGTTGTAGAACCAGCCATACTTGAGTAAAAGTATGAATACCACGTACGGATAACTGTAAAAATTACTTCAATACAAGTTACCAATTCCAAGAAGAACTGAGATAAAAAGCCTTTAAGTGTTCAGTTTAAAAAAAAAAACTTGAGTTTTTATACTCATACTGAATTTCGGCAAAAAAAAAAGTGAAATACAAGAAACTTTTTATTTATGAGGTTTTATTCCCTGTTATAGAAATGAAATATAGCACCTCGATGTTTCAAAGTGGCAGAACAAAATAGATTAAAAAAAATAACAAAGTCAGCCTCAGTCAAACTCAAATGAGCAAAAAATGTGCTAAACATCATCCATACAGCATCCTGCAGATGGCGATATCACCACGTCTGCCCAAGAAATTCACTGCGGTAGATAAAGAGGTTCACAATGTAGATCACAATGCAGCGAGTAAGTGTCCATTCAAATGTAGTGGAGTAAGAATACAGAAACTCATTGACAAATGTAGACAAGAAGGGAGTAAAAGTGGCTTATATTTGTGATGCTCAGGACAAGTACAAAGTAGCCACAAATACTCAAGTAAAGCAACAAAGTCCATTTACTCAACAGCCGGCAACCTCGATTCAACTCGACCACAACGGCACAGAATTCCCGACACTTTCCCGGACCCTTGGAGTCCAGCGAGCGAAGTCAAAAGCTCATCAAGTCCTGAAGGACACAAGCTTGAGAACCAGCTCTGCCCTTTGAATCGCCTCGACACAAGCGAAAGGCCCCCGATTTGACATTCACCTCCATCGGCGGAATTTAGCAGGAGGCCGAGCAGAACAGCAGCGCCTCCTCCTCCTCCTCATCAGGCCTCTCGCTCTGCTCGCCGCAGCAGAACGAATTACGGATAAAGACTGGAAGTGACGCCTGTCTGTGTGTTTGAAATCATACTCCTTCCCCTGACACCTCGGGCTTCATTTGTCTGCGGGAAAGGCCTCCACCTTGGTTTATTATGCAGTCGCGCCGCTGGAAGGCGAAGAGGGGATGCGGACAGAGACGGAAGCGGAGGACAGAAGGAAAGAAATGAAAGAGAAAGGGATGGCAGGGTGGAGAGAGGGGAGGTTTTGGAGAAGCCCCTCTGACAGGCCCGCGGCAGGACTGAAGACTCATCTATCTGTTCTCTGAGACGCGGCGAGCTGCCCACCCTCCAGCCTCACACCTCCCAGATCAGGCCGAAAAACACACACGGCTATTTCGAAACTTCCCGGTTGTACGAAGAAACTCAACACTTTCATTCCGTTGGGTCGTAGGGTGCAAGCTAAGGCACAAAAAAATGCCTTTTTAACGTGACATTACTCTCCTTTATACGAGAATCCGTTAGCCGAGCCACGTTGTATATATATTTTTAAGCCGTCTTTAAGCCATATCTAATTATACTTGATGTTTCTTATTGTAACCTTCTCGTGTAAATTGTTCTGCTGCTGCAACGATGAAGTTCCCCCATGTGGGGATGAATAAAAGACTTTCAATTCAATTTGACATGTATGTTTGTTTCAATTTTCCATGAATTCAGACACACATTTTTTTTCTTATAAATGATAAAATATTAGTAATAAATGCAATACAAATATGTAACAGTTGCTTTTCTTTGATACAAGAACAGTTGTTTATTCCGCAATCTATAAAATAAAATACACGTCACTCATATCGAGATGTGATGGTGACGTCACATGGCCGGAATATGGACCAAGAACCTGGTGAATACTACAAGAATGCAGCTTAACATTCTTGTCGCGAAACATTTCGCTTTTCGCATTGAGAGAAAATGTCATAATTTGGGAAACAATTTGCTCGTGAAATTGTTTTGTAACTCAAAATTGACACTAGCCAGTAAGTCGTGGTTCCACAGTCTAGAAAAACGTATAAAATCATGGCACGAAAAAGTTTCATCCATCTGTTTGTTTCGTCTCAGAAAAATGATTTCGTATTGCGAAAAAATGTCGTAACTTGGGAGGGGGGTTCCACAGTGCAAACCACTTCATGTAGCAGCAGATATAATGTGGTGAACGCTGTGTCAGACACGGCCTTCCTTCCCTCGCTCTTCTCGTCTCTTCTCTCTGTCGTTTTATTCTGGTCTGAGTCGTTACGGCGTCTCCCATTATTACGCCGGATCTCTGAGCCCCGCGATGAATGAGCTACATTCAGACTCACACATGCGTGAAAAAGGCTCTTCCACCTTATAGTCTCATCTAATGGTGTAACACACACACACACACACACACACACACCTACTCTCTATTAGAAACATGCTCAATTACTCTCTCTCTCTCTCTCTCACACACACACACACACACACAAACTCACTCTCTTGCTCTCTCAAAATCTCTCACACACATACTCTTTCTCTTTTTTTATTATACACACACTCCCTGTCGCTCCTTTTCACACATACCTACTCTCTCTCTGTCTCTTTATCACACACACACACTCTCTCTCTCTCTATCACACACACACACACACACACACACACACACACACACACACACCCTCTCTCTCTCTTTCTATCTCATCACATGCTGAGTCTCTGTCTCATTCACTTGAAAGTTATTACTGCACTCAGTGCTTCAAAAGTTAAAATATAGTTTGTGTATTAATTTATTCAACACCACATACACAAAATAATTAGTCATCGTTGAGTCAAGATTATAAAACACATAAAAATTTATTTTTTTCAATTGACAGTGTTAACACTTTAAAAAGAAAATAATACTTAAGAGTATTTTTTTTTATCAAACTTTTAAGTTAATAACTTAAAAGATAGTGTAATCAACAACAAAAAAAAACTATTCAGTTCACATATTTGTAACGACCGCTACATGTTTTTGTATTTGACCCTTCAGACAAAATAGAAGCTAAAAAGAGTCAGACAGATCAAATACTATTTTTTTCTTTGCAACAATGAGACATAATACACCGCTTTTGCACACACACACACACACACACACACACACACACACACACGGTTTTAGTGAATTTTAGGTTTCTGACACTAAAAGTTATGAAGTCGGAAAAATGCAATCAATTGGAAATAAAAGTTTGATGAAAAATGCTTTGTCCAAACCAAACAGAACAGGAGAGGTCAAAAAAATGCAATAAATTGTAAAAAAAAAAAAAAAAAAGTTTGATGAAAAATGCTTCACATAAGTAACACGTCAACACAAGACTACCGTAAAATACTATGACTTAATTTTCGAAATTATCGTGGACTTAAAGTACACACATAAACATTTCACACAATTCCATGTGCGCAACCGTGTGTGTGAGAAACTCCCATCATCACGAGCGAGCTACATTTTGACCCAAATGCTAGAAAAAAAATGCGAAAAATTGTCCGAACCAAACAGAACAGGAGGATTAAGTCGGAAAAAATGCAGATCGAATGAAAAATGCTTCACGTCAACACTAGACTACCGTATAATACTACGCCTTCAATTAACGTGGACTTATAATACACACACAAACATTTCACACAATTCCATGGGCGCAACCGTGCGTGTGTGTGAGACTCCCGTCATCACGAGCGAGACAAATTTTGACCCAACTGCTAGAAGAAAAAAAAATGTGAAAAATTGTCCGGTCAATATCGGCGTCCACAGGAGAAGCGAGGAGCGTGTGGACCGTGCTGGAGATGTTGTGTCAGTGAAGGGGGGATCTGGCACGGCTGAATAATGCATGAGCCCTGCGAGCGCAGGCCGACGCCCGGCCCTCGTCTTATGAGAGCTGACGGAGTGTCACTTTACATCACCAACGCCCCGGTACCGGAGCCCAGGACGGGCCCCTGATGAGAGGAGACGAGGCCACGCTCAACAATGGTCTGGCTGACGGAATGATCTGGAAAGACACCAGCCAGCCCACCGGTGTTAATGATGTCTCGCAAACACGCGGGACGGAGGAGGAATGCAGTCGCGTGGCATGTTCCCGCACCGCCGCCTCCCGACCGAAGACGCTGGTTTGACAAATAAGGCGACACCCGGGCACAGACGCGATCAAAGTGACAGACGCGGCGAGGAGGACGGCGCTCTCAGATTAGTGTCTCACAGGGAAGCATTAACACGGAATACAACCCTGGAGACGGCCGGATCTATCTATCTATCTGTCTGTCTATCTATCTATCTATCTATCTATCTATCTATCTGTCTATCTATCTATCTATCAATCTATCTATCTATCTATCTATCTATCTATCTATCTATCTATCGGTCAGTCTGTCTTTCTGTCTATCTATCTATTCATTCATCCATCCATCCATCCAGATCTATCGTGTGTCCTTCTTTTTGCCTGTCTCTCTCTCTCTCTCTCTCTCTCTCTCTCTCTCTCTCAACCTAGATCTATCCATCCATCCATCCATCAATCCATCCATCCATCCATCCATCCATCCATGCATCTGTCTGTCTCGGTCAACTTAGAAAGTCAGAAAGAAAGTCAGTGTTCCATCTACCACTGGATAAAACACAACAGAGAGCAAGATATATGGATGGATGTATGGACGAAGCAAGCGAGAGACAAAGAGAAAAAGAAAGACAGAATGATTGACGGCGCAGGAACACGCCCCTCATACTGGGGGCCATTACAGCAAAGATGCTGGGGATGTTACGACTCTTTACCAGCAAAGGAAAACGTCCCCAAGGTCCCGACAAACACTGTCCCGCAGATGGTGGATCTAATAGGCACCAACACTTCCTGCTGCAGGTACCTTCACACACACACACACACACACACACACACACACACACACACACACACACACACACA
>MU204349.1:806186-844614 GCA_017309775.1 Paedocypris sp. Pulau Singkep | reverse complement strand
CACACACACACACACACACACACACACACACAACACGTCCTGCTGCAGGTACCTTCACACACACACACACACACACACACACACACACACACACACACACACAACACGTCCTGGATTCAAACATCTGCTGGTGTTCACAGGCGTCTGACGGCCATCATCATCATCATCGTCATCATCTCACAACATCTCACAATCTCCAAGCCTTCTCATTGTTACCTCGACACAAAAGAGTTGAGAGTGTTTGCACTAGTGCGTATTAGAAATGCCGCTTTGTTCGAGTTCATCCCACTCATAAAGTTGGATGGACGTCTCAAAATTGACAAATTCCTCCGCTTGTGTTATAGCAAGTCACTTTTTATAAGTATAAATATTCTTATTGTTGTTGTTTTGGTATTGTTATCATTATTATTTTTATTAACAGTGTTATTACAATTATTATTATTGCTGTTGTTATTATTATAGTTGTTGTTGTTATTATTATTATTATTGATATTATATGAAGTTTGACTTTGTAGGGGGCGTAACCCTAGTAATAATTGCACACATTAATTTATTTAACAACACTCTTATTTGAATAGAACCCCACAATGCTGCATACAGCTATATTTGTTATTATTATAATTTCCATCTTTTGAGAAAATGTGCCTTCGTCAGGCAATGTTTAATTGAATGAAAATGGAATGAAACATTAATTAAAATAATTAAGAGTTATTATTGACGGAATTGCTAATACCGCATAGTGAATTGATAATACTTATTAAGAATAAATAATAATAACAATAATAATAAGTAACAAATTAGAATATAATGGTGTCAGTGCTAAATCTAAATTATCAACAGATATAATTCATAATAATTATTCTAATAAATAATATTAATAAGAAGAAATATAACATATATTGTTTTATTTTATTTCAGACTCAAAATGGTCCAAATATACATATATATTTATATATTATATTTTAATATAATGTATATACGCAAGATATTATGTATACAGTAATGGTGTCAGTGAAAAATCTAAATTATCAACAGATATTCATAGCTTAACTGTGTATTTGAATATAAATACTGCGTGGCAAATATGAAATATAGTACGGTCCCGTGTGACGTACAGTATAGTACGGTGTCGTGTGGTTATGATGATGCGAGGTTGGCCGTGTAGTTACACCACAATTTTCCCGGCGTCTTGATTCCTACAGCTGACTTTAAGAGCCGGTTTGGACTTCCCCTCACGATTCTATAATGGCGGATGAAATCCCAACAATCCCGATCTTTCACACTGTATTTCTGCGTCGGCGTGAAGTTCTGGCAGCTGATGTTGGTTGAGAAACAGACGTGAGTGTGTTCACCAGCTCCTGTAACGGCCCCCGATAAATCAGTCAGAACCCGCGCCTGCGTCATTAAACGTAGCGTGAGCCGTCCTGCGCGGGAAAACAAACACGCCAGGCAGACGCGGCTAAACGGCCCTCGGGGGCCACCGGGGGGCCGAGCAAACAGATCAACCTCAAGACTCCGCCTCACTAAGGCCCACCTACACAGGAAAGACACGCCTCCGATTCACAACACGGACTCAGACGCGGCCTTACGAGGACGGCGAGGAACTTCCCATAGGGGAGAGAGAGAAAATGAAAGACATAATGAATGAGAGAGAATGAATGAAAGACAGAAACAAAGAGTGAAAGGAATAAAAGAAAGAAAGAAATGAAAAAAGAAGAAAAGTAAAGAAATGAAAAAAGAAAGGGATGAAGGAAAGGAATGAAATAAAGACAAAAATTAAAAGAAAGAAAGAAAGAAAGGAAAAAAACAGGATAGAAATGAATTAAAAAAGAAAGAAAGAGAAAAAGGGAAAAAGAAAGGAATGAAAGAAGGAAAGAATGAAAGAAGAAATGTAAGGAATGAAAGAAAGCAGGAAAAGAAGAAAAAAAGAGAAAGAAATGAAAAAAATGATAAAAGAAAAAAGGAAAAGAAGAAAAGAAAGAAAGAAAGACATGAGGTGAGCAAGAAAGAAAGAAAGAAGAAACATTTTCTAGAGATTTTCTAATCAAAATAGAAAGAACGAAAGAAAAGATAGAAAGCAATGAAAGAAAGATTGGAAAGAACGAAATAAAAAAGAAATAATAGAAAGAAAAAAGAAAAAAAAAGGAAGAGGAAAAGAAAGAAAAACTGAAAAAGGCGAAGAGTTGAGAGGAAGGACAGACCCGTCTCGTCTTCAGACGCAAACGACAATATCATCACAACTGCTGCCAAACGGAGAGAAAAGATCTCAACCTTCTTTCTTCTTCAAGATACAGATGTTTCTGCGGATGTTTGAAGAATAAAGAGCAATTATCTGCCTGTCTGATTTTTTCTGTGGTTCTCTCTCTCTCTCTCTCTCTCTCTCTGTCTATTCCTGTGTGGTTCTCTCTCTCTTTTTCTCTGTCTATCTGCCTATTCCTGTGTGGTTTCTTTCTGACTCTCTGTCTCTCTCTCTATCCACCAGGAGAACGACAGTAAGAGAGTCTGACCTGTCTGTCTGTCTGTAACTGCACCTCTTGCAGAAAGAAATCAGGTACAACGAGAAACTTTTGAGACTATCGGGACATTTGGCGTTTCCAGAGCGACTCTCTCGCTCCATCAGTCCGTCTCTCCGTGAAGCCTCAGAAACTCTGGTCCGGCGTCGGGTTCAAGCGTGATGAAAACCATCTGAAGGTGGCGAGGAGAGAGGAGAAACCAGTTCTGAACGTGCTAGTCTTGGCTCGGGCCTGGGCGTCTGGACAGCATCAATCATAAACGCCTTTGAGTTCCTCATTACCAGCCCACAGCCACAGAAGAGCCGGGGTTTGTTTTCCGAAGGACAGAAACAGATTGAGTTTGAGGAGGATAACTGCCCGTGAAGGCGAAACAGACACATTAGCAGTGAAGGGTTAATGGCCACCGCAGCCCCACATTTTCTAAAACACATCCAGTTGCTCCAATTGATCCCGAACAGAAGAGACGAAGAGACTCTGAAAGCAGGCCTCCATTATTCTAAGTTATGCGGCGTAAGAATAATAGCGTCTCGCCTTCGTCTCCAACGGATAAAGAGACACTTTTACACGGGAGAAACTCTACAAGGAACAATTTATGCAGCGCAATCCGTCTGCCGTGTTTGCTCGCCTCCTTCAAATGGGAGTCGAGGTGTAAGAGTAGCTGAAAACTTGAGTAAAGCTTGAGTAAAAGTAGCGGTACCTTACTGTAAAAATGACTCCACTACAAGTCTTGAGTAAAAGTACTGGTACCTTACTGTAAAAATGACTCCGCTACAAGTCTTGAGTAAAAGTACCGGTACCTTACTGTAAAAATGACTCCGCTACAAGTCTTGAGTAAAAGTAGCGGTACCTTACTGTAAAAATGACTCCACTACAAGTCTTGAGTAAAAGTACCGGTACCTTACTGTAAAAATGACTCCGCTACAAGTCTTGAGTAAAAGTACCGGTACCTTACTGTAAAAATGACTTCGTTACAAGATACAAGTCACCCATTCCAAGAAGACTTGAGTAAGAGTCGCAGAGTATCCCGTTTTAAAAGGACTTGAGTATTTTACGCATGCCGAACTTTGCTTAAAAAAACACCAAGAAATGTGACAAACATGAAAGTATTTATGAGGTTTTATTCTCAAATATATAAATATCAATTTAACTCAAACTTCAATTTAACTCAAACTTCACGTTCAAAATCCACGTGATTGAGCTGATAAACAGTGTCCAGTACCTTCAGCATCCTGCAGATGGCAATATGCTCAAAATACTCAAATGTAGTCAAGAAGAGAGTAAAAGTTACTTACATTTTTGATACTCAGTACAAGTACAAAGTAGCCAAAAAATACTTGGGTAAAGTAACACAAAATGCACTGCAAAAAATGAATTCTTGACAAGCCAAAAGATCTTGAAATGACACAATAAATCTTGTTTTTTTCCAGACAAGATATATTAACTAGCTTAGAATTAAGAGTAAAAGATTAATTTGCTTGTTTCAAGCCGTCCCGCCAAGTAAGATTTCCTCACCCTATTGGCGGATAGTTTTACTTGATTTAAGTCTTGTTTTACATTTTTTATTTTCTAGTTTTTTCCCGTGCATTTTTTGTAGTGTAGCACCTTCATTACAAAATAAAATTCATTAAAGTCTTTGGAAAAGCACAGAAAGCCTGTAATTTAATTCTAAGCGCTTACAACTTAGCCGGACGTAACGTACGTAACAAACACCGCTCGCTTTAAGTGATATTAAAATGCGGCAAAACGTTCCCAACCGAATAAGTAACGGCAAGGAAAAGCGGAACACACCCGCGCGCTCGATTAAACGGTGTGTGTGTACGCCAACCCGCCGCCCGCGGTCGTCCTGTGTGAAATGACCCTCATTTGGAAGCGGCGTTTGGAGGCCGCGGTAATCAATCAAACGCCATTAGGTTAAACGACATCAGAACGGCGAGTTTCCTTCGCCACCGCGTTTACCAGTTTCCCTCGTAATTAAGAACGAGCCTATTGTGCCCCACAGCTGTGCAATTAAGACCTCGCCAACGCGCACTTCCTGTTCTAGACGGACGGGCTTTTACGTTCGCGGCGAGAATTTCTTCAGAACTCTAGAAGAAGATTCATTTTTACACCTGGACCCCCAGAAGATGTCGAATCTCGCACGTGGACCACCGTCTCACAAACTAATTCCCAAAACATTGTGACTTTTAGGTTTGAATTTAGTTCGGAATTTGACCGTTTTTTTTTTCATTTGCTTGAAAAAAACAAATTAAGTAGATAAAGCAACACATTGACTTGAAAATTTGTATTTATGAAAAAACTTCATTGCAAAACTCCAATGTATAAAGTATATATCTTTTTTGTCCCCGACTCTGCGTAAGATTCTGCCTATTGCCGAGTAATATTTCTGCTTGTTGTTGTTTGTCATGGGTTTTGTGTGTTAAGACTTTGATTAAGGCGTATAAAACTATAATTAGATAAACTTATAGAAAAAGTCCACACGGCTATACAGAACGAGAACATGAGTAGAGCTACTGTGGTCAATCAAGTTAACAATCGTAGATAAAGAGCGCTTAACATGCGGATTCAAAAATCCGTGGAATTGTAAATGCACTTCAGATCTCAAACGGAACCACGACGAACACTTTACACCAACAACGACTCTTCTACACGCGTATACTTTTCCCACCTAGTTTCTTAGCGTAGAGTTTAACCGCGACGCTAAATCCCTACAGTAGTCGATATTTCCGAGGCTTCCACGTACATCAACCACTTCCTTTACAATATTAATTTTACCATACGACTATAAAACACACAGGTAAAGTGGAGACTGGAAATGTCAGAAGAGCGTCGGGCGGAATAAACACACGCACGCCAGCAAACGTGTGAGCAGGAAAGGAGATAATGACAAGGATGGAGAGCAGAAGGAAACAAGGAGGAGAGGAGCAGATACGCGGTTCAGAGGATTGAGGAGGCGAGATGTTGTCAGCGCCACTGGGTTTGTGAGTTGCGCGGGTGATGGAGGGAGATATAGATTAATGAGCAGACATCAACACGCCGCTGAAGTGACTGCGCCGCCGCCGCCGCAATCCCGCCAAAGCAGAACATTAATCCTGACGCCGCGGATGGAAGTTACAGACACTGCCAGCGAGTCCCACCCACTCGGATTTAAAAGTGCTTGGCATTCAGACGCACTTCAACGAGACACGACGCCACCGTTTGAGAAGTGGGTGTGGCTCATTGTTCTGATCGGGGTCGGCGCTGATGAAGTCCATCAAGGTCGATATCAGTTTCGTCAAGTTTGGAGACTTTGTATTTGAAAGTGGGAAATAAATGTCACGGGTCAAAAATACTGCTAAAAATGATCGCTAATACTTATTAAACAAATAATGACGTCATCAATACTGCTGCTTTAAAAAGAGGCGGAGCAGTTGAGCTGAACTGTTTGGTGGATCACAGTAGATCAAGAAACGCGTGTGTAAAAGATGAGTGGTTCAACAAATTTGTAACGACTTTTAACGATATTCGTACGTGATTAAAGTCAACATTTGTAGTCAATGTTTCATGAAAAGCGAATAATTTGTTTTTGAAGGTGGGAAATAAATGTAAAACGCCAAAAAACACATTGTCAATACTGATTAAACGTAAAATGTAAAATTAAGTCATCAATAAGCGCTGCTGCTTTTTAAAAACGGGGCGGGGCCTTGCGAGTTAAGCTGAACTGTTGTTAATCCCAGTGACACTTAAGATCATGAAACGAGTGTGTAAAAGAAACTAAATTTGTTACAAGATTTAACGTATTCATACGTAAATAACTTTTTTTTCGTTTACATTGTTGTGTGCGTGATTTTTCTGCTGTCTGTTAATGTGTGTCTGCACATAGAATAAAAAAAATGTGAAATGAGTTTCTTAATATGGCCACTAGGGGAAATTGTGCTCAGCATTTAACCATCCAGAGAAGCTACACACACACAAAACCGGAGCAGTGGGCAGGCTTAAGCCGTGGTGTCCATCTTGATCAAGGACACTCAGACCAGCTAACCGCTAACCGGCTATCAACAAGCGTCTTGGGTTGAAGTGTCAAAGCTGGTTAGCGGAATCAATAGGGCGCGGTGAAGAAGCGGAGAGAGTGTCGGTCACTCTCAGGCCTGTGGCTCGTCTGTTTGTCAGTGTCACATCGACAGATCCGCCACCCGCCATTGGTCAGAATCGTGGGTTTTTTTCTGCTGCCTTGCAAAGACACGGCTTAACGACGTCCCGTAATAGTTCAGTTTATGTGCAACTCTATTAAAAGCAAATCCCCACTGTCTTCCAGGTCTGATGGCAAAGCTGAAGATTATTGTCGCGATTTCTCGAGCGCTTTGTGTTTACAAGCTCTTTTGATGATTAGCGCCGGTGTTTACAGTGTTCGCGTTTTATGTGCGCTGTCTAATAAAACCGCGCGACTTGAAGCCTCGCCGCGTTTATTAACACGTCCCCAATGACAACAGCCGACCATGTCGCATTGGTTTCGGCTGAGGCGACGCCCGCTTGTGCTTTTAATTAGGGTGTAGCGTGTAGCTATACGGCCCGTGCTAGGAGCTTAAGAAAGCCTTTACAAGCGCTCATCATCCTTATTGCAAACGGAGAATTAATGCATGGCGAATTAAAAAAATGACCGCGCGCTGGGGACGGCGGCGTGTGGGGACGGGGCCGAGCGGTTTGATCAATGTCTTGCTTCATGTAAACATATTGCATTTCGCGTCGCTGCTAACAACGATAATATAGAAGCGATTATTGAGAGACTGTTTCGCCAAAGGCTCTACGTGATATTTCTCACGAATCCATCATGCGAGAGGACCAACGGCTTTGGAAGGACGGGCCGTTTCTCAGGTGTGTGCGAGGTTTGCAACATCAGATTAGGGGTTCGGTTTCCGGGATAGGGAACACGTAGCTATAAAATTCATAATTAGAAATTTGAAATGAAACTATAAACAAACAAGGCACAATAGGAATGGCTCGTTAGAGAGTTTGTATTTGAAGGTTGGAAATAAATAAAAACGCGTCAAATAGACATCGTTAATTCTGATTAAACCAGAAAAAGGACGTCATCAAAACGCGCTGCTGCTTTAAAAAGGGGCGGAGCCTTGCGAGCGCAGATGAGCTGAACTGTGTGGTGGATCACAGTGACTCTGAAGACCATGAAATGCGTGTGTAAACCATGAGTGGTTTAGCATAATCTGTAACATGATTTAAATATATTCGTGATGATTTCATTAATTAACTTTTTTTAGCTGACTGTAGATTGATTTGAGTGTGCGTGACTTTACTGTCTGACTGTTTAAGTGTGTCTGCTTGAGTGTGTGTGTGTGTGTAAAAACCGTTAATACTGATTACACCAGAAAAATGACGTCATCAATTCTCACTGCTTTTGCTTTAAAAATGGGCGGAGCTATAAAATTCATGATTAGAAACTGAAAAAAAAAACTATACACATACACAAGACACTTAAGTCTGGCAAATAGGAATGGCTCGTTAAGGAGGACTGCTTTGTGATTGGCTGTGGGAAGCAATTCATCTACAACCGGTTAAAGAGTTAAACTAATAAAGTGAATATTTCGCCTCAAACGTAAAAATGAAACGTGTTGCAAATGTATAGATCTCGGGTTCGTCATATCTCACTTTCTTATCACTCTCCCATTCCTTTTTTTTATTTATTTTTTCATAAAGAAATAACTCTTGTTTCACAAAACATCCCCGAGGACGTAATTCTCAATTTATTTTTGGCGGAAAATGGTAAGAAAAAAAAACGCCCATCATTATTTTTTTCCAAAAAAAAAAAAAGAAAAAAAGCTGAGCCATCAGTAATATTGAAGATCTTGAATTAATATGAAATTCCTCTCAGCCCCAATCCTACTTTCCCCATCTATCATTCTGAGTCACTTCCCAATGCCTGAGAGTCTTTCATCCCAGGTGGAGGTTTAATTCGTGAAGAGATGAGAAATATTAAAACGAAGCCAACGTCTTTCTGTCATTCAGTGCGTTCCCTCGCTCCTCGCCGGTTACTGACAGCAGGACGACTATTTGATCTGCGGCTTTCAAAGGAAGAGAGCAAAGAGTGGCCATCAGAAATCATTTATCTCTCCACGGGAGACTCGCAGATTCGGTGACAACCACCAATCATACACAGCCTAATTCAATATCGCCGCTGTTAATCTTTCCGCATTACAATATCTCCTCTGCATGTGCGCAGACTTTGTAAGTAAAAAAAACTCCTGCGTTATTTAATGGGAAGGTCAATCCGGTACAGGTCAGGGAAAACAATAGCAAAGGTTAAAGGTCAGGATTATAGACTTCCTTTGTCAGATCAGTGGCCTGATAACATCCCTTTCGGGAAATGTGGAAAATTTTATGAAATTCTGCAATAAATGATAACTTCCGTTCCATCGAATGACAAATGAACCCCACACTCTAAACAAGCAAAAGGTTTGAGTGAATATAAAGTAGAGGGATGTAACAGGCTAAACTTTTACCTATACATAGCCAATCACAACTCGGAAAAAATGAATGCGCAACTTCTATTGGTCAAACCACAATGACTTTTTTTGCAGTAGTTTGAAAATATTTAAACCTGTAATTAACCCAGAAGTGGGGCTATATTTACAGATTATGTGAATTTTAGCAATTTTCTGTAACAGATTTTTCAATTTCAACCAAGAACCAACGCCATAAACCCCGCCCCCTAACACGCCCACACTCCACAAAACAAGCCAGTTTAGAACAGTTCCACCCAGATAAATGCATCATGAAAGATCAAGAGGCCACGCCCCCTTTTAAAGCGGCAGCGCGGATCAATGACGTAGTGTTTTTTTACTGTAGCGTCTTGATTCATCAGTATCAGCAATGTTTATTAGACGTGGCACCATTATTTCACACCAATTATTTCATCCCACCAATTACGAAATGATTTCGACATTTTGTAAAGAAAGTGAATCGGAGTGAGATGGGAGCGCAGGATATTCCGGTCCAGCAGAATCCTTCCCAACACGAAGCGGTGGAAGAAAGCGAGCGAAACAACACAGACATCAACCGTTACCTCGGCGAGGACTCCCTTGTCTCATTACTGCATTACAAACAGTGACATCTCTATCACACTTTCCTTCCATTTCCACTTGACTGCCCGGGAGGAAGACGGAGCTCCGCACCAACACGAGCAATTAAAGGCTGATCACCGAATCACCTTGCTCTCCATTCGGGAGAGCTTAATTAGCTCACTGCGCTGTTTTCCCCTCTTCACAACCCATCAACATGCCGCTCGCCTCAAGTCAAGAGCTTTTTGACTTCACTTAGGAGTCGCCGTGTTCGCCAGGGTGCTGGATGTTGCTATGTGTTGGCCATGAAGAGCTAGCAAGACTCACACGCTCTGGAGATATGAACCAACACGTGAAAATAACAACGATTTACAGATAGTACACACATCTGGGCGAAATCTGAGATAAAACTCAAAAATTAAGTCAAGCAAATAAATCTAGCGAGGAACCGACTAACTGGTGCCAGTCTCCTCATGGCATGAACATCACAAAGTCATCGGTGAAGATGGTTCTGGACGGCGTCTTCCACCTGAGGAGCGGAAAGAGAGACGACTCCATCACTCCCTAAATGACGTAAGAGCACCGGATCTTCAGAAGGGACCAGGAGGAGACGTCACAGAGACAAAAGTGTCCATCACACCTTCAGAACCAGCGTTGGTGGGATTGGCTCCTCGTGCTGTTCAGATAATCGATGTGTGTGTGTGTATGAAGTAAAGTAGAGTAGAATAGAGTAGAGTAGAGTAGAGTAGAGTAGAGTAGACTGAGATTGTCAATATGGGCCTAGGGACCATATAGAAATTGGTGCTTTGCTTTTAACCTCTCGACACAAGTTCATGTCCCCTACCACTGGACCACAACTGTGTTCTTACTATGGCATCCAATGGATGATAGATGAATACAGATGAAGTGAAAATGAAAACTAAACACACAGAAAGGAAACCGCCATGGACGGGAAGACATCTACAGACTCAACAGCCGAGAGAAGGTCTTCTTCTGTCCTGCTTTACTCCATTGCATGAAGATGGTTTCTTGTGAGACCAGGTGCTGAGGAACCAAAACCAGAATCGGGACCAGAACCAGTCGGGTCCAAATCAAGGCCACCACTGAGGAGAAGCAAACAAGGCGTCTCTGCTGAATCCACACACAGTCAGTACACACGCTGTCGGCCCAAGACTTGCATTGTGTTCTCCTCCGCTATGATAAATGAAGCTGAAGGCGATTCATAAGAAAGCAGAGAATAAACAATCACTCTCTCTTATCAGTGTGCCAGCCGCTATAATGCGTTCCAGTGTGGTTTTCGCTCGGCTTGTTTGGGTCTGTTCAACTCAACGTGTCACCGGCGTCAAACCGAAGTTCACAAAAGCAGAGTCGCATGCTTGGAGAAACGGCGCTTGTATTTACCAAATTAGCACAACACTGCTAGGGTTACACGAGCTGGTTCCTGACTGCTCCACACTGCCTCGTGTGGTGTGTTTGAGCAGCTGTAGCCTAGTGGTGCGGAGGAGTTGGAGTAGAGAACAGACGGTCACAAGGTCGAATCCCGGACCAGTAGGTTGCCCAATCAGTGTCTTTGAACTGAACTGAACCCGATACGGTCCACGACTTGAACTTCCCACTGCTCCAAGCTTGGGTGTGTTCATTTGACTGTTTGGGTGGGTTCAATACAGGGAATTGTAAAATTCTCCATTCTGGTTTTAAGTGCTTCACTTTTATTGTTCCCCTCTTGAGAAGATCCGTCTGATTTGGTCCTGATCTTGATGAAAATGCGGCACTCGAATTCCAGTGCAACAAGGAACTATGATTAGGGATGGATGGATGAATGGAAGAATGGATGGACAGATACTGAAGGTAGACATAGGACAGACCTGATGTACTTTCTAGCTCCAAATCAATTCTGGTTCCGGACTACCTCTGGTTTCCTTTAGGTGTGAACACAAAACTGATTGAACAAAGAAATCGAATTCCATCGACCAGCGTGAAGAATGCAACAGTGATTCTTTGGGACTTGAGGGGAAGCTGTGGTCCAGAGGTTGGGAGATGGACCTGCCACCCAAGCGTAAGGAAGAGAACGGAAGAGAACATCATTCACCCAAAGCTAAAATAAAACATCCCTGGGACTTGATCTCTATGGGTCAAGCGTGTGGAAAGTTCTGAAGGTATGTAAGAACATTCACAAAAAAATGCTCCAGTGTTGTCCGGGGTTGAAGAAAAAAAAACACGGATACAGTGAAAGTGTCCAAAAAACGTCAATACAAACGTTTATGGGTCAAGATACGTTAATGTCCTTCCCTCAAATGTTTTTGGAGGTCTTCTGCTCTTCTTGTGTGTCATCAGCCGTCAGTCTGAGGAAGAAGTGAGCGTGCAGATGAGGTTCAGTAGTTCTGGGCTCATCGTGGAAGTTAACTGGCTCCCCCGACGCCGCGGCCTTATAAACTGCTTTCCCTCAGGTCCGCTTAAACCAGAGCAACATAATGGCTCAGAGAGTCGGGAGATGTAATTGAAGCAAGTTTATCCCGAAAGAATTAAGGCGACCGTCTCCACAATAACGGCGTTCCTGAAGGACGCGGCGCTGCCGTAGTAACCGGAGCCAAACCGCGCAATCACCGCGTGAAGGCGTCGCGGAAGGGAAATGTCCTCCGCGTTAGGGGAAATGCTTTTTGATCATTTATCTTTTCTTTAATTTTGAAAATAATAATGATTTATTTAAAACGTATTATTTACAACTAAACAATGTCTGTCTATCCATCCATCCATCCACTCATATCTATCTATCTATCTATCTATCTATACATTCATCCATCCATGTTCTTTATCTTTCTAACTGTTAGTCTATCTCCCTGTCTATTCTTTCATCAACTGTTTTCTTTCTTTCTTTCTTTCTGTCTGTCATCCATCAATTCATCCATACATGTTCTATCTGTTCTATCTATCTATCATGTTCTTTATCTTTCTATCTGTTAGTCTATCTCCCTTTCTATCTATCTATCTATCTATCTATCTATCTATCTATCTATCTATCTATCTATCTATCTATCTATCTATCTATCTATCTATCTATCTATCTATTTCCATCCATCCATCTATCTTTTCATCAAATATTTTGTCTTCTTTCCTTCCTTCCTACCTTCCTTCCTGTATCCATCCATGTTCTGTCTGTCTGTCTGTCATCCATCCATTCATCCATCCATGTTCTGTCTGTTTATCTTCCTGTCTGTCTATCCATCTATCCATCATCCATGTTTATCTCTCCCTCCGACCGTACGTCCATCATCTATGTTCAGTCTGTCAGTGTCTACGTCTGTGCACATTTAATGTTCATGTTAAAAAAATGTCAAACATTCTCAAGTTAAGAAGCTCAATTAGTACTAAAATAAAATCAACAGTTATAATAACAGATTAATTATAAAAGACTTCCTTAATCATCTGTCGTGCGAGACTCAAGCAGCCGCTGGACCGCCGCGTGCTCTCGCCTTCTACGCCGAGTCGTCAAACGTCGGAAAGTCAAACGTAAAAGTCGTCACATTCCAGCGGCGCGACGCAAACCACGTTAATTGGTTCAGCCGGGTTCCCGAGTCATGACTGGTGCTGAAGACTAGTTAACCGTCCTCAGATGATGACAGAACAAGAAACAAAGATTACATTTCAAAAAGCCTTCGGAATTACAGCTCCGGACGGAGTGGCCGCCGCTAATTAGAGTCGAGAAAGAGTTTTCCGAGTTTGAGGAAGCGGTGAAGTGCGTAGAGGAAGACGCGAGGAGGCCATTTGCATTTCTCTCAGCCTCGCCGGCGTGTCACAACAAGGTCAACGGTGGCGCTGTCACTTAGCGGCTGATTAAAACCTTCTAAACAAACCGCCTTTTCAAACTAAAACCGCTTCACCGGAACCCGCGCTCACCCCGGCGAGTTTAGCAACTAGTCTAAAATGACGCGCCGCGCAGTTCATAAACATTCAATGAGGAAAAGCGTGTTAATTATCCATGCAAAATTCATGCATATTTAACGAGAAGTAGCATAAGCCCGCACAAATATCAAAGGAGAGAATGAAAATGAGGAGGAACGAGACGCCATAATGAAAAAAAAAAAACAGTCACTTCAGCGAAAACGCGGAAAAAGCCCTAAAACTGGCATTTTAAGTTAATGACAAAACCGCCGTGAGAAGAAAAACACGTTTTCATCGAGTTGCGAGTAAATCGGCAGCGCGCCCGCCCTGTGAAAGTGATCAATAATCAATAACTAATATTGCAATCGATGATTCTTCCCAATGACAAATAAAACCAGCTGTATTTGAGACAGTTGTGCGCTTTGAGACTGACAAATGCTCTGAACTTGAACTTGAACTCTGAATGTTGAACAACTTCCCTATTCAATCAGAAGAGCTGGTGTTCGCAACCCCAAGGTCAAGGGTTCGACTCCAAAGGACAACTATGAATGTGATCAATAAACAATAATCATTATTGCAATCAATTCTACCCAATAAAAAATAAAACCAACTGCATTTGAACAACTTCCCTATTCAATCAGAAGAGCTGGTGTTCGCAACCCCGAGGTCAAGGGTTCGACTCCAAAGGGAAACTATGAATGTGATCAATAATTAAAAATGTCTTCCCAATAAAAAACAAAACCAGCTGTATTTAAACAACTTCCCTAATCGCCCGCCCACTCGTCCACGTCTGCTTGTTGATTGGTCACTGGAAATGAGATTGAAATGAAATGCGTGGACTAATGAGAAGGCGGGTCACGTGACCACTCTGTCTGGTGCCCCGCGTGGACCGAGCAGGACCAGCTGGGGTCTCACACAGCCCTGGGCCAGCAGAAATGTTAATTGGGCTTTAAATATGCTATTTTATTTGCCACGATCTGTATATATCATTTACCATCAGCGCGGAAACAAAAGCCGCTGTGACCCGCCGTCCGGCTCGTGCTGATTGGATGAGACGGTGTCTCTTCCTCCGCGTCCTTTGATACGGCTTTTATTCATGCCTCGCGCGCCACTTGACACATCAATTACGGACAATAATCGCGCCGTAATGTTAATGACGGTTCCGGAATTAAAATGCAGGCGTGTCGCGTGGATGAGACGCATTTACAGCTCCGAGTTAAAAACAAGCAAAACAAAGGGATAAAAAACGACGCCTGAGTCCGGGTGAATTAACGCAATGAATGTGTAATGTAATAACGCTTTCCTGTGACTCGGTTGGTAAGAGTAAAATTGGGAATAAATCAGAAAAGTGTGACGTCTGCAACCCGAAGGTCGGGGGTTCGACTCCCAGGGAAAGAATGAATATGATCCTGAAATCCTTTAGTTGACATGGAACTGTCTTTACACAACTTTCCTATTTCATCAGAAGAGTTGGTGTTCGCAACACAAAGGTCAGAGGTTCGACTCCAGGGTAAAAAGGAATGAGATCAATATCCAATAATTAATATTGTGATCTCTTTCATCCCAATAGAAATAAATCCAAGAACATTTTAAACAACCTCCCTACTTTGTCAGAATATGATGTTCGCAACACCAGGGTCAAGGCTTTGACTCCAAAGGAAAAAATGTATGTGATCAACAATCAATAATTAATATTACAATCAATTCTACCCAATGAAAAATAAAACCCCCTATTTGATCAGAAGAACGGGTGTTCGCAACCCCAAGGTCAAGGATTTGACCCCAAAAGAAAACCTTGAATGTGATCAATATTCAATAATTAATATTGCAATCGATTGTATCCAACCAACTGTATTTAAACCTAACCTTTATCAGAAGAGAATGTTTGCAACCCCAAGGTCAAGGGTTCGACTCCAAAAAGAAACCATGAATGTGATCAATAATTAATATTGCAATCGATTCTTGCCAATGAAAAATAAAACCAACTTAATTTAAACAACTTCCCTATTCAATCAGAAGAGTCGGTGTATTTGAGACAGTTCTGCGGTTTGAGACTTACAAATGCTCTGAACTTGAACTTGATCGTTGAATAACTTCCCTATTCGATCAGAAGAGTTGGTGTACGCAACCCAAAAGTCAAGGGTTCAACTAAAGGGAAACCATTCATGTGATCAATAATCAATAAATCATATTGCAATCGATTTTTCCCAATGAAAAACAAAACCAACCGTATTTGAACAACTTCCCTATTCAATCAGAAGAGTCTGTGTTCGCAACCCCGAGGTCAAGGGTTCGACCACAAGTGAAACCATGACTGTGATCAATAATCAAATATTATTCCGATCCGTTGTAAAGTGTGGGCTGTAGAAGGTTGTAAAGACGCTTGAGCAAACGCGACTGCCATTCTCAGTCCAGTGTTTGGGGAAGCGAAGGATGGCGTCTCCTCAGGACCAGCTGGACTTCCCTCGGAACTTAAGCACAATCGCAGCGAGAGCGTAATATTGCGTGACGTCCATCAAGCTGACAGTAATGCACCGGAATGGCCCATAAACAGGTCCGACTCTCCATCTCCCGACGACAACCTATGGGGATTATGGCCGCACATTAAGACTTAAAAATGCGTGGTGAATTCCATTAATCCATCTCATTGCATAAAATTTCCATTTGATTTCCAGTGTGGAGTTTTAGATGAACGGGAGAAAGCGGAGAGACCCTCATTACTTCATATTCAATCAATCAGTCAGCGGAGGAGGCATCACAGCAAGCGTCTGGGCGCAGTGAGGGGCTTCAGTCTGATTATGGAGATGGACGTCGGATCATTAGAACAATGGCTGCGCGTGTTTGTCCGTGGTCATTCCTGAAGATGCCACCGCTTCATTATTATTGACACGCCGCATTACTTAGCAAGTGTGAGCGTCCCTGACAGGCGTAATGCTCACCAGCCGTGTCCGAGATGACGTGGCTTTCACTCCTGGAGAACATGCCGGAACACCACGTCCCTCAGGGCTCCTGGACCTTCAGGAACTGCTGGCCTAGCGTTGACCCTTGGGATTCAAGTTGACCACCTCGACATGGAATAATAGTTAGAACGATGCCTCGTTGACGGACTTGATGTTGACGTCAAGACTTTTTTTTGTCTTGACGTCTTATGGTGCTTATGGTCGCATGAATACGGCATTTGGCAGCTGTGGTCCAGGGCAGGGACTTGTGTCCAAGAGGTTTGAGGTTCGAATTCCACTCCTGCTGTGACGTTGAGCAAGACTCAGACACCCACATGGCCCCGACACCAGGGCTTAACCCCGCCCACTGCTCCGGGTTTGTATGTGTCACTTCACTGGATGGTTAAACACAGAGCATAATTTCAATACAGCCCCTAGTGGCCATATTGACAAACTCTATATTCTACAACAAGGGTCTGAGAAAAACATTGTTTTAGTTTTCGAAATGTATGTGAGGGAAAAAACGATGTATATGAAAAAGTATTTTACAACTAATTTTGATCATTAAAATCATAATCGGATCGAAAATCTAATTTGTCAATAAAAAAATGACCCCACTTTTTGTAGTAGAGTACCAGCAGAAGTCGCTGAACTCTCCGCTAGAGGGCCACGTGCTGCCCGTGCGCGATGATGCCCACCGCGATCCATTTCCCCGCCATCCATTGGGAAATTGAATCCTAGAGTGGCAATTTGCTCAATATCCCAGAATGATCCATCAAGGAAAGAATGGAGAGGCTGTGAAGTGGTGGTCGTAGGTGGGGAGCACAGGTGGGCTGTGATGCGCCTCCTCCCGAATTTCGCCATCAAGCCGTTTCGTTTCCAATGCGATTGTCACGACATCTCAAGACGAGGAGACGCGCCGGTCAAAGTTTTTCAATTTCACTGCCAATTTCCTTCATAATTACTGCTGCGTTTGATGGTCTTTTAACGGCGTGGACCTGATTTCGCCTCTCAGCGGTGGGCCGGCGGATGATCACGCGTACACACACATCGCCATCAGCTCCTGCGGCGGCCCTACAGGTGGGGTCAATGAGCTAGCGCTAATGTAGCTGCGCGCACAGGTAGCAACGCGGCCACTGGGAGATGCTAACGCAGATGAGCTGACACGAAACATCATTAGGCTTCATGTCCTGCCATTGGTCGTTTGTTTAAGATTCAGATGCCAGTTAGCGTTAGCGGTTAGCCTTCATCTTGATCTTGATTGTCGGTTTTGTTTTTTTTGCCGCACTCAATGTTGGAAATATGCACGACATTGATCCAAAGCTTAAATCAAGACTTTATATATTTTTTCTTTACTTTATAACTCCAAAAGGATTTTCGCACATTGGAAACGCACATTGGAAACGTTCACATTTCCCACAAAAAAAATATTTTTGGACTATAAAGGTGCACTTTAAATCCCAAAAAGTTTCAAAATGTAATGTACGCGAGACAATTGGGAAATGGACTTTTATCTAAAAAAAGAGTTTTTAGTTCTCTATGGTGCGAGTAATACAGTACAGTATATGTATTCTTTTTTAACATGTATTTATTGCTTGCATCCAAAAATACAGTCGGTCAAGTCAAGTAAAGCAAAAATCCCACCCTTCGATTTTATTCAAACGCTCCTTATCCGATTAATTGGATAAAAGTAGATTTTTGTCGTTCACATCACAAGTGTTGGCGTGTCGCGTTAAATTTGGCTCGCATTTCGAAATCCACAATTGGCAGTGGAGCATCTGTCCTGATGATGGAATTCATCTCAGCTGCGCCTCAAGTGCTTGAAAATTTCCCGCCACGATTGACACAAAACGCAATCGACTTGTGCGATTTACCTGCGAATCGCCCTCCTGCGACGCTCTCCGCACGAGTCGATTGCGTTTTGTGTCGTCGCGTCAACATGTGGCCAGAGGTCAAACAGGAAGTGGCTTTCTCCGGGGACGGCGGCGAAACAGATGCGAGGTCACAGATCATTAAAACGTATCCATCAAGCCGTCTGCGCCGCCTAACTCCCCAGTCAAATGTTGCCATGTAAATATGTCAAACGGGAATGAAATTACCGCGGCGCTTTATTGACTGTGATAAAATCTGAAAAGCGCCACTGAACATAATTACATACTTGTCAGAGCCGTAAAAATTAGCTTTATTATCAACGGAATGGTTTTGTACAACTTCATTCCTGTTCGATGCCTTCCAGATGGGGCCGCTTTACGCACTTGAACAGTTTTTATGCCGTCTTTTCCTCCTCTCTCTCTCTCTTTTGTGCATCTGTCTGTGCGAGAAAGGAGGGAAGGAAAGAAAGGTTGGCGGTGAATGCTACATTAGCTCAGTCGAAAGCGTCTTTTTACAGACTAAAACAGCTTTCTGAGTGCGGCAGTTCAAAACGCTATAGTGCTGTACACGTTATGTAAGAGGAATATTAATTTAAGCGAAAGAAAAGTTGACGGATATTAGCGCTTATATACGCTATATATTATATTATATAGTTAGCCACTATATATAAATCAGTCCCTGGTGGTCATAATAGCAATGACATGTTAAAAATGAGAATTGTTTATTTGTCATTTTACTACCAATCAATTATAAACTGACTTAACTTTGAAAATATGCAAAAATCCATTCAGTTTGTGAACCTCGTTTCGTTTTCTGGGTCACGGATGCTGGAGCCAATCCAGTGCAGAATCCGAGCCTAAAGGCGGTGCACACACTCATTTGGTTACATAAATTACATGCGGTTATGACCTCAAGGTTAGATTACTGTAATGGTCTTCAGGGAGGTTCTCCTGCCCGACTAATAGATAAACTTCAGTTAGTTCAGAATGCGGCCACTCGATCACTGGCAAACCGGAGACCCAGAGGAAACCCACTCAAACACAAGAGAACAACGTCCAACTCCATGCGGCGAGGCGACATGGCTACCCACTGCGCCAGCACACGTGAATCTTAATGTAAACAATAATCTAAAAAGTCAACATTCCAAGCATACTTTCATACACAAACAGCGGAATCGAGCTAGCGAGCGCGGTCGTGTGTAATTAAAACTCCCGTCGGATTCGCATCCAAATCCCATTATCAACCTTGTTCCTTCTACCATTGAAGAGCCTTCCAAGTGACAACCGGATAAAAAGGCTGTAATTTTATTGATGCGCCAGGGTTAGCGGCAACACAATACCGCTAGCACAGCGCGCATTCATCACCCGAGACTGCCACGCACATAAATAAAGCTGGCGCAGCACGCAACGCTACGGCTAAACGCAGCGTATGCCGTCCGTCCGCCGCATCTGCGCGCTCCGCTACGCCGCCGCACCAACAGTTTTACCTCCATCACTTATTCATACCTTAATTATTATTTGTTGCCGTTGTTCCTGCTCCTCAAGCCCATTATCATATCAATTATCGTCACTGTCTGGAGCCTACTCGTGTCACATCTGCATCAGACCCATAATGCACCTCTCGCCGCCTCTGAATTATTGAGGTAACAAGTCTCAGCAGAAGGAGCGGGATTCATATTTAAAACAGACACCTATGCTTAATGGCAGCGCTCGCTGAGCAATCCAGGACAGAGACAATGAGGCGTGAGGAATTTATGGAGAGCGATGATGGAGAAAAGTCAGGAAAATGGCTTGGGTTTCCACAGCGAGTGAGACGGGACTGCCGACGGATCTCGCTTCGCTAGTCAGAAGGGTGAAAACACACGACGCTGCGGCTAAGCTACACCGCTTTTCCTACTATATCACTATTAGGCCGCAGATTATGCACGGATGAGCGCAGTGAGGCTAATAGTGTTGCTAACGCTAGCTCACGCGTCAGGAATGTTAGCCGATGTACGAACAAAGTTTTGCTAGGCGTTGTTAGCGAGGCAAGCTAATTGCTAAGAGACAAATTGAAGGACGCAATTGGTGCAGAAGTCTGCTTTCCTTGAACAGCAGACCAACTCAGAAAATAAGACCTAGCGAGGATCAGCAGCTTCACTTCTCAGTGCATGAAGTCTCACAGAATCTCACGTCAAAAAAAAATGTAAAACAATAAAAGTTTTTTAGTGCCTGAAAAACCAGGGAGGTGCTTCTATTTGCGTAAATACGTTTTTTTCAAAAGCGGAGTCGTATTCTTCTCACTATCAGAATTATAAGGCGCACCGTTGATAACATCTCGTTTCGAATAATCTTCCCACAAAAGTCAGATTAGAAAGTCAAATTTTTTTAATCAGGATTGTAAATGTGCCCTATAGTCCAAACATTACGGTACGGATCAGGGATGCTAGCCGGTCCGAATCACAGCCGTTCCAGTGGGACCCTTCAAACCCTTATCCCTTCCCCAGTAAAGACTCCTCAGTGGATTAGCCGCCTCCGCCGCAATGACACGACTTTTAGAGGCGACGTGTGGTTTCAGGCCGTGGTGGGGGAACGCCGTCGCCTCGAGTGTGTGAGAGCGTGTCGGTTTACCTTCCATTACAGCGTCTCCCGCACTTACAAGAGCCGCGGCTGGAAATCTATAGCCTATTGATCTACAGCCAGTCGCTACAATTATTCCTGTGAAGGAAACACTGACAATAAATTACGTGAGTGCAGGCTTTTCAGCTGCCGCTCGATAGCTCCGCCCCCGCTGTCTGCCTCCTCCCACGGAGAGAGAGAGAGAGAGAGAGAGAGAGAGACACACAGACAGACAGATAGACAAGGTGACAGAGACAGAAACAAATACACAAGGAAACTGACAGAAAGATAGACAAGCAGAAGGACAGAAAGACAAAGACACAGGCAGAGAGACAGACAGACAGATAGATAAATAGACAATGACAGACAGACATATAGACACAACAACAGACAGAAAGAGAGATAGAGAGATAGATAGATAGATAGATAGTTCAAACGTTCATAGATAGATAGATAGATAGATAGTTCATGTTCAAACGTGTATTGACAGATAATTTTTATATGTATTCCTCCATCCAATTCTGAGGGCTATTTTTCATCTCGGGGTCACGGGGAGAAATATTGGCAATTCCTGGGCCAGAAGGCGGGACTTGGTTATCTCGACCAATCACAGAGTAAGACACACAACTTTCCTTCACGTGTGGGAGGAAACCAGCGAGATCACGGAAAGTTCCAGCCAATCAGAGAGCCACGATTCAGTTCCCATTGTTGTTCCCGAGCCTCTCTCCCGGCGGACGGGTCACGTGACTCTAATTGCCGCTCTCATTAGTCGTGTTTTCACAGGGAAAAAGATGGGGGACAATTAATTTTATCACTTAATTTTGTCAGCGAATCGCAGCACGGCCGCACTGACGCGCTCGCCATTTTGGGCCTCATTTTTCACGAAAATTAATTGACAAACTGTGAAAAATTTATCAACATATCAGTAGATTAAGCGACAAATTGAAGCAATGAGGAAATCAATTGTGGAGCCGTGGACAGGAAGCAATCCCGGCGTGCCGAGCGACTGACTGTTCCCCGCATCTCATTCATTTATTCCGCTCAAACTACCATTAATCAGAGTGAGTTACAAATGACCCTCACGGTTCACAGCGGGCGCGCACACACACACACACACACACACACACACGCTTCACAAACTTGTGTTGCCGAGCGACGAGTATTTACGTGGCGTTTACCGCGTTTGTGTTTCCACATTCTCACGCGCTGGTTATTACTCACAGGATTGATACGTTGATCGATTCGTCGATTCTAAATTCTTTGAAGATTTAAAAAAAAAATGTCCTACTCTTTACGAAGATCTGACCCTTTTTTTGGACAGATGTAATCTTTTGCCAATTTTTATGAATGTTTTTACGAAGATCTGATTGTTTTTTGGGCTGATTTGATCTTTTGACAACTTTTATGAAGATTTCTACGAAGATCTGACCGTTTTCTTTGACAGATTTCATCTTTTGCCAATTCTTGCAAACGAAAAAGGTTGTTTTGGGACCATACTTGAAACTTAGGATAATACATTTAAAATTTAATAACAGGATAATACTTCTTTTGTAAAAAATGAATAAATAAATAAGTTGAGTAAACTTCAACTTCAGCTGCCAGGTTTTTTGAGTTTACACAACTTTTGTGAATTAAAGTTAACTCATTTTGTAAATTAAGTGACTTTAACAACTGACGAGTCTAATTCAAATAGCTCTTTCTACTTATATATGCAAGTGGAGGGAACGAAGATTATTTAGTTGTAATTACGTTAAGGTGAAGATAAATAACCTAATAAAAAATTTGAAATTAAATATTAAAATATTTTTTATTTAGTTGCATTTTTGTTTATTGGACTGATATACTGTAACTATTCATTCAAAAACTATACACTTTATATTCTTTGATGATATTTTTCTTTTTATGTGTGCTTTTTTTTTTACTTACACTTTGTACTATTTATATCTATTTTTTATACTTTGTTTCATCAACATGTTTAATTTTTAGTCTTCATGCTTAATATACTCTTTTATAACTTTCAAGTTTTATATACTGTGTGTTTCATTAGTTCCTCTTTTATCTTTCTCACAGCTGTTACACATCATCAACATTATGCACATTTAAAAATATATATAAATGTTCGACCAGTTACTATGAATTACAGTTAGACGAATTACAACAATAAATTAGTAAGTAAAAACGCAATGTCGCATCACTTGCAAAAAATGTGTGTGATCTTACATTGTGAATATGTAAGTTTGCGATCTTACACGCGAACTATTCTCCCAGTGTTGGCGTGGGTTTCTTCAGGGTTTCCGCTTTCCCAAAATCATACAGAAGAACCAACAGGTGTGAGTGTCACATGTCTGTGTCCCGCTCTGTGATTGGCCGATCAGCGATCCAGAGTGCAAACCCCGCCTCCAGGCCCAAAAACCATTACATTAGAGCTTCACGTGACCCAGAAATGGAAGAAGCGGTTAGGAAAGTGAATGGTGGCTAAATGAAAGGCCAAAGTCACGATAAAAGGGCTTGAACGAGATGCTAATTCAGATTTTACAGGTGAATTATCCACAGCGGAAAAAAATTCCGAAACGTTGACGTATAAAACCGTCACGCGGGTTTAGCGGAGAAAACCACGTAGACTTGTACGCGCGTCCGGCATCGCTGAATGATGGAAAACAAAACGAATGAAAGTAAAAAGGCTAATTACGGCACGTCTGGCTGATATTGCCGAGGCGTTTATTACTGATCTGCTCTCAGCTCACATCTGCATTCATCAAGCGCAGACGCTCACGGCAACTGATCGCCTGTTTTATTCATCCTAACGTTAGAAGACTGTTTTATTTCAATTTAGCCTTTCTTATCGCCTGTAGTTTGTGGCGGCGAATAGACGACATAAATCCATATTCATCCTGGACGTTTATTTCCAGGATCCCAGTGGAAACCTCGACGAGGCGGAAGTATATTCCGGGTGATTCTGAGATGATTTTGTGATTGGTGAATTGGTGTACGTGACGATACGGGGGGTTGGAGACGCGATGACATCACAAGATGACGTCACTTTAATTCACGAGGGGAATGAACGTCCCACCGTCATGGTCTCCAGTTTGTCAGGATCTGTCGTTTCTTTCTTTCTTTTTTTTTTTTTAATAGAGTATTGCATAGATTCATTCGAATTGAATTTTTCCAATACAAAAAGGTTGGCCAGTTTTTCTCGGTTGCATTTTACAGAACGAACGTACGTCTCACCTTATTGCAGCAAATACACACACACACCCACATATATATATTTACACACACACAGTTATATTAATATACATTATATATGCATTTACTATATCTATATTTGGATTGGATTCTATAAATACTATTAATATACATTAATACACACACACACACACACACACATATATATATATATGAAGGATGGATGGACGGATGAATGGATAGACCGCCAGATACATGGATAACAGACAGACAGACATATAACTAGACCCGATGGATGGATGATGGATATACAGACAGACAGATCGAAACAACGATAGATAGATAGATAGACAGACATAATTAGACCCGATGGAAGATGGATAGAGATGACACAAAGAGGGATAGACAGACACAAAGAGGGATAGACAGACACAAAGAGGGATGGATGGATGGATGGATGGATAGAGAGATAATTAGAGAAATGGATGATGGATAGAGAAAGGGATAGACAGACAGACAGACAGATAAACAGATGATATACTGTATTTGTGTGTATTTTCATATCCATACAATCATAAGCTAAGTGTAAATATGAAAGGACAGTGGAATGAAACACACAGAGAGAGAGAGAGAGAGAGAGAGAGAGAGAGAGAGAGAGAGAGAGAGAGCTAAGGGTTGTAAACGTGGGGGTCTTTCTCTGAGGACGGAGGGGAGAGTCTCGGCGTGACAGGGAGAGGAATAAAGCGGGCGAGTGTGTGGGACGATTACAGGGGCTCCAGGACTGTCATGTCTGTATAAACAGGCATTGATTTTTCTGTCCACCGCAGCCACCTTCACCATTTATTCTGGGGCTTTGTGGCGGGACCCAGAGGGGCCGAGAAACTCTCTTACAGTCCGTGCGCCCCCGAGGCAAGTGTGAGAATAGATTCCACCTGTAAAAGAAGCAAAGCTCTGCTTATCAGGGCCAGGGGTCTTGTCTCTAAATGAAAAGACACACACACACACACACACACTCACTCGCTGAGGTGTTAACTTGCCCCTCATGGACTCTACTGTAGATCCTCGATAACACGCAGCGCAAAAAAAAAATGTAAAGTGTACTTTAAGAATCGGCTTAAATTGACTTCTGGAGTGGAGTTTAGAACTATTTATGGTTTGTTCTTGAATTTCAACCGATCGGATCGATAAAGCAGAGTTTGTGTTCTCGTCGCCTGTTGTGAAGGTAATATTTACATATACGGTATCAGATTACTGGCGAAAATATCAAACATCATTTTCGAAAATGAACGAAAATGCTGTGGAACTTCCTGGTCAAGCAGCTGACACACTCTCGCCAGCCAATCAGAGTAAGGCCCGAACGAAGGAGAAAAAGAAGAAACAAGCAAAAAAAAATCTCAAGTGGGGAAAAAAAAGTTTCAAATGAAAACGTAAATATTGTTTGCAAGCAAAAAACAAAAACGGACGTAAATCTGAAGCATTTCCGTCCGTTTCTTAGAAATCTACGCTGGATATTTTTGGCACTAGTCTTATACCATACAGTACACATATATTAACATATATAACAGTACATTTAATACGTATATATACTGTATATAAACATAATACTGTATATGTGGGTTTTAATTTTATTTATTTTTATATATATATATATTTTTTTAAAACAGTTAAGTCTTGCAATCACGTGTAAAGCCCAATATACTGAATTTTTGAAAATAAACGGAATGTAAGTTGATCTAACATTCACAGCGTGAGGTAAAGCCAAACAACACAAAACACAGTCATAATCTCCATCGTTTCGTAACCTCTAAGTCAAATCGATTCAAAAGTTTGCCCGAGAGAAAGAACAAGCACCAAGACGAAAAAAGCATCGACCCGAGTGGTTCGAAAATGTCACTTGACCGTACAAAAAGAAAAAGGCGGGAAAATGTTCAGCTAAGATTTGGAGAAAAGCCGAAGCCGTTTTTCGAAGTGGAAACCGACTACAAACAGACTCTCCGCCGTCCGACACGTCTCCAAAATCCACCATCAGCCCTCGTCCACCGCACTGTACGGCCGGGTCGATAATCTAACCTCTGGGCATTCTTCCTTTTAATTGAAAGCAAAGGTAAATTAAAACATCCCCAGTGCCCCGATAAATCCATAAAGCTCTATCTCATAGAGTCCAGCCGCCATCTCCAAGATCAAAAACACGCAAATAATGAATGCGAGCGGACACCTTTCGATGACAACACTTCGGTGAGTAATGACACTGTTAAATATGCAGCGTTGGAATATTCCAGCCCAGCAGAAATTGATCAGCGTAACGATCTGAACTACAGTAGATCCTCGCCCGCTCCCACTTAAGCAATCACACGTCCAGCTACTCGCACCCAACGTGACCTTTTAATCCGGGGCTTTGGTTCGGCGAGCTGCAATTTACACCCTGATCTCGGTTTCCCACAATTCTTTAACATGTCAGCATGTTGGTTCAAACTCTGGTGCCAAAAAAGGTTGTAGGCTCGAATCCCACTTGAGCAAGAAACGGACATTCAGTGTGTCACTTCACTGAACAGTTGGTTAAAAGTTGGGCGGCAGTTTAGTCCAGAGGTTGGGAATTGGGCTCGTCTCCAAGAGGTTGTAGGTTCGAATCCCACTTTAGAAGACACAAAGTGGTTCGTGCCACATTCCCCTCAGAGATCACGGCTTGAGACTGCCCACTGCTCCGGGTTTGTGTGTCACTACACTGAATGGTTGGTGGCAGTTTAGTCCACAGGTTGAGAATTGGACTTGGACTTAAAAGGTTGAAGGTTCTAATCCCACTTGAGCAAGACACGGATCGCCACTCTGCCCTACGACATCACCGCTCCGGGTTTGTGAATAGTTCGTTGAATAGTTGGTTAAAAGTTGGGTGGCAGTTTATTCCAGGGGTTGGGCCTAAAAGGTTTCCAACGTCGAGTCCAACTTGAGCAACATGCCCCCCGAAGTCGTGGCTTATGACTGCCCACTGCTCCGGGTTAGTGTGTCACCTCATTAAGTGGTTGGTTAAAAGTTTTAGTTTTAGTCGGCAGTTAAGGTTGGGCAAAAGAGGTTGAAGGTTCGAATCCCACTTGAGCAAGACCCCACGAAGTGCCATTCCCCTCCGACATCACGGCTTGACATCACTGCCCACTGCTCCGGGTTTGTGTGTCACTTCACAGAGCACAATTTTGAAACGGCCCCTAGTGGCCATATTGAGAAGGACACGATTTCTTGTCTTGTCTTTGTAAAAGATTTAACGTATTAACGCAAATACAAGTACACCCCAAAATTTTCAGGAACAGAATAAAAAAAAAACAAACAAAAAAACATTCAAACATTTAGCAACTACTTTCAATAATCTGTGATTGCTCTTGACTTCAAGTGTGGACAAAGGGGCGCTTACAGTTGCGTGCATTCTTAAATATGCGCACATAAGCACCAGCCAAGTGTTTGAGCGCCTACATTTAGGGAAAAAGATGGCTGCTCGTATCAAAACACGTTACTTTGTCTGTGCTCAAGCTTGAAGAAGATTGTGAGCGGGTGAATTGTCGGCGAGCGAGCGGGTTTCTGGCTCACGCGTCCCCTGACTAAACGGAGCCGAGGTTTGTCAGGAGCTCGGCTGGAATGACACGAGGACAAAAAAGAAAGTGAGAAGAGAGAGGGAGCGAAGGAGGGAGGACAGAGGACATACGCGGCGTGTCAGTAGCTGTCAGAGGAGTGAAGTGTATGAAGAGTGTGATTTAAAAGGCAGGACGAGGCAGCTGGCAGTTTAGCCCCCCCGCAGGCCCGGCGCGCACACACACACACACACACACACACACTCACCGCGGCACAGCGCTGTCACTCTACCTGAATGCACCTGACATAGACTGGTGCTTTTCCTTGGCACGTCGGACTCGGATGTGTCGGGAAAGCCAGATGCTGCTCACCTTAACCCTCATGCTAATCTAACTTACAGAAAAAACACCGACCCCCAAAGTCCCCCGAGCTTCAGCCGTCAAGCTGCTTGGGTGGATGGGACAGTTTATAATATCAATTTAGAGCCAATCGCCGGTACTCACTTCATCTGAGTGCCATTTGCATTTCCGCTGGTCAACGCTCCACATGTGCTGGTCAGGCTAGCTCGGTCGCAAAAGCAGCTTCCACTGCCATTGAAAGTGTTCAAGTTCAAGTTCAAGTTCGTTAGCGCTTTTCTTAGTCCGAGACCAACGCAAAGACGCTATGTGAAAAAGAAGTCTTTAAAAAGAGAAATGTCGATTCTTTATATGAGTTTTAAAAATTTGGGGAGGAAAAAAAAAAAAAGAGTCAGATAAAAAGGAAAGAATATTGCTGTTGTTGTTCAGACTGTGGGCTATGAGCAGAAGAGCAAGCTAGATCGCGACAGTGGCTAGGAAAAAAAAAACCTCGGAAAGATATCTCAACGACATCTGAATCTCATCCATCTCCCACGTCACGTTCCTTTGAATAATCTGTCCTCGGCTCGTCTGCATGAGGTTAGCTAGCGGCTAACTAGTAGCATCACAACTCCACTAGTCCCCAGAGCTGTAATGCCTGTAATAGAAGCGGTTATTACTTCACTAGCTTCACAAAGCCGCGCGCTTTACACGGCGACACATTCCTGCCAAAATATCCGTCCTCATTAGCTCCGAGCTCCAGACAGGTGGCGGAGAAAGAGCGGATCCTGACAGGCTAAAGATTAGCAAGAGTTTAAAACGCAAAGCTAGCGGTGACGCCAGTTTAGGCGGCGGGTGAGATCTGTAATAGCAGCGGCGAGGTGGAAGCTCACAATAACACCAGCACTAAGGGTTTGAAACGTACTTATTAGCTAAACTGGCTAACAAAAGCGGTGAGCGATACAATCACGCGTCCTTCTCATCACGCTGGAAACCACTATAGAACACACTCGTGGAAGAGGTTAAATAAAACATGAATTTTCATTGACTTGGTTGGACTGTTTAATTTAAAGAGCGTCACATAAATCGAATTAGTCTTATTATTAAATTGAACAAATTTTGAAAAAAATTTTTTTTTCATAGATTTAGTTATTATTTATATTATTTACTTATTATTGAGTTAAATAAATGTTAAATGATCAAATACACTTTATTAAATAGGACAGTTAAATAAAGGTCAAATAAATCAATTTACCTTTTAATTAGTTTATCTATTAAATACAAAAAAAACATTAAATAAATCATTATTACCAATATCAATAAATTAATTAAATGTAAATAATTTTTATTTAAATATCCTTAATACATATTAAATAAAAACATTTTAATAAATAATCAAGACAATACATTTTTCCTATTATTAAATTAAATAAACACAAAATAAATAGATTTTTATTATTAAATAAATAACACAATTAAATATATATATATATATATATATATATATATATATATAATACATTTTCATGTAATTATTTTAATTAATAAATAAAAAATACAAATAAAGCAGTTTTATTTAATAAGTCTTACTAATAGCTAAAATAAAAAATACTTTTTAATTAAATAAAAGTGTATTTTAGGCACATCATAGATTCTGTATTGGTGAATTTAGATTTGCATTCGTATCCGTCCATTTTCGACCAATCGTACAGCGGGACACACACATTCACACTCTCACTCTCGGTGGACAATTTTTCCAGTTCTCACACTTGTTTTTGCACCGTGGGAGGAAACCAGAGACCCGGAGGAAACGCACGCAAACACAGAGAACATTCAACTCGACAGGCCCGAGACGAAGGCCCAACTAGACGAATCCCGACGTAAGAGGGTCGAAAAATGTGTATCGTGTATACTCGGATCCCTGGGAATTAAACCAGATGTTGCTAACGTGCTAACACAACCCCTGCTAACGACAAAACATGGTGTTTTTTTTTTTTTTTTTTACAAAGTTGGTCATGTGAACATGTTTTTATCGTTCTCGCCTCGGACCTCAAACCCGTCGGAGGAAGTCACGCGCTTTAAGTGAGACGAATGGCGAAGTCAGGCCGAGGTAAAAGTTGAGCCGCGAGTCACGTCAATCCTAAGCGAATTAGGGAGTGTTTAGTCAAATATTGTCGAGGAGTTAACATTTGGATAACGGCTTCCAGAGAAGAAGGCCACGGCCGTTATTCCCGCCTAAGTGGATTTGAACACATACAGTGTAATTTATGGCCTCGGAATAATTGCCTAATTAGAAAAAGTTGGAGGGAAAAGGGAAAGGGTAGAACAATTGTTTCCTTGTTTTCTTATGAAATCAGTTGGCGATTAAAAAAACTAAACCAGACAAACACTACTAGAACTGTTTGGGAATTATATAAAGCCTGTTTTATTATTACATTGAACATCTTGTTCACATTTGGTTTATCGAATAAGCCAAAAAAATCCAGCACGTTTAATTCTGTTTTCTCTCTCTCTAAGTCTCAATGTATCTCTATCATTTTTTCTGTCTTTCTCCTCTCTCTTACTCTTTCATTATCTCTCTCTTTCTAAGTCTCAACGTATCTCTGTCACTGTTTTCTGTGTTTCTCATTCTCTCTCTTACTATTTCATTCTCTCTTTCTTAAAGTATCTCAATCACTCTTTTCTGTCTTTCTCTTTTCTGTGTTTCTTACTCTTTCATTCTCTCTCTCTCTCTCAATGCATCTCCATCAATTTTTTTCTCGTCTTTCTCAGTCTCTCTCTTACTATTTCATTCTCTCTTTCTTAATGTACCCCTATCACTCTTTTCTGTCTTTCACATTATTTTTGTCTTTCCCTTTTCTGTATTTCTTACTCTTTCATTCTCTCTCTCTCTCAATGTATCTCCATCAATGTTTTTCTCGTCTTTCTCATTCTCTATCTTAC
Organism: Paedocypris sp. Pulau Singkep; assembly: GCA_017309775.1. Classification (NCBI taxonomy): domain Eukaryota; kingdom Metazoa; phylum Chordata; class Actinopteri; order Cypriniformes; genus Paedocypris; species Paedocypris sp. Pulau Singkep. The sequence goes on along the minus strand of MU204349.1, from coordinate 813,749 downwards.
TCTTTCATTCTCTTACTTTCTCACTCACACTCACTATCTTAATGTAAGTCTTAATGTAAATCTATATCTTTTTTCTGTCTTATCTCATTCTCTCTCCTACTCTTACATTCACTTTCTCACGCTTTCTAAGCATCTATGTATCTACATCACGTTTTCTGTCTATCCGCTTCTCATTCTCTCAATCTCTCTCTATCTCGCTCTCTCCATCGCATCTTTCTTTCATTCATTCCGTCTCATCTCTTTCGTTCTCTTTCCATCGATCTCTCTATCCCTTTCTCCTCACTCTCTCTGGCCTTCATGCGCTCTCTCTCTCCCTCTCTCTTTCTATCATTCTCTCTCTTTCACAAATGTTTCTCTCACTCTCTGTCTCTCTTTTATCTTTCCTTCTCTCTCTCTCTCTCATTCACTGATCACCTGAGATCACCTGCTGGTCATGAATCTCAGCACACGCCGTAACATGAAAAATTGTATTAATATACGAAACTTATTATACAGTCCCAAACACTCGTCTGATGAATGGCATGGTTGTGGGCGGACAATGATTGCATTTAATCCATCGCCCGGATGTTATTCCTCTCTCTCTCTCTCTCTCTCTCTCTTTTGATTCCTCTGTCGTGGCGAACAGAAAGAAAGCGGCGTCTTGTAAGGCCGGGCACAATTCAGCACCACGTCCTGAGGTCAGCGCAGTCGTCATAGCAGCTGTTACTATGACCACAGATTCACACGGCGGATGGAGGAAAGAAAAGAGGAAGAAAGGATGAAACGGTCGCGCTCGACGCTAATTGCGCCCTGCAACCCAAGAGCGGTAAATAATGTGATTTTAATTCCCCTCATCTACAGCCCGGGGTTTGAGCGGAATCCTCCGGAAGCCGAAGAGCAAGCGGACACAAGTCCGACACGAATGCAAGTTCCATTCTCAGCCACCTCCATTTGTGAGGAGCCAGGGGGAGGGGCTACTACACGGTGCCTCCCCCTGATGCTGATTGGCCAGTTCCGTGACCTCTCTAATTGACCTCGTGAACTGATTTTCTCATTCTCGCCAAATCCTCGTCGAACTGAAATAAAATTTTGATCATTTTCGTCTAAGGGCGATAAACATAATTGCACGTTTTCTTGGACGTTTACGCACTAAACGCAGCATTCGACATTGAGTTTTTTGAGTGTGAGTGTGAGTGTGTGTGTGGACGTGGTTAGTGTAAGCGTATTACACCGCCGTCCACTCCAATGTGCGCGCGTGCGGACGCACTCGGATAACGTGTGGTAACTAATGTGTGTGTGTCGGGCGTGACCGGCCCGAGTGAAGTCCAGAAGACACACGGCACTTACTGGAAAAAAACATCTGGGCTTTCAGTGTGTGAATCCAACACAGACAGACAGACAGACAGGTAACTGTGAGACTGACAACTGGATGGATGGATGGATGCATCGAGAGACAGACATGTAGACAGATATGTACAGGTAATGGTAGATTGACAAATGGATGGATAAATGGACAGACAGGCAGAGAGACAGACAAATCGTGAGATCGACAAAATGGATGAATGGATGAATGAATGGTAGAGAGACAAACAGTTAAATATGAAATGGATGATGGACAGATATCGAGTGACAGACAGACGTGTATAGTTAATAAAAAGATTGGCAAATTGGACATATTGTGAGATTGAAGGATTAGATGGATGGTAGGATGGATGGAGAGAAACAATTATGAAATGGATGAATGGATGAATGTAAGGATGAAAGACAGAGAGAGACAGACATGGCTAATTGAGAGATGGATGGAGGGATGGACAGACAAACCAGCCGCTGTGTTTCTCATGTGTAGATGTGTAAGTTGAAATTATTTTTTTATTTTTATTTGTCTGTGACAAATAAAATGTGAATGTAATTCTCTTTTTCCTCCGCTGATAGCGTGCAGCATAATAAGCGACTGATCTCCTCTTCTCCTCTCTTCTCTTTCCTTTCACAGGCTTTTGTGTCCGGGCCACAGTTCCACCGAGCCACCATTCATCTCCATCTCAGCGCCAACCGAATAAAATAAATCACTAATTTCCTCAAATATAACAATATTTGTATTGGGGGGTTTGTAATTAATGAGTCCAGCTGCACTAATTAAAACCCATCTGAGCTCCATTCATCTTGGTCAGCGCGTCGCTCCACGCCTTTCTCCAGGCCGCCGCGTCCTTGACTCATTTTTCAGGTGCTTTCAAAACTATTGTTGCGTCGAGGAAAAAAAAAAACAAAAAAAAACTCCGCCCCGGCGCAATTAATAACCGGCAAACAAACGAGCGTCGTCGAGCGAATTAACCGCGCTCTGGCATTGTTTACCGTTACGCGTACAGCGCTTTAGCGTGAATAATACGCCGCGTCCGGCGAATCAGCGACGAGTCGTTAAAATCTGATCCGTCATCAGCGGAGGTAACGGAGTTAAAGACGCAGCGGCGAGATTACGCCGTCGTGATGTTTGTGTTTCATGAGCAGCTGATTGTGCGAAGATGTGATTCTGCAAAATCCTCCGAGTTTGTGGGCGAATGAGTTAGACAGACGTTGTTATCTCCTTCAATCAATGTTCCTAAATCTCCTCAGACAGACAGACAGACAGACAGACGGGTCGTGAGACAGTTACAAAGATACACAGACATGTTGATGAATAAAAAAGACAGACAGACCGACATATAGACAGGCAAATTGAAAGACAGAAATAAAGAGAGACAGACAGACGGGTCAAGACAGACAGTTACCAAGATACATAGACAGACATGTCGATGAATGAACAGATAGACAGACAGACAGACAGTAGAACGACAGAAATAAAGACAGACAGACATACAGTATGATAGACGGGTCAAGAGACAGACAGTTACAACGCGAAATAGGTAGAAGTGTTGATGAATAAACGGACAGACATATTGATACTGTATGTAGACAGACGGGCAAATTGAAAGACAGAAAGAAAGGCAGACAGACAGACATACAGAACAGACAGTTACAAAGCTACATAGAAAGTGTCGAAAGACAGACAGACAGACAGGCAGACAGATTGACAAGTATAAAGTGGACAGACAGACAGAGACAGATATGTTAAAAAAAACAGACATGTAAACAGTAAGAGAGACATTGATACACAGAAATGGAGACAGACAGACAGATTGAAAAAAGAGAGAAAAACAGCCAGAGAGCGAGACAGATAAACAGAGAGACAGATTTATAGACGGACAGTCGAACTGGATTTAAAATGCCAGACTCGACTCGACTCGGCCCGAACATGAAAAGTAGGACAGAAGAAGAAAAAAGAAAAAGAAAACGCAACTACAGATCTGCATCTTCCTAAAAGCTGTTTCTCCTGCTTCACAATAATGAACGAGACTGTAGAAGTGGAACAAACTGCTCGTGATTCACTTTTTACCGCTGCAATCGCTTTTTAGTGAGAAGAATAATGAAGACGGGATCCTGCGCGGACAAATGTCACGATTCACCTCTAATTTAAGTTCAAGTTTAATTTTATAAATATAGCACTTTTCTTAGTTCGCAAAGTTGCTATGCAAATTAGGGGGGAAAAAGTCTTTAAAAAAAGAAAAATTCATTATTTATCTGTGTTCAAAAATTTGGGGAAAAGAGTTAAAAGAAAAAAATGTCCATCCTTGTTCAGACTATGGAATTTAGTGAAGAGAAAAGCGCGTCTGTTCATTTATTCACGCATTGTTACGTTTTTGGGGTCACGAGGAGCTCCAGCCAATCACGGCAGCTCTGGGCCTGACAGCCGACCAATCACAGAACAGGTCAGCCTCCAATCCTCCGTGCGTACGGACTGTGGAAGGGAGGCGGAGACCCGGAGGAAACCCACGCCAGTCGTACCTTCTGCTTTCCTCCGGGTCTCCGCCTCCAAGATGGACGGACCAATCAAAGTGCCACGATGCGGACACACGGGAAGCACATGCTCATTGTTCACGTCAATTGCTTGTGACAGGCAGAATTGCGAGAGGGAATTTTCCGTTAAGCGAGGTAGGAAACCAAGCGGGAAAACGTCCACCACACGCGGATCCAAACGCAGATGTTGGCACGGCAACACACGGATCGACTCCGCCAACAACCCGACGGTTCGTTTAAGATCTCCATTGTTAAAAGTTTGAGTCGTAGGGGCTAGTTTGCTTTCCAGTCATGATGGCGGAGATTCTTCTCCTCCGAAAAAAAAAAGCGCATAAAATCATCGAGTAATCATTCGCGTGAGCCCATAAAAGTGAAATGTGGGCAGTGTTGGCGTGATCTGGGCTTTGTGGCAGGCCATTGCTTTAAAAACTAACCATTTTTAATTAGCGTTTAATTCCGCCGATGATATTAAGGCGATCCTTCACGGCGAACCTTCCATCGGTGAAATATTCGGGAAAACAAACACCAGCGATTGTCTTCTAATGCTCCAGAGAACGCGGACATCAGATAACGAGAAGCGCCAGGCAAAATTAAAGAGAATAAAGCCAGAGATAAAGATCCGTATAAAGTATGCGAGGAGAAAAAGATTTAATGATGGCCAGCGCTACAATTATTTACATAGCTGCTTTCGCTTCCCAGTTAGAAAGAAAAAAGATTGTTTTAAAAGTGTAAGAAAAGCAGATCGTTTTTTCCCACATCAAAATACTTTGTATTGAGTTATATGTAAAATTTAAAATAAACCCTTGAGTTTCAACTTCAAAGTTTAAGATGGAACAAATTTAAATTATTTGATTTAATTTTATTTACAAAAATATAAATTATTAGAGTAAATTCACATTTGTATATATATATATATATATATATATATATATATATATATATATTTTTTTTTTTTTTTTTTTTTTTTTTTACTTTATATATATTATATATAAAAGATATATCTTTTACTTTACGATAAAGAAATATAAACTGTTTTGGAAATGTAAGAAACATTAAGCCAAAATTATTTTTTAATGAATAATTTAAGTTTCCTTAGTGAGAGTGAGTGAGTTTAGTCAAAGTAGTAATCTCAAGGTGTAATCCCAAGTAATCTCAGGTGTAAACAGCTAAAACGTAAAAATGTAAATTGATGCGACAAACGGCAAACCTCATTTATCTAGATTGCCGAAAGACTGTAAGATAAAACGATGAGACAATTGATGCAAGAAAAGAAAAAAACTCAAAAAAATGTCATACCGACTAGCACGAAACTACATATTTAGCTGCTTTCGCTTGATGTTGAAAATATAAAAGTCCCGTAAAAGTGTAAACAATTCAGATCATCATCAGTTACAACTTCGCCAAACTTAACAAAGTGAGTTGAGTTTAAGTTGCGCTCGCCACTATCAAACAAAGTGTGGCGGGAAAATGTCAGTTTACACTGCAAAAAATGCACAAAATAAAAAACTAAATGAGTAAAAACAAAAAGACATAAATCGGGTAAAATGGGGTAGAGAAAGTTTCGTTTCTTAAGACAGTTTGAAACACGTCCTATTTTCTCGAAACAAGCAAATAAATCTTTCGCTCCTAAATTCCAAGATAGTTAATGTATCTTGTATGAAAAGAAACAAGATTTATCGTGTAATTTCAAGTCCTGTTGGCTTGTCAAGAATAAACTATTTGCAGTGTAAGTTTGGTGAACTTGTAAAAAAGAGTTGGAACACAAACCATCGGCGGCTGATGATCCGTTTTAACGTAAAGAGCCTAAAAAAAAAAACCCATAAAATAATAAACGCGACACTTTCGAGTCGATATGACAAGCAGCAAATGCTACATCACAAGACGTAAACCACGCGTCCTGACATTCTCGCCGCCGTCGCTAAAACACACACACGCACACACACGCACGCGCGCGCAGCTCTTTCCAAGTTTCTCCGATTGTTCTTTCGTCGGAACGAGTGACGAGATGAAACAAAAGAGGGCGAAACAATCCATTAATAATTAAGCGCCGGCTCGTAACCACGGGGCTGTTAGGAAAACACGCTCCTCAGCTCTTTGCATATTATTGCTGCTAAATTCTGCAACTGGACTAATTTTCCCGCGCTCCTCTCTTTCTTCATCCCCCCGCTCGCAGCCTTCATGTGTTTCCCCAACACGCGGAGAAACCAAAGGCCTCTTGGTTTAAATTACAAACATCCGGCATGTAAATGAGCGCGGCTCGCAGGCGAAGAACTTGTGGGCTCAGCGCTTTAATTGACTTCATTATATGGAGCTGATGAGAGCCGGCGATCGCCTTCCGTCTCTCGCCTCTTGGACTCTTGTAATCAGGGCCATTAGGCTTTTAAAGAGACTTTGAGAAGTGAAGCTGAAACCCGTTCTCCAGCCGCTCCCGGGCAGCCCGCGCTCTCCACCTTTCAAGTTGTTTTTTCCGCGAGTCCTTCGTGGCGTTTCCTTTGCGTGGATTTCCTCGTCTCAAGGCGTGACACGCTGGACGTGACGGACCGACCGAAGTGAGAAACAGAAGAACGTCCACTGTGGAAGTCATGTGATCACGCTGTCGGACCTCGGAACTTTCTGACCTGGATCACGTCACACGCTGTCGCTGTAATGTCGGGTGACAGCTACTCCAAGGCGAAACTGACCATATGTGTAGATTCACAGGTATAGAAAGAGAGAGAGAGAGAGAGAGAGAGAGAGAGAGAGAGAGAGAGAGAGAGAGAGAGAGAGAGAGAGAATATAGATGAATAGACATACAGAGCAACCAACAGACAGTTCAAGAGAAAGAGAGAGAGAATATATTTAGACAGAGAGTGAGTGAGTGAGTGCAGTGAACAATAGATGGATAAACAGACAGATGCCTGTGAGAGAAAGAAAAAGAGAGAGAGAAAGTCAGTGAGTGCTTGAGTGAGTGAGTGAGTGAAAGAGCAAGCGAGAATAGATAGATGGATAGTCAGACATAGTTTAAGAGAAAGAAAGAGAGAGAATTTATTTAGACAGACATAAAGTAAGAGTAAGTGAGAGCGAGTGAGTGAGTGAGTGAGGGAGCGAGAATGGATAGATGGAATATCAGACATATCAAGAGAAAGAGAGGGAGAGAGACTATAGATAGATACACAGACCGTGAGAGAAAGAGAGAGAGAGAGAGAGAGAGAGAGAGAGAGAGAGAGAGAGAGAGAAGAAGAATATTGATACACCGACAGATGGACCGACAGTAAAGGGGAGAGAGAGATAAAAAATAAAGATGGAGTGAGAGACGATGACTCAGACATCAAGAGAGAAAAAGAATGAGGCAGGCAGACAGATAGACAGATAGAAAAACAGACAAATAGATGCGCAGACAGACAGACAGCCAGCCAGAAACATGTGAGCAGTGTGACAAAAAGAGAGAAAAAGTTAAAAAAGTAAGTTAGACATGCAAGCAGAGGGAGAGAGAGAAACACAGAGAGAGAGAGAGACAGAGAGAGAGAGAGACAGAGAGAGAGAGAGAGAGAGAGAGAGAGAGAGAGAGAGAGAGAGAGAGAGAGAGAGAGAGAGAGAGAGAGAGAGAGAGAGACAGAGAGAGAGAGAGAGAGAGAGAGAGAGAGAGAGAGAGAGAGAGAGAGAGAGAGAGAGAGAGAGAGAGAGAGAGAGAGAGAGAGAGAGAGAGAGAGAGAGAGA
>MU204349.1:783281-806086 GCA_017309775.1 Paedocypris sp. Pulau Singkep | reverse complement strand
AGAGAGAGAGAGACAGAGAGAGAGAGAGAGAGAGAGAGAGAGAGAGAGAGAGAGAGAGAGAGAGAGAGAGAGAGAGAGAGAGAGAGAGAGAGAGACAGAGAGAGAGAGAGAGAGAGAGAGAGAGAGAGAGAGAGAGAGAGAGAGAGAGAGAGAGAGAGAGAGAGAGAGAGAGAGAGAGAGAGAGAGAGAGAGAGAGAGAAGGAGAGAGACAGACATAGAGAGAGAGAGAGACAGAGAGCGAGAGAGAGACAGAAAGAGAGAGAGAAACAGACAGAGAGAGAGACAGAGACAGAGAGCGAGAAAGAGAGACAGAGAGAAACAGACAGAGAGAGAGAGAGAGACAGGTGTGAAGGTGAAGAGAGTCCCAGCACAGAGCGGCATTTACGCGGCGTGGCACTTCCGCTCCTCAAGGTGGCGGCGCGGCGGTCTGGAGTGTGTGGAGTGCGTGTCACTTCAAACGCTTGTTTTTCTAACGCGAACATGGAACTAATGATGTGCGGGGGTCTTTCACCATTACTTGTGAAAACACGCGGGGTGCGTCCCCCTGTTATTATTTGGTCAGTCGCAGGGACCTGGAAAATTGCACTAAATTACCTCCAATTAATTCAAGGCCGACGGCGTCAATCACGCGCAAACTTTCCCCCGTCATTACGCGGACGGCGAGGCTGCGCTTTCTCACTTTTCATTGGGGAGGAAGAGGAGGGAGATGGGTTCGCCATCCCGGAGCGCTTTCCCTCCACAAACCATCCTCTGATTTACCAAAGGCGGAATGCGTCGCAATGGCGGTTGCGTATGCAATCAGATTAGAGTCGAAAAGTTTGTACAACGTGAAATTCTAACAAATACACGTTTTTTTACGCTTCCTGGTCAAATGCTGCCGATCACATTCTCAACAGCCAATCAGAGAAAGGGCCACGCCCACGTGAAACTAGTGGCAAAAGTCCAAGTGCAAAAATCTGGAATGCACGAAAAAAAAATCGAAATTTTCAAAAAGCGACTGCAAGCGAAAATTTTACAATCCAAACCCGAACGCGCAGAAATGTACGTTTTGACATTTCTGGCACTAATCTGATTGGGCAGTAGCGGCGGTCAGCGACTATCACGCACTCCGCACCTCCGATTTGCCGCGCCATGACGACGACTGTCACAGCGTCGCAAAACAGCTGTTGTCTTGACGACACGCCAAACTCATTCTGTCTTTTTGAATTATGATAATGCAAAACAGTGTCACGCGACTCGCCGGGGACGCGTCTGTATCGCTCTCCCCTCCCACCCGACGCGTGGCGACTCCCCCGATGTAATCGCTCCCTTCCAGATCCTTCCTGACAAACACGTCAGTGGTCCGACTAAAAATACCAGCGGAGGGAGAAGGAAGGGAAACGGAGGAAAGAACGCGAGGAGGATGGCGGGATAAAGTCTCGCTTCACTCGCGGCCTCGCGGTCTACGACGTTTCACATGCGCTTCCTGGTTCGTTCTGCTAGTTTAGCTTTAGAACAACTGAGTAAAACAACAAGCCGCTCACAGATTAACAGTTGTGGATTAACAGCAGTGACTCTTGAAACGAAATTACAATCTGGACGGATGTCAAGCTCAATGTAGCACAGAATGATTTATAAAATAATTGTTTATGAGAATGCTTTAAAAAGACAGATAAAAAGACAGACAGCTAAATAGACAGATAGACGGCCTCGATTAGATTAGATTTCCAGTTTATTGTCATTGTGCAAGATACGTGTACAGAGACAATGAAATGCAGATGGATGGATAGATGGATGAATGGAGAGAGAGAGAGATGACAGATGGATTGACGGATGGATGGATAGACAGATAGAGAGTGAGACAGAGAGAGATGGATGGATGGATGGATAGATAAGACAGATAGTAATTATAGATAGATAGATAGATAGATAGATAGATAGATAGATAGATAGATAGATAGATAGATAGATAGATAGATAGAGAGAGATGGATGGATAGATAAGACAGATAGTAATTATAGATAGATAGATAGATAGATAGATAGATAGATAGATAGATAGATAGATAGATAGATAGATAGATAGATAGATAGATAGATAGAAAGAAACACTTGCTTTTGTTTTCCAAAGTCTCAATTTCAAAGCATTCATCCATTTTCAAACTTCTGATGATCTGACCGACCAATCACAGAGCAGGACGCACACAATCACATCACCACTCACACCTGTGGACAATTTTCCTAACTGCAATTCTCCTGCATGTTGTTGGACAGTGGGAGGAAAGCGGAGACCCGGAGGAAACCCAAACAAACAAAGCCAGACTCTAAATTTCAGTCCGTCTTAAGTCAAAAGCGCTACCCACTGCTCCAGCGTGCCTCCTCAAAACTCCATTCAAACTGTATGTTTCTTCACAGCTAGTATTTTACAAACACCACAAAAACCGTACAATGTCCGTCACGCGTCGTTCATGGCGGAATTATTCGTTTCCGACTCGTCCGTTCCCGTGTAGACGAGAAAGCGAGAGAAGTCTCCGGCTGAATTTGTTCCACTTAAGGAGGTCTCCCCAATGACCGGGTGCTAATTAAGCGCCGGCGTGTAAAAAATACCCGCTTTAATTAATGATGAGATCAATTCTGTCTCCGGGACTGTCAGAAATACGATGACACCATGTTTAACAGTGAAAATAGAATTAGACGAGCGAGAAAAAAAGAAAAAAAAAAAAAGACCCGGATCCGGGACTTTCTAATCCAGAGGTGGGCAAAACATTTAGACTCGCGGGCCACAGCGGGTTCTAACATTTGGCAAAGGGGCCGGACCGGGCTGGAGAACAATACAGGTTTTGGGACAGCACCTCGGCTCACGAAAGCAAAATTAATAAAAAAAAAGCAGATGGAGATAGAGGATGGTGGCATTCGTCTAACTGCTCAGCGAAAGACAAGGCAACAAAAAACGCAAATACGATAAAAACGCAAATACGATGAAAACGTACTTGTGCGTGTTTTGTGACTGACAGTGTAAAAATAAATTAAACTAGTACAATTCTTTTTCGTACATTTTGCGTACATGGTTCCACTTTTAAAAACGTGTTCATAAAGAAACTAAAATAAACCTTCATAAAAGTTCAACTGGATATATGTTGTAAAAAAAAAAGACTTTCATTTCACTTTTACTAGTTGTGCGTGGCGGATTAAAGCGTCAGTTTGCCCCGGTCTGTTCTAATCCGTCAGCGGTAAATAACAGAGCAGTTGCGTGTCAATCACTGTCGGCTCCGATGACCGCGCCCTTGTGTACTTGTTTTCGCCGAATCATGTTAACACGTCCTTGTGCGCGGCTTGGCTCCGTGCCATGTGTGTGCGTGAGGACTCGAGGTTTGGACGGGGAAATGAATTTCTCCTGACGTTCTTCCCGCGTCGCGCGCGCGGTCCGAGCTGAATCTAGCGGGTGGTTCGGCGCTTCAGGCTCATTCCATCACGTCCGCCGTGATGAGCACATCCTGCTACACACACACACACACACACACACACACACACACACACACACACACACACACACACAGAGACGTGTGATGAATCGGCCTCATCTAGATCTGATGACTGCTGGAGAAGCCATGTGGTGCCCGGTGTCCACGTCCCGGCCTTCTGACAAAGCTTCAAAAATATAGAACGACGTTAAAAATTGGATCCCAAAATGATCACAAAACGCAGGCAAAACGTCAACAACTGATTTGCCTCGTTCACCTGGAAGCGTAAAAAAAAAACCTGCCGCGTCATTATCACGTCAATCGAACCCGGAACTTTTCAGTCTCAGCGCAACAGCTAACGAAGCTAACAGGGCAACTCCTCAACTCTGATCTCGCCAACAGCAATTCTTTCTCTTCCTAATTCAACAGATGTAAATGAACCTGGGACACAAACAGTGGAGTTAATAATGCCTGTTCTTCCAGCGCGGAGCATATGGCATGTCTTAGCATCACGCTAGTCGAAAAACAGCAAAGAAAAGCATTGTTTTATTGTCTTTTGTATTTATTGTGTCTTTGAGTAGTTACACTTGCCCATAAATTAGCCAAGGGAATCAAGTGTTTTCAAAAATGTATGTAAAGTTGTTTGTAAATGTATTAGTAAAGTTGTTCCTTAATGTACTTGCGAAGTTTTTGTGAAATTATTTGTATAGTTGCGTGAATGTGTTTGTAATTTATTTTGTGCACTTGTAAAGTCGCCTGGGAACCTAATTGTGAAGTTGTTTGTAAATGTACGTGTAAGTTTGTTTGTAATTTATTTGTAACGTTGTTTGCGAACCTAATTGTAACATCTATTGTGCACGTCATTGTGAAGCTGTCGGCAATTTCAACTGTAAAATTGTTTGCACACTTAAAGTGTAAAGTTATTTACACTATTATTTGTAATAGTGTTTACGCATTTATTTTGTAAAGTTGTAGAGTCGTCTTTTTTTCTGCAGTGATGAGCGTAAAGTTACTCGCAATATTCAGTTTGAGAAGTGGCACTGAGCGTGTCAGCACTCGCAACATGTGAAGAAAACATTAGCTTGAACGATTTAGCGCGGAAAAGAGCTCAAAGAAAAGCAGCCTGACGCCTTCCAGCGGTTTGTTTGCGGATTTGTCCATATTTAATGCGTCTTTTTCAGAACCGCACGCGGAGAAAAACGACCCGTCACAACCGCACTTACGGCGCTGACAGACGAGTGACGTCTCTGACAGGAACGAGACGGGAAGTGCGAGGGGAAACAGCGCCAGAGAGAACAAGGAAGTGAAACGTTACAGGCGCTGGCACGCCGCGCAGCCGCGCAACCCGCCAATCAAAGTCCCGTCGGGATCAGAAGCCGCTGTCAATCAAGACCAGCTCCAGCTTCAGGACCACGCCGCTTCTCCAGCCGTCGGCGTCGCGTATGACTCGGGCTGAGGTCAGATCCTCACGCTGATTCCAGTCAGGCGTCAAGCATCAGCGTTTGGAGTTTGCGTGTGATTTTGGAGCGAATCTTGTGTCAAACACTCTGCAAAGACGTTTCTCAATGACAGCGGTGTAAAGTACTTGCCTAAATGGACTTTTATTCTTTGCTGTTTGCATTTTTGCCTTCACTGTTGTCATTTAGATTGGCTTTACTTGTTTCTGTTAAACTTCTTTCTTTCTTGCTTGAATGAATTATTATTTTTATTATTATTTATCTGTTTTTGCTGCTGTAAGAAACACAAAATTTTCCCCTAGTGGGATTGATAAAGTCTATCTTATCTTGGATAATTGGATACTTTACGGCTTTTACTCAAGTCTTGTTGGAATCGGTGACTTGTAACTTGTAATAAAGTCATTTTTACAGTAAGGTATCCGTACTTTTACTCAAATTGGGATTTCTAGTAAAAAAAAGAAAACAAACTTAACTAAACCTCTGCTCAAGCTTGAACTTTTGACGGGGGAAAAAAAAGAGGTACAAGTCTGTTAGCGAGTCATATTAAAACAGATGAATTTGAGATCTTCAGCAGATATAATAAAGCGCTATTTATCATGAAAATGAGATTTCTGTCAGAGTCTGAGGAAAAAAGCGCAAAGGAAATATTTGCGGCTCTATTAACAGATTTGCTTGGCCATTCACGGCAAAGGTTTGTGAGAAACGACTGGATGTGCGTTTGGCTTTTCTTCAGAGTGTTAACCCTCCTATTACTGTATGTTCGGGTCAAATTGACCCGTTTTAAAAGATTAAAAATATTTTTTAAATCCTTAAAAGTATTTTTTCACCTTGAAACTTCTCCTGCTTGGGTTATTATCATGTAAAAAATATAATACTTCAATTCACATATTTTTGTAACACCACGCTACATGATTACGTTACAAAGATCAAATTGACCGGTGTTAAAAGTAAAAAATCCTTAAAGTTGTTTTCAGTTTGAAACGTCTCCTGCCTGTCTTAGTTAGTGTATTAATTACACTAATAGTTAGTTTTATAAATTTACGAAAATGTCCGGGTTTCACGCAAAGCACCATTACGCATTAAACTAAACATGCTTTAAATAATTTGAGAATGGAATCGCGCGCCCCGTTTAGAAACACAGCTATTGTCCAGTATTTTTTTTTTTAAAGCAGCATCTCATGTGAATCATCTCACGCACTTTTTATGAAGACGTCACCTTTTCAACTTTTGATTGGGTGATACCCGATGTCACCGTTAGTTTGATTGGTCTTTGTAACTGTCTGTGAGGAGGGCGGGGCTTAGAGAGAGAGAGAGAGAGAGAGAGAGTTGAAATGGCTGATGCTTCTCCAGGTTTAACTCCGCGCGTCTTAATGTTTCAGAGCTTGTTTCGTTAGGTCAGACACATAAATATTAATTTATTACCTGAAACGTTATAGTTTAAATATTAATAAACAACATAATGCCCAAGTAACGAAATGTAGCCAATACATTTGAAACTTTCCATATTATTTTGTTATCTGTCCTAAAAAAAACGTCCTACTACTATTGCTCACTAATAGATAGATATTACGGTTATTATTATAGATATTGCTGAAGCTGAGTTCAGAAGAGCTGATTTGTGGAACACTATTTCACATTGATAATTAATTCATCAAAGTAGTACTGAGTCTAGGACTATTATTTTGTTACAGGTATAAGTTTTTATAAATTACCTTTTTTTTTAATTTTAAGTTGGTTTCGCACCATTGAAGCACATGACCTCCGAGAAGCCCGTCTGAATTAGTCTCCAGGCCGCGCCAGATCTCCTATTTCTTGGAAATCTAAATACGGTCACCCTAAAATATGTCAGCAAACGTTCCAAAAGCGGCGGATGAAACGCAGACAGGACTTCTATCGAGTCAATACTCGCGACGGAAGGATCCCGGAGAAGCGGAGAAGTAAATGGGCCCGGACGGTTGGGAAACAGCGAGCGCGTGTTTACGTGCTGTTAGACACGCGTCGACTACAAAGATCCGGGCTAAATCTTTGCCGGCTCCGGGCCTTTGAAGTGCCGCTGTTTTTCCCTTTAATGATTTGGGGTTTGTGGAGCTGACGGAAGCCGCGCTGACACCTTCTTCTGCTTCATCCAGCTTCCCAGCACAATTACACAAATTTACTTTTAATAAATTACCGTGGTCCCAAACATCACTCAAGCACACGCGCTCCCAAACAATATGCATTATTAATCCGATTGTCAGTGTTTATCTGCCGAGCTGGAGACTGATCTGGAGAGCAGCGGCTTAAGACCAAACCACAGTCCTTCTGTGATCAGCCTGTACACACTACTGCACAAGAGTGTGTGTGTGTGTGTCAGAATGAGAAGAGGGTGTGTGTTTGAGTGTGTGAATCACAATGAGGAGTGTGTGTGTGTGTGTGTGACAGAGAGACAGTGTATGAGTGATAGAGTGTGCGTTTGTTTGTGTGTGTGTGTGTGTGTGTGTGTGTGTGTGTGTGTGTGTGTGGCAAAGAGAGAGTGTGTGTGTGTCGTGTGTCTGAGTCAGAATGAGGAAGTGTGTGTGAGACAGAGAGACAGTGTATGAGTGAGAGAGTGTGTGTTTGTGTGTGTGTGTGTGACAAAGAGAGAGTGTGTCAAATGAGTGAGAGTGTGTGTTAGTGTGTGTGTGACAGAGACAGTGTATGAGTGAAAGAGTGTGTGTGTGTGTGTGTGTGTGTGTGACAGAGAGAGTGTTTCAGAATGAGTAAATGAGAGTTGTGAGTGTGTGTGAGTGTGTGTGTGTGTGTTTGCTTATACAATTTCATTTGTAATGTATATATATATATATATATATATATATATATATATATATAGAGAGAGAGAGAGAGAGAGAGAGAATGTATATATATATAAAATGTCATGTTATAAATATATATAATTTAATTATATTATATTGTATATAAAAGATGCTTTTGATTTCAGGCAAACAACTCAACAGCTTCAGTTCAACTACTCACAGCGTTCAAAACATAGGCCCAACTTTCTTCTATAATCTGCCTCAAAATCCCGTTGATCTCAAGCTCTCATTGGCTAATCACCTACAGTATTACACCCCAAAACACTAGCTTCTGGTTTTCATCAGCTGTTTTTTAAAACCATCTCAAACAGCTTCAGTTCAACTACACACTGCGTTCAAAATTTAGGCCCAACTTTCTTCTCAAATCTGCCTCAAAACCACGTTGAACTCGAGCGCTCATTGGCTAATCCCGAAACGTACCGAATCACCTACAGAATTCCACCCCAAACACCAGCTTCAGTTCAACTACACAGCGTTCAAAATATAGGCTTTGTAGTCCCGGTCATTGGCTAATCCCGGAACGTCTTCACCTACAGAACTGCAGCACCTGTCAAATCCCAAAGGGGAAACTCCTCCGGCACAACCTGCTCCCGACACTCGGCCTCTCGTTACGCCATAATAGACGCGAATAACCGAATGCGATGTAATCCGAGAGCTGCCTTTTAGTCCCAAACACACGCACCATCAGTCACTTCCCAACACTAACAAAACAGGACAAGGTTATAAATATTCAGTGCGTCTCCAGCCTATCCCTTGCCAAGATGATGAGCAAGTAGCCTAGAGAAAGCCAGAGAGAGACTTCCATCGCCGTGATGAAGACTGACACACTCAAACCGTCAGCTTTCCCAGAGCTTCGGGGGAACCTGAGGCGCACAACTCCGCTCAAAAGCTCCCGCCGCTTCCGCCTCGCTCTCCCGTCTCCGCGCGGAGACCGCGGCCTTGCAAACATTTCTGTTAATTATGTATTACAGCTGTCCTTCATAAACTTAATTACCAGGCGCTGAAAGGCAACGGGGCTCCATTTGCATACGTACATGAAAGAGACATGGCATATGCAAAAATACAATTTAATTAGCATTCTTTGATAGGGCAGCTTGCAAATCAAACTGGCGTGCTGTAAGATTCTCATCGCGAGGACTGGATTAGCTGCGACGTGAGATGGCACGGATGGCATTGCCCGTTGGGAGACGCCAAGGATGAGGGGCGGGAAAGGAATAGCATGGAAACGGCACACCGCGGAGCCCCGGATCCCCAACCGTCACGGACGCTTTAGCGCATCGGAGTCGGGCTCCTGCCTGCAGGGCCTGGAACGTCATCGCTTTGCTACAGTTGGGATGATGGTGTCTTGATTATCGCCGTAAACGAATGGTAATGGTTGCCAGTCACTCGATTTTCCTCAGTAAATTACTGTTCCCTGCTCTTTGACAATCTGGCGGTGATGAAGAGATAATGCACGTCTGTGCCTCTGACTAGGGTTAGCGCTGAGCAGCTAGCGTGGTTGCTAATAGCGACAGAGAAAAGCTTATAAGAACGGAAGGTGGTCTGGTCTAGTCAGAACCATGCTAAGCAATCGGTCCATAATCGGGCATTCGACAAACCAAACATTGGATGGACAAACTAGTGAACACACATGTTAAGCCTTGAAACTTGCAACCCACTAGGCCACGACAACAGGCCACACAATCTCAGAAACCAGCTCGCTTTGAATTTCCTGCTGAGAAGTGTGTGAGCAGGAAGTCGAGCTGCAAGTCCCGTGCTAACATGGAATTTTTTCTTTAATCCAAATCAAGAAAAAACTACTAAAGGTCTTAAAAGCAGGTTAAGTCTGTCTCAGGGTCTGAAACTAGCAGGGCAGACAACCGATCATTACGCCGCAGCATATTGGACCAAACACATCAAGGTCCCTACAACACTGGATGTGCCTGTTGGGCTTTGGTCAAGTAGGACCAGTTGGGCATTTGTGGCCTAGCGAGGACTAGGCTTCCCAAAGATTGCAGGATCAAATCCCATTGAGTTGCGTCCTCGGTCAAGAATGAGTCCAATCTACTGGGTGCCACACCTTACCCTGTTTGTGTGTGTGGACTTGTCGGATGGGATGCAGAACACCATTCCCAGTTTGGCCCACATCTGGCCGCTCTCCCTCTATGTTCTCCAGACCGTTCCGACGATCTAATCTCCCACCAAGCCGGAATGTACCGTACCAGAAAGCGGGAACAAGCTGACGCTCAAACTACCTTAATTACTCGCCGTCCGAGCGTAAACACAGATTACCCTCGCCAAGACACGAGGAGCGTTTAGACTAATAGACGGGCACACCGGTGGGACGTCTTGCCCCAGAGGACGGTGGGATTGTGAGGGGGCCGGTGAGGGTGGGCAGCTCTGCCCTTCCCCCCTAAGCAGCCCCCCGGCAGCCATTTGCTATGCTAGACTGGGCGGCGGAGAGCGAGATGGTCACACTGTGAGCCTCGCTTCATCTGCCCGGCCTAATGATGGCACTCACCTGCTGTTTTACTGCCTCCACGGGGGCTAAACACAAGCCGTCCCCTCCATCAATCCCTATCCCAGTCGTTCATCAGGCCGTCTTTGCCACAGTCGCACTGGTTCTTTTGTCTGCTTGCTCATCTCTCCGTCATATTTCCACACTCTTGCTTTCCGCACCTCATTGCTTTGATGAACTTTTTATGGTCGGAGCCTCTAAAGACCTCATCAGAAACCACCAGGGTTCAGAACGTTTAGGACGAGTTCTACACCGCTCAGATTTCCGAGATGAGACGCAGAGGCATCTTCATGTCGGATGGAGTGGAACAAACTCTCTGGCCAAGAATCTGAAGACGGAGGTTTCTATCTCCAGTGAAAAGAATGCGATGGGAAAAAAAAGATGAAACTGAGGGAACATCTGAAAAACGCAGTGAGCGCACCAGTGTGGCAGTTAATCCTGTCCTGTGATTGGTCAACCACATATGATGGGTGTATCCAAGCTTCAGCTTAGAGACACTGTGATTGGTTATAGCTCTAATCAGTTGAGCCACTGTAAAATAGGATAGAAAATTAATATATGTGTATAGATGTGTTCATTTATTAAACAATTTAATAGAATTTATGAAAACAAGCTGTGAAATATTGTCGTCGTCAGTTTCATATATTGGAAAAAGACAATTGGTCCAATATAAATTGTAATATTTGAGCTGCAGATGTTGACATCAAAACACCTTCACGACTGGAAATGAAGCACAAACAGCGGGGCAAACAGAGTTTAGCCGTGACGCATCTCAAGTCTTTCACACATGGAATCATCTCAGCTCCAAACGGACTCTGACGGAGAGATGAGTCAAAAATCCTGAGTCAGTGAGGAAGACGGACGGTGTGAAGGAAGCCCGGAGGACGTCCTGAGCAGGTGTTTATGAAGAGGAAAGCGGCTAAATATAGGCCTGCTAAGTCTTCCGCGCCAGAAGAATCTCCGCAACTTTCCCGCTTTCCAGAATCCGCCGGAGCTCAGGAGGCCTTGTGGGAAACCGCGAGCTTGACAACATGTCAATATCGCTTTAGCGCCGGCGGTTTGGGAAGCTCTCAGGGATACATCACATGATTCCCGAGTCTCGCTCAGGAAACTGACGGATTTGATCGCCTCGGAAAAAAAGAGCGTTCTTGATCTGAAAGGCTACGAGGAAAAGAAAAAAAGACAATTAAAAAAAAAACAAGAGCTTTGTTTATCACTGTCAACACGTTCACTCGGCCAGACGCGACGTGGCGATTGCCAAGCGCTTCTCACTTTTCTCCGCGAATGTATTCAGACAGAGAAAGAGCGCGCGAGTTTACCGCCGCTGCACTTCCCTCTTGAATCTGCCACTCACTGTCGCCTCTGAGCGCGTCAAGATGATTGAATACAAAGTCTTATTTACGCTGACAACTTCAGCCGCTGCTCAGCCGAGCACAACAAACAGCCGGGAAACAGTCGGAAACTGAAGACTTCCCTTCCCACACACACCACACGGCGGAGAAGAGGCCCGGACGTCAATTCCGGACCGTTCGACAATAGTACGTAATTCTATTCTACAAGATTCGGTAAAAAAATTATTTGGATGGATGAATGAAGCCACAGACAGAGAGAAAGATGAAATATGGATGGACCTCCAACCTTATCATATTTAAGCGAATATAAGCAACCCCCTTTTTTTTTTCTTTGACATTTTTGTAATCGTCAATTTAAAATATGCGTGTAAATATTTGTGAAGCTTTTATTGGCTAAATAACAGAAATAACGAAACATTAGACACGCCGCCACACTTAACAGAGACTAAATAACACTGGAAGAAGATTAAACTAAATACAGTTATTAATATTTCAACCAATCAATCAATCAATTTTATTTATAAAGCACTTAAAAAACAACTGTAGTTGATAACTAAGTGCAGTACACAGTGGGTCCAAAAGAACTATTTAAATAACAGTAAAAACAACACAATTTAGTTTCACAAGAAACAATGAATTTTCAGGCACAAAAAAAAAAAAAATACTACTTTTTTATATTACACAGACTTCAATATACAATATTTCAGGCTAAATTACGCTATTTTTCCTCTGCAAAAAACAATTTTTTTTCGTGAATTGTTTACAACACAATTGCTCTGTCCTTTCTTGGAGAAAAAACTTTACGTAAACCAAAACTTTACGTAAAACTTTCCTCCCGGCGCGTGAGATTGCGATCCAGCCTGCGCTAAACGTCGTTTCCGGAACAAACGCGGCGCGAGTGTGTGCTCAGAACAAAACATCAACCGAGCGGCCAATCAATCGCCCGCGTTTCATCTTTTCCAGTCTGGTCGATTCCCCACAACTCCGATTAGGCCGGCGTTTATTCAGCCTTCACAGTCAGAACCTACAGATGAAAGCCTGGAGTGGGAGCGCTAACTTTCATGTCTGGGATGATGTTTGCTGTGATTTGTTTACGGGGGCCGTGACAGGAGACCCTCGCTCGGGACAGCAGGGAAGTCAGATCCACTCAGACCGGAGCCCATCCGATGAAACCAGCGTCCGGGTCCGACACTGAACGCACACAGGACGAGGGAGACGGAGACCCGCGCCCCACCAGGGACGCTCTGTCCACGGGAAAAACACATAAATAGAAGGGAAAGCATCATTTATTTAGCGTGTTTACTGTTTACTCTTTCTACCGGGCCGGGAGAGGAAATTAATTTTTCACAAATTCCCCCCAAGAATAAAAGAGCAAGTGAACTCGGGGGGGATTTCAGCCTCCGAACCCGCGAACAGAGCGGGCCGCTTTCATTATCATCACCTCCATCAACGACACAGCCGATTTTACTCGCCTCTTCCAAAGACATGAATATTTCAGCAAAGGGCCGGTCCGCGTACGGTAGGGCGGCGGGAACTTGGTTAGTTCAGGCGGACGGTCGGCGAGTACGTAGTGCCGCTGAATAATCTGAAATAACGGCAAAACACGCAACAATAAAACGTAAAAATGACCCAAATGAAAAATTTGGGATTTCTATGTTCTATGACGAACATCTTTTTCAAGATACTCAACGGCCATCTTAATTCTGATGCTGTATTAACAAGTTGATGTAGTAAAGATCAATAAAAACACCCGTATTTGTTTTAAAATTTTTGACGCTCAAAAACTTGGTGGAGTGCTTATAACCGCCGATTTCAAAAATGCGTCCAATTCTCCGTATTTCAAGTTAAATCATTAATACTACAACAAACAGAAACTACAAATCACGACTGGTTAGCTTAGCGCTAACAAAGAGGACCAATGTGTAATCGCAAAAGAGAAAACAGTAGAAAATGGTGAACACGTGCAAGAAGTTAAAAATCCAAAGAACAGACACAATCAAAACACTCGGTCAGTTAAACAGGGGATAATAATCTTTTCTCTTTACTGTGTAGGATAAACAGAGAGCTTGACGGGACTCACGCTGTTGCTCTACTGGTGCAAAGACTCTTGGGAAATTAAGTTCTCAACACTAGAATTAACTTTTTATCTATCATTCAAGTAAAACAATATCAAAATGATACGAGACCCAAGTTAAGTTTGTTAAAAAAAAAGGTATGTTTAGGAGAATAATAACGCAATTAAACCAGAAATGTAAAAAACGAAAATATATATATATATTTTATTTTATAATGCGCCTGAAAAATCAGGGGGTGGTTATTATATTCTTGAGATGCTTATATTCGCGTAAGTCACGTATCTGGCTCGTTGAACAGTGGATAAATGTTAAATGTAAGCGTAGTGGTCAGAGAGTTGGAAATCGGAAGGTTACAGGTTTAAATCCCAACTGACCCGACGTCCTAAAGTGACTCGACTAGTGACTATGACGCTTGTGTGTGTCCACTTTCCCTCACTTTACCACTTTAAATGCAAATGCAACTGTGACACGGACTGGACCTCACGCCTCACAAATCAACCGCCTCGCGTTTCACGATTCTGTCCATTAAATGCAAATTAAAACAGCTAATTTGGCTTTATCCGTTTTCCATGAAGGATGTAACGGACTCGACGATAAACTGCTACTAAAATCGCAACGGACAGGATGGAGAGTGGGAGAAGTTGGTTGTGTTGGAGGGGAAGAGGAAGTCCACGAGGATAGTTTGAGGTACCACAGGGTTCTTCAAATAAAAAACTTAAAAAAAGCCCCAAAAAAAAAGTGCAAATAAAATCACCGGGTCACTAAACGACAAGCCAACTACTACGCCACAAACCGCACAGCCATTTAAATTGCAAAACAGTCTCTTCAGAAGCAACATCGGCGAATGTCTCGCAAACCCACGGAATAAATGTAAAGGGAGGGAAATGCAAACGAGGGTGACGTGGAGGCGAGTAGGTAATGCTGCAGCTATTCATCATGACAGAGAAAGAAAGTACCAGCGTCTGTCCTTAGCATATTCTAATGAAGGCCATCATGCAAATGAGCGTGACCTTTTCTGGGGTTTTTTTGTGTTGGAGTTTGCGTTCAGCGGCGGAGCGTCTGCACGAGTGAGGCGGGCACAGACACGTGAGGCGGACTGGTATCCGGGCACGACAAACCCTCCCAAACTCCGCAGTGACTAATTACAGCGATCGATGAGGACAAACACCACACGCCGTGGCGGGGAGACACTCAGGGCTCTGTATTCAGTCCGCTGCAGTTTTCAATCGACAACCTGCCCTGAGATTGATATACTTGCTTGTTTCATTTATTTATTTTATTTATTTATTTTTCTCCCTCGGTTAATTCATTTGCTTATTTGTATACTTTGGTTTGTTACCGCAGATTCCAGTTTTGTTGTTATGTGGTGCCATGTACAAATAGTTTGTTTTACTGTTGCGATCTGTTGCGATGCCTTTTATGTTACTCAACAATTTGATTGACTGAACAAATATGGGACATTATATTTCTTTAAGAAATGTGTGTTTTTTTTTTTTTTTCCCCTTTTTGCGTGTGGGTGGGTGGGGGATATTGCATATAAGTGTGTAAATTTATAACTCAATAAAAAATATTCCAAAAAAAAAAAAGCGCATTGAGTTTGATCCGCAGCAATCCCGCGATTGGACCGTCAAACAAACAAAGAAGGAGGAGCTTCCACCGGGCCGACGGTAACTCACGCCGACAAGCCGCGCACCCTCGGAACGACTTTGAACTTTCCTGCTTGTAACGATCGGCATGAATATTGAAATATTGAAATGACAAATGCCCCGCTAAACGGATGGAGGTGGGAGACGGGAAGTTGGGTGTGGCCTGTGATTCGCTGAGCAGACCGAGCCTCCTCTACGCACAGACAGTTATGGATAGGAAACATTATCAGCGCTGGTAATTAAAGGCAGAACTTACCGGTGCGGGGAGGGCGGGGGAGGCGGCAGACACGCCCACCATTCATCACAGGAGCTGCACCTGAACGCTTGCACTGGTCGAGGGCGTAGACGCTTTTCTGTACTTCTGTTTCATAATGTCTGTCTGTCTGTACGTTACTACACATAATCACACGAATAGTGTTCTCAAAACACCATCTCTACAATTTTACACAACTACAGAATCTAGAACACAAACATGCTTCTTCAAGAACATTATGGAACCTAACAGAACCCTAAAGAATGCAATAAAGCTTTAGAGGGTAACAAGTTGTTTTTTGTCTGAAGGTAACAACATTTTGTCTAGGTAAACAAATTGGATTTAACTGGACTTTTGGTTATAGAAGCTGATTATGGGTTCTAGAGGGTTTTACTGGGCTTCATAAGGGTTTATTTAAAATATTTAGTGTTCTAAATTGGGAGAGAAGGCTATGCTGGACCCAACGGATCAGTTTGGTTATAAAGACGTATTTTGGGTTCTAGAAGGATCTGTTGGGTTCAGTAGTGGTTAATATATGTTATAGTATTCCAGTTATAGTGGGTTTTCTAGTTATAGTATTCTAGTTATAGTTCTAAAGGATTTAGTTAGGCTGTAAAAAATATATAATGGGTTCCAGATGGTTCTATTGGTTTTTGTTGGGTTATTTAAAGATTACATGGCTTCTAGAGCCTTATTTTGGGTTCTATAGGACTATGTCGGGCTATCAAATGATTGTATGGGTTCTAAAGGGTTCTATAAAACGTTTTGAGCTGTAGAAAGATATTATGGGTTCTACAGGGTTCTATTGCTTTTAGTTGGGTTATTTAAAGACAAAATGGGTTCTAGAAGGTTCTATTCTCCTTTCTTAGAACTTTGTATTACATAATTATTGTGTTCTATGGAGTTTGACTGGGTTTTATGTGGTTATATTGCAGGCTGTATAAATGCCACGAGTGAGTGTGTTGGCGAGATTAGTGATATACAGTGGCAGTCGTACAGTATCAGCATCACTGTCAGCGAGGTGAGTGCCAAGCAAAGTCGTGGAAGCGGAGCAAGAGAAGTCGGAGCATGACAGGGAAAAGGGCAAGTGAGGATCAGGAAGAAGAAGAAGAAGAGGCAGCGACACACACACACACACACACACACACGCACACACATGTCTACAGGCGTCACACGGATACAGACACTGTGCCGGAACAGCAGGAATCCAGCACATCACATTTACATCAAAACCTGCACAGCAGAGACGAGCTCGTGTCACACCGACACACCGACACAGAGTCCAGAGACCAAGAACAGTCAGGACCGGGAGAAATTACGAGTCGAGGATGAGAAAAAACAAAAGAAAGAAAGAAAGAAAGAAAGAACAAAAGAAGATAGAGATTAAGAACGAAAGAAAGAATGAAAGAAGTTGGAAATTAAGGAAGAGATACAAAAATACTGAGATGGAAAACAAAAACAAATAAATGGCACAGGAAAAGAAAAAAACTAATTGGAAAAAAAAAAAAAAAATCACACAGACCGAAAAAAACAATAAATAAAAAAATAATAATTACATCAAATAATGAAGCGTTAAAAAGAAGGGTGAAATAAAACAAATTCAACCTTAAATATAGAATCTAATATAAAAAAATAGAATCTATAGAAAGAAAGAAAGAGAGAGAGAGAGAGAGAGAGACAGAAAGAAAGAAAGAAAAAAAAGAAAAGGAGTAAGGCAAGAAAGGGAAAAAGTACAACGTATATAAGAAATACAAAAATGAAAACTGAAATGGAAAACAAAAATAGACAAATGACACAGGAATAGAAAAAAAAGAATCACAGACAAAAAAAATTAAATAAAAATCAAATAATAATAATACTACTACTAATAAAAATAGTCATAATTAAGTCAAATAATGAAGCATAAACAATAAATGTAGAATCTTTGAAAATTTTTAAAAAATTATGAAAATTCAAAATGAAGGATGGAATGAAAGACGGAAGGAAGCAAAGAAAAGAAAGAAAGAAAGGTCAACTAAGATTTGGGTTATAAATAAAAGCAAAAGTCCACATCATGAAACGTCAAGAGAAAAGTGGAAAAGACAAACACAGACACAACAACAACAACAACAACAACAACAACAACAGGAGAACTCTACAGCAAGAGCAAAAGCAGACCAGCAACTGTCATGAACCATTCGCCCCGTGTCTAGCTTCATTTTACGTTCCGCTCCTCGTTTTCTACTTTCCCGCCCGTCTTTGTTCGCATCGGTAAACAAGCGGCGGAAACGAAAGCAGGAATCGCCGAACTCCGGCTTCGCCGCCACGAAAAGCCCGACACGTCGCCCGCCGCCTGCGATCACTGCCGCTCGGTAAATGACGACAACGCTCAGACGTGTAGAAGTGAAAGGGCCTGTGGGAATCATCACACGCGAGCGGATGAAGAGACTGATAGGCGCTGATCCTCAGCATAAACACTCCTGACACGTGGTGAGCGCCGGGCTGGTAGGACACTAATTGCCCGTGAGAGGTGACCGGGAGAGAGGCGCGGCAGACATGATACCCCCCGACAGCACGTCAGTCTCCAGCACTGATACTCCCCAGCGCGCCCTGATAGCCGAAGCACCGCGAGGAGGGAGAGCGACGGGATTGACGGGGAAGCCTGCGGTGGAGACGGAAGGTGAGACCCGTCAACCGGTTGCCATTTCACTGGCCGCCACGGAACCTTTTCCAGCCGAAGGAGGAAATAACGTCACACACACACACACGCGGCGGACTAGGAAAACTGCCGCGGCAAAAATACATACCGTATTTTCTGGACTATAAGCCGCACCTGTATATAAGCCGCATCCGCTCTGTTTTTTTTAAAATAATAATAAAAAAAGACAAACAAGCTGCACCTGCGTACAAGCCGCGTCCACTCTAATAAAGAAAGTTTTGCTAGCCACAGAGATGTGTGTTTTTGGATTAGATGTTTACTACAGGAACAGAACGATTTTGAATTGTAAATGTACATGTGTGTAACTAAATAGATCCTTTCCTAACCTGCGTTTTAACACGGCAGCAACTTTGCTGAATAAAACGGGACAGAAAAAAAAAGAGAAAATAAACGGTATCTACAGTATTTATCTGTGTGTGACATCACGTCTCACTATCTTAGTGGAATGCGGTGGAAAGGAAGGAAGGAGGAGAAGGAAAAGGAAGGAAGGAAGAAAGAAAGAAAGGAAGGAATGAAGGTGGAAGGAAGGAAGGAAGAAAGAAAGTAAGAAAGTAAGAATGAAAGAAAGAAAGAAATAAAGAAAGAAAGTAAGAAAGTAAGAAAGAAAGAAAGGAAAAAAATCAACCAAAAACAAAGGTCAACTAAGGCTAGGGTTAAAAACAAAAATACAGAAAATTAAATGTCAACAGAAAAGAGGAAAAGACAAACACAGACACAACAACAACAAGAAAACTCTTCATTAAGAGCAAAAGCAGACCAGCAACTCTCTCTATCCATTCGGCCTGAGTCTGGATAAAGACAGGAGCGATTCGAATCATCTCACGTGCGACTTTTCACCGCGTTGCGAAAAAACTGTTAACTGTCGTTGGGAGAAAAAAAAACCCGCCATTGCGGCAAATTCCCTTCAGGCCGATGGCATCGTATGTGGGAAAAGGTGTTGGTTATGGAGGATGAGAAAGCGAGGGAAGAGGTGAATTTATGCCGGTCAAACGGTCGGGTAATAACTTCTACCGAGAAGCAGCTGTCAAGATGGCGGCGGGACAGCCCGGACAGTGGCCACGGGAGAATAGTAATGCGTGAAAAGCACAGTAATGGTTAGCCGGTGCTAGCGCGTGTCATCAGTAATCAATGCTGGAGGGAAGTGCAGGGTTACAGGGAAAATAAAATGCCCTGGTAGAGTAGCATCGGAGCTGACAGCTCTCCAATAAGAAGATCCTAGCTCCTCCCCTCCATCCCATAATCGCAGGCCAATCCTGTCCAGACCACCCGGGGCGGGAAAAAGCAGGAGGGAAAATGTGATATACGGCAAACACCGCGCTGGACTATTATTACGAGCGCTCTTCGCTCTCACGGCTTCCCCCGATTGTCCCTTTTCTCTCGAAACGCAAACGGTCCCAACAGTGAGCCTTGTGTCGCACCCTTTTCCCTTCTGTGATAGACTCAATCTCTCGCGTTCTTTCTTCATTTGCTCTCGGCCCTTTCCTCTCGGTCACTGTCTGTCTTTTCCTCTCTTTCACACCTTTCCTCTACATTTGTCACTCTCTTACTCGTTTCTTCCCATCTATTCCTAATCTTTACTTTTCAGAGCTCTCTTTCTCTCTCCTACTAGCAAGTTCTCTTCATCTCTCTTTCTCTCTCCTACTGGAAAGCTCTTTCTCTCTCTCTCTCCCCCTCTTTCTTTCACTCTTTCTCTTACAAACTAGCACACTCTTTCTCTTTATCTGTTTCTCTTTCTTCTCTCACTCTCTCCTCTTTCACTCTCTTTCTCTCTCCTACTAGCATGCTCTCTCTCTCTCCCTCTCTCTTCTCTCTCTACCCCTCTCGTACTAGCACACACTCCCTCTTTCACTCTCTTTCTCTTTCTCTCCTACTAGCACATTCTCTCTCTCCCCCTTTCTTTCACTCTTTCTCTTACCTACTAGCTCTCTCTCTCTCTCTGTTTCTCTTCTCTCACTCTCTCCTTCTCTTTCACTCTATACTAGCACGCCCCCCATCTTTCACTCTCTCTTTTTCTCTCCTACAAGCAAGCTCTCTCTCTCTCTTTCTCTCTCCTCCTAGCACATTCTCTCTCTCTCCCTCTCTGTCACTCTCTTTCTCTCTATCGATCCGGCTGGACGATGGGAGCTGGATCTCTTTACAGTGGTGGTGCCAGACGGTTGGAGCCAGAGATCTGGACGTCTGCTCTCGACAGAAGAGATGACGACACCCAGAGGATCTTCTCTACACGGAGCTGAAATAATAAAAGCCTGCTCCTGCCCTCCATCACCCTCTCAGCTGTCGATACATGTGCTGCACACGGTGAAATATGGGAGGACATCATGCTCGTACAAGGAGAGTCCGCGCTGGTATTTATGTCGTGTGGTCCGAATACAAAAAGCCCGTTTGTGAATGTCAGTAGGAAAATTGCTTTTTTTGATGCTTCAATTTATAAATAAAAACAGGAAAAAGGGGGAGAGATCAGTCCGGGGTCGCTGATCATCTAAGCCACAGGGGACGAGTAAATCAAAGCCGAGCACTTCCTGTGTGATGAGCAAAACCGACGCGAGCCAGGAAGCTTCGGAATAATGGCTTGGTCAGAGAGTTTGTGGCGCGGATATATGTTCCGACGCGCAACAGTTTAATCACGCGCATTATAATGGGCCTTTGTTATGCCAAACGCCAAACGCTGGGATTTTTTGCCAAGTTCGGATGGATCTAATTGGTTCCTAGGGAACAACGTCTACTTGCGGAAAGAAAACTGTCCATTTCTCTTAGATGTAGCAAAACGGCGATAAGCATCGCTTGAACACAGAGAAAACATCCGACCAGTTCGCCGAATCACTTCTGATTTTGTCGTGAATTCGCAGAAACACTTGAGGAATTGAACCCACAATCTCTAGTGTGGCAAACACCACCATTGAGCCACAGAAAAGCATCTCAGAACAATTAGAAATCGTACAAAAGATACAAAGTAACACCTTCTACTTCCCGCTCAGATGCTTCAAACAATAAAAAAAATAGAATATTTGATTCTCTCGAAAGCGAAAAACAGTTTAGCAAAGTGTCAAGTGTCAGAGTAATTAAAAAGAGAACTCTGGCCCTCTCCTCGGGTGAGAATCGCTGAAGACATTAAGTTAACAAAAAGCGCGGGGCAAATAAGAGCCGAGGGAGAAGTGACAGTTATCTGCTAAATTCATAAATGTGGCTTTTTGTATAACGGTAATCATCATCCCTCATGCTGTCATTTTCCATTTTAATTGCTTGCCTCGGCGCTTTGGCTCAGGGAAGCCATCGGAACCCCACGGAGCCGCGGAAAAAGAGCGGGAAAGGAGGAAAAGCTCGCCACGTTTAGGATCCCGCCACGCCGGCGTCTGACAGGTTAATTTTTTGCAATTAGAGCGTTGTGAGGACAAGCCGAACAGGTGAGGTCTTCATCAGACGCGTCGTAGTCAAACGGACGAATAGTTTCCCCAAACTCGCCTTCTGGTGACAGAGCGGCGTCTTCAGATTACGGAGAAAAATGGGCGCGAGGAAATGTGAAAACCATAACCGGATAAAAATCAAGCAGCAGGGCTAAGCTAACACTTCTCATGGCCGCCGCGTGTTCCACCAGACATCAAAAAGAAGCCAGCGAGACTTCTCTGGATTTCCCTCTAATCTCGGGCTGTTATCTCTTTCCTCTCCGTCCAAAAGCAGCTCATATTTCACCCGGCGTATCGTGTTATTCCGATAATCTTGTTCCCGCCCGTGATAGATTTTTTCTAAAGCAAAGCATTTATCACCAGGTTTCAGAAATGAACTTAAGTTTCGCTCGCTCTTAAGTGCGAGTTTATGGGCTGAAGTGAAGGGGCCGTAACGTGGTTGAGAAGTATTGGTGGGTTCTGTTTGCTCGTCTGGATGGGATGGGATGAGCAGTTTAAAGGAAAAGAGGGAAAAGCCTGACACTACGATTGAGTTAAAAAAAATAAAATAAAAAAAAACACGGGTTTGATTCGGTGCAGCTTATAACGACTAAATCTGTCAGGGCTCTTATTGAAAACTATTAATTTTCTAAAATAATTATGAAACCTGTATTTTTCCAACAATATTTTATAGAACGTGTGTATGTTAAAATGTCTTTATAGTGTCAGTTACACTGCATAAATGAATTTATTACAATCATAAATATTAATTATGCCTCCCAACATTTCCCCATCAGTGAAATTCAATGTTCCTGCACGGAAACGTGTAAAATTCCTTCCAGAAAAACACGATTCAAACAAAAGCACTACGGAGCAAGCAAAGTAAAAGTTTCTACATATTTAGTGTGTGTTAAACTCTCAGGAAGAGTCCGTCAAACATCTGGAGCCGGTGTCTTTCTTTCTCTCCGCCGGGGAGTCTGTTTTAAATGCTGCTGACAGCTTCTGCCTCCCTTTCAGTGTAATTATAGGCAGAGGAAGAGTCGGGCGAGGCGAGGCTGGATGTATCCAGGCCTGTGTAATGGGGATAATTAACTTACCCTCATCACCCCACTTCAAAGGAGAGAGAGAGAGAGAGAGAGAGAGAGAGATGAGGGTAGAGAAAGAGAGAGAATGGGGG
>MU204349.1:765984-783181 GCA_017309775.1 Paedocypris sp. Pulau Singkep | reverse complement strand
ACTGAACAAATATGGGACATTATATTTCTTTAAGAAATGTGTGTGTGTTTTTTTTTTTTTTCCCCTTTTTGCCATGTGGGTGGGGGGGTGGGTTATTGCATATAAGTGTGTAAATTTATAACTCAATAAAAAATATTCCAAAAAAAAAAAGCGCATTGAGTTTGATCCGCAGCAATCCCGCGATTGGACCGCCAAACAAACAAAGAAGGAGGAGCTTCCACCGGGCCGACGGTAACTCACGCCGACAAGCCGCGCACCCTCGGAACGACTTTGAACTTTCCTGCTAGTAACGATCGGCATGAATATTGAAATATTGAAATGACAAATGCCCCGCTAAACGGATGGAGGTGGGAGACGGGAAGTTGGGTGTGGCCTGTGATTCGCTGAGCAGACCGAGCCTCCTATACGCACAGACAGTTATGGATAGGAAACATTATCAGCGCTGGTAATTAAAGGCAGAACTTACAGGTGCGGGGAGGGCGGGGGAGGCGGCAGACACGCCCACCATTCATCACAGGAGCTGCACCTGAACGCTTGCACTGGTCGAGGGCGTAGACGCTTTTCTGTACTTCTGTTTCATAATTTCATAATGAGTATAGACGACTTCTATAGTTTATATGTGTGTATATTTTGTCTATATTTAGTGTGTGTGTGTGTGTGTCTGTCTGTACGTTACTACACATAATCACACGAATAGTGTTCTCAAAACACCATCTCTACAATTTTACACAACTACAGAATCTAGAACACAAACATGCTTCTTCAAGAACATTATTGCATTCTTTAGGGTTCTGTTAGGTTCCATAGCTTTAGAGGGTAACAAGTTGGTTTTTGTCTGAAGGTAACAACATTTTGTCTAGGTAAACAAATTGGATTTAACTGGACTTTTGGTTATAGAAGCTGATTATGGGTTCTAGAGGGGTTTACTGGGCTTCATAAGGGTTTATTTAAAATATTTAGTGTTCTAAATTGGGAGAGAAGGCTATGCTGGACCCAACGGATCAGTTTGGTTATAAAGACGTATTTTGGGTAGAAAGATCTGTTGGGTTCAGTAGTGGTTAATATATGTTATAGTATTCTAGTTATAGTGGGTTTTCTAGTTATAGTATTCTAGTTATAGTTCTAAAGGATTTAGTTAGGCTGTTAAAAAAAACATATAATGGGTTCCAGAGGGTTCTATTGGTTTTTGTTGGGTTATTTAAAGATTACATGGCTTCTAGAGCCTTATTTTGGGTTCTATAGGACTATGTCGGGCTATCAAATGATTGTATGGGTTCTAAAGGGTTCTATAAAACTTTTTGAGCTGTAGAAAGATATTATGGGTTCTACAGGGTTCTATTGCTTTTAGTTGGGTTATTTAAAGACAAAATGGGTTCTAGAAGGTTCTATGGGACTCTGTTGGGCTATTGAATGATTTTATGGGTTCTAAAGGGTTCTTTCTTTCTTTCTTAGAACTTTGTATGACATAATTATTGTGTTCTATGGAGTTTGACTGGGTTTTATGTGGTTATATTGCAGGCTGTATAAATGCCACGAGTGAGTGTGTTGGCGAGATTAGTGATATACAGTGGCAGTCGTACAGTATCAGCATCACTGTCAGCGAGGTGAGTGCCAAGCAAAGTCGTGGAAGCGGAGCAGGAGAAGTCGGAGCATGACAGGGAAAAGGGCAAGTGAGGATCAGGAAGAAGAAGAAGAAGAGGCAGCGACACACACACATACACACACACACACGCACACACATGTCTACAGGCGTCACACGGATACAGACACTGTGCCGGAACAGCAGGAATCCAGCACATCACATTTACATCAAAACCTGCACAGCAGAGACGAGCTCGTGTCACACCGACACACCGACACAGAGTCCAGAGACCAAGAACAGTCAGGACCGGGAGAAATTACGAGTCGAGGATGAGAAAAAACAAAAGAAAGAAAGAAAGAAATAAAGAACAAAAGAAGATAGAAAGGAAGAAAGAAAGAACGAAAGAACAAAAGAAGATAGAAATTAAGAACGAAAGAAAGAATGAAAGAATGAAAGAAGTTGGAAATTAAGGAAGAGATACAAAAATACTGAGATGGAAAACTAAAACAAATAAATGGCACAGGAAAAGAAAAAAACGAAATGGGAAAAAATAAATAAATAAATAAATAAATAAATCACACAGACCGAAGAAAAAAAACAATAAATAAAAAAATAATAATTACATCAAATAATGAAGCGTTAAAAAGAAGGGTGAAATAAAACAAATTCGACCTTAAATATAGAATATAATATAAAAAAATAGAATCTATAGAAAGAAAGAAAGAAAGAGAGAGAGAGAGAGAGAGAGAGAGAGAGAGAGAGAGACAGAAAGAAAGAAAAAAAAGAAAAAAAAGAAAAGGAGTGGGGTAAGAAAGGGAAAAAGTACAACGTATATAAGAAATACAAAAATGAAAACTGAAATGGAAAACAAAAATAGACAAATGACACAGGAATAGAAAAAAAGAATCACAGACAAAAAAAGTTAAACAAAAATCAAATAATAATAGAACTACTACTAATAAAAAAAGTCATAATTAAGTCAAATAATGAAGCATAAACAATAAATGTAGAATCTTTGAAAATTTTTAAAAAAAATTATGAAAATTCAAAATTAAGGATGGAATGAAAGACAGAAGGAAGCAAAGAAAAGAAAGAAAGAAAGGTCAACTAAGATTTGGGTTATAAATAAAAGCAAAAGTCCACATCATGAAAGTCAAGAGAAAAGTGGAAAAGACAAACACAGACACAACAACAACAACAACAACAACAGGAGAACTCTACAGTAAGAGCAAACGCAGACCAGCAACTGTCATGAACCATTCGCCCCGTGTCTAGCTCCATTTTACGTTCCGCTCCTCGTTTTCTACTTTCCCGCCCGTCTTTGTTCGCATCGGTAAACAAGCGGCGGAAACGAAAGCAGGAATCGCCGAACTCCGGCTTCGCTTGTGGTTTCGTCGCCGCCTGCGATCACTGCCGCTCGGTAAATGACGACAACGCTCAGACGTGTAGAAGTGAAAGGGCCTGTGGGAATCATCACACGCGAGCGGATGAAGAGACTGATAGGCGCTGATCCTCAGCATAAACACTCCTGACACGTGGTGAGCGCCGGGCTGGTAGGACACTAATTGCCCGTGAGAGGTGACCGGGAGAGAGGCGCGGCAGACATGATACCCCACGACAGCACGTCAGTCTCCAGCACTGATACTCCCCAGCGCGCCCTGATAGCCGGAGCACCGCGAGGAGGGAGAGCGACGGGATTGACGGGGAAGCCTGCGGTGGAGACGGAAGGTGAGACCCGTCAACCGGTTGCCATTTCACTGGCCGCCACGGAACCTTTTCCAGCCGAAGGAGGAAATAACGTCACACACACACACGCGGCGGACTAGGAAAACTGCCGTGGCAAAAATACATACCGTATTTTCTGGACTATAAGCCGCACCTGTATATAAGCCGCATCCGCTCTTTTTTTTTTTTTTTAAATAATTAAAAAAAAAGACAAACAAGCCGCACCTGCGTACAAGCCGCGTCCACTCTAATAAACAAAGTTTTGCAAGCCACAGTTATGTGTGTTTTTGGATTAGATATTTACTTTTTGTAAGTCGCTTTGGATAAAAGCGTCTGCCAAATGACTAAAATAAAGTGAAGAAATACTTGCGGCAAAAACTTTATTTTGGGCCATTTATATACCATATTTAGATTTTATTTCCGACAGTACGTGATCGACATTAAATTGATTTGCATCAGCTCTGTATTTCCTTCGTTACTGTCTCTACCAGTTTATTTCTACAATCAGACCTTGAGCCGACGTCGTAAAAATGACGCAGTGACGCACAATGATCATTCGCTTTCTTTCGGTAAAAAATAGAATCTAAAGAATGAAATGAAAAACAAATAAAGAAAGGAAGGAAGGAAAGAAAGAAAGGAAGGAGAAGAAGGAAGGAAGGAAGGAAAAAAGAAAGGAAGGAACGAAGGAGGAAGGAAGGAAGGAAGGAAGAAAGAAAGAAAGAAAGAAAGAAAGAAAGAAAGAAAGAAAGAAAGAAAGAAAGAAAGAAAGAAAGAAAAGAAAGAAAAAAATCAACCAAAAACAAAGAAGGTCAACTGAGGCTAGGGTTAAAAACAAAAATACAGAAAATTAAATGTCAACAGAAAGAGGAAAAGACAAACACAGACACAACAACAACAAGAGAACTCTTCATTAAGAGCAAAAGCAGACCAGCAACTCTCTCTATCCATTCGGCCTGAGTCTGGGTAAAAGACAGGAACGATTCGAATCATCTCACGTGCGACTTTTCACCGCGTTGCGAAAAAACTGTTAACTGTCGTTGGGAGAAAAAAAACCCGCCATTGCGGCAAATTCCCTTCAGGCCGATGGCATCGTATGTGGGAAAAGGTGTTGGTTATGGAGGACGAGAAAGCGAGGGAAGAGGTGAATTTATGCCGGTCAAACGGTCGGGTAATAACTTCTACCGAGAAGCAGCTGTCAAGATGGCGGCGGGACAGCCCGGACAGTGGCCACGGGAGAATAGTAATGCGTGAAAAGCACAGTAATGGTTAGCCGGTGCTAGCGCGTGTCATCAGTAATCAATGCTGGAGGGAAGTGCAGGGTTACAGGGAAAATAAAATGCCCTGGTAGAGTAGCATCGGAGCTGACAGCTCTCCAATAAGAAGATCCTAGCTCCTCCCCTCCATCCCATAATCGCAGGCCAATCCTGTCCAGACCACCCGGGGCGGGAAAAAGCAGGAGGGAAAATGTGCTATACGGCAAACACCGCGCTGGACTATTATCACGAGCGCTCTTCGCTCTCACGGCTTCCCCCAATTGTCCCTTTTCTCTCGAAACGCAAACGGTCCCAACAGTGAGCCTTGTGTCGCACCCTTTTCCTTTCTGTGATAGACTCATGCCTACGATTTTGCCTATTTGAGCAATCTCTCGCGTTCTTTCTTCATTTCCTCTCGGTCACTGTCTGTCTTTTCCTCTCTTTCACTCCTTTCCTCTACCTTTGTCACTCTCTTACTCGTTTCTTCCCATCTATTCCTAATCTTTACTTTTCAGAGCTCTCTTTCTCTCTCCTACTAGTAAGTTCTCTCCATCTCTCTTTCTCTCTCCTACTGGCAAGCTCTTTCTCTCTCTCTCTCCCCCTCTTTCTTTCACTCTTTCTCTTACCAACTAGCACACTCTTTCTCTTTATCTGTTTCTCTTTCTTCTCTCACTCTCTCCCGTCTTTCACTCTCTTTCTCTCTCCTACTAGCATGCTCTCTCTCTCCCTCTCTCTTCTCTCTCTACCCCTCTCGTACTAGCACACACTCCCTCTTTCACTCTCTTTCTCTTTCTCTCCTACTAGCACATTCTCTCTCTCCCCCTTTCTTTCACTCTTTCTCTTACCTACTAGCTCTCTCTCTCTCTCTCTCTGTTTCTCTTCTCTCACTCTCTCCCTCTCTTTCACTCTATACTAGCACGCCCCCCATCTTTCACTCTCTCTTTCTCTCTCCTCCTAGCACATTCTCTCTCTCTCCCTCTCTGTCACTTTCTTTCTCTCTATCGATCCGCCTGGACGATGGGAGCTGGATCTCTTTACAGTGGTGGTGCCAGACGGTTGGAGCCAGAGATCTGGACGTCTGCTCTCGACAGAAGAGATGACGACACCCAGAGGATCTTCTCTACACGGAGCTGAAATAATAAAAGCCTGCTCCTGCCCTCCATCACCCTCTCAGCTGTCGATACATGTGCTGCACACGGTGAAATATGGGAGGACATCATGCTCGTACAAGGAGAGTCCGCGCTGGTATTTATGTCGTGTGGTCCGAATACAAAAAGCCCGTTTGTGAATGTCAGTAGGAAAATTGCTTTTTTTGATGCTTCAATTTATAAATAAAAACAGGAAAAAGGGGGCGAGATCAGTCCGGGGTCGCTGATCATCTAAGCCACAGGGGACGAGTAAATCAAAGCCGAGCACTTCCTGTGTGATGAGCAAAACCGACGCGAGCCAGGAAGCTTCGGAATAATGGCTTGGTCAGAGAGTTTGTGGCGCGGATATATGTTCCGACGCGCAACAGTTTAATCACGCGCATTATAATGGGCCTTTGTTATGCCAAACGCCAAACGCTGGGATTTTTTGCCAAGTTCGGACGGATCTAATTGGTTCCTAGGGAACAACGTCTACTTGCGGAAAGAAAACTGTCCATTTCTCTTAGATGTAGCAAAACGGCGATAAGCATCGCTTGAACACAGAGAAAACATCCGACAAGTTCGCCGAATCACTTCTGATTTTGTCGTGAATTCGCAGAAACACTTGAGGAATTGAACCCACAATCTCTAGTGCGGCAAACACCACCATTGAGCCACAGAAAAGCATCTCAGAACAATTAGAAATCGTACAAAAGATACAAAGTAACACCTTCTACTTCCCGCTCAGATGCTTCAAACAATAAAAAAAATAGAATATTTGATTCTCTCGAAAGCGAAAAACAGTTTAGCAAAGTGTCAAGTGTCAGAGTAATTAAAAAGAGAACTCTGGCCCTCTCCTCGGGTGAGAATCGCTGAAGACATTAAGTTAACAAAAAGCGCGGGGCAAATAAGAGCCGAGGGAGAAGTGACAGTTATCTGCTAAATTCATAAATGTGGCTTTTTGTATAACGGTAATCATCATCCCTCATGCTGTCATTTTCCATTTTAATTGCTTGCCTCGGCGCTTTGGCTCAGGGAAGCCATCGGAACCCCACGGAGCCGCAGAAAAAGAGCGGGAAAAGAGGAAAAGCTCGCCACGTTTAGGATCCCGCCACGCCGGCGTCTGACAGGTTAATTTTTTGCAATTAGAGCGTTGTGAGAACAAGCCGAACAGGTGAGGTCTTCATCAGACGCGTCGTAGTCAAACGGACGAATAGTTAACCCATCCGGTTTCCCCAAACTCGCCTTCTGGTGACAGAGCGGCGTCTTCAGATTACGGAGGAAAAATGGGCGCGAGGACGACGAGCGCGGAAAAAATGTGAAAACCATAACCGGATAAAAATCAAGCGGCAGGGCTAAGCTAACACTTCTCATGGCCGCCGCGTGTTCCACCAGACATCAAAAAGAAGCCAGCGAGACTTCTCTGGATTTCCCTCTAATCTCGGGCTGTTATCTCTTTCCTCTCCGTCCAAAAGCAGCTCATATTTCACCCGGCGTATCGTGTTATTCCGATAATCTTGTTCCCGCCCGTGATAGATTTTTTCTAAAGCAAAGCATTTATCACCAGGTTTCAGAAATGAACTTAAGTTTCGCTCGCTCTTAAGTGCGAGTTTATGGGCTGAAGTGAAGGGGCCGTAACGTGGTTGAGAAGTATTGGTGGGTTCGGTTTGCTCGTCTGGATGGGATGAGATGAGCAGTTTAAAGGAAAAGAGGGAAAAGCCTGACACTACGATTGAGTTAAAAAAAAAAAAACCAAAAAAAAAAAAAACACGGGTTTGATTCGGTGCAGCTTATAACGACTAAATCTGTCAGGGCTCTTATTGAAAACTATTAATTTTCTAAAAGAATTATGAAACCTGTATTTTTCCAACAATATTTTATAGAACGTGTGTATGTTAAAATGTCTTTATAGTGTCAGTTACATTGCATAAATGAATTTATTACAATCATAAATATTAATTATGCCTCCCAACATTTCCCCATCAGTGAAATTCAATGTTCCTGCACGGAAACGTGTAAAATTCCTTCCAGAAAAACATGATTCAAACAAAAGCACTACGGAGCAAGCAAAGTAAAAGTTTCTACATATTTAGTGTGTGTTAAACTCTCAGGAAGAGTCCGTCAAACATCTGGAGCCGGTGTCTTTCTTTCTCTCCGCCGGGGAGTCTGTTTTAAATGCTGCTGACAGCTTCTGCCTCCCTTTCAGTGTAATTATAGGCAGAGGAAGAGTCGGGCGAGGCGAGGCTGGATGTATCCAGGCCTGTGTAATGGGGATAATTAACTTACCCTCATCACCCCACTTCAAAGGAGAGAGAGAGAGAGAGAGAGAAAGAGAGATGAGGGTAGAGAAAGAGAGAGAATGGGGGTGAGAACAACAGGTTTGTGAAAGAAAGAGAGGGAGTAAAAAAAGAAAGAGGGTGAAAGAGTAAACTGAAGAAAAAGTGTGGTTGAAGGAAAAAGAGACAGACTGTTGGAGAAAGTGAAAAATATGGGAGAACGATGAGTGTGGAAACAGATGTAGAACAAAACTAAATATAAAGGAGAGTGTGTGAGAAAGAAAGATATAAAAGAACAGATCAGTGAGAAAGAGAAAAGGGAAAAGAGAGACAGAGAGAGAGAGCGAGAGAGACAGAGAAAAAGCGAAAGAGAGAGAGAAACCGAAAAGGAGAGAGAGAAAATGACAGAGAGAGAGAGAGAGAGAGGAGAAAATTGAGAGTGAGAGAGAGAGATAAACTGGGTTTTGAGAAAAACAATGAACGAGAGACAAAAGGAGAGAGAGAGAGAGAGAGAGAGAGAGAAGCAAAGAACGAGAAAAGTGGAAAGATAAAGAAGAGGGAGGGCAAGAGAGAAAGAGAGAAAAATAAAAAGAGACAGGAAGATGGAAAACATGAAAGAGAGAGAGGAATTAAAGACACACACACACACACACGCACCGGTGTTAATTTAACACCCCAGTTATTACGGGCCAGTCAGGGTGTTGGTCCGAGACTCCGCCCCCCGGTGCTTCTCTATAATGTCATCAGGCATCTGAAGTGAAAGCAGCAGCAGACCTCCGTCCGTCTTTATTCTCCCGCACTAAATGAAAGACGACCATCCAGTTGCCACCCTTGTCATGGGACTAACTGCCGTGCCACCATCTCCATGCCAACAGATGCTGATGATGACATCACACGGGCGGCGCTGACACCGGAGGGACTCCAGGCCCAACACACACACACACGCACACACACTCTGAGAGCGAGGCTGGTTCCCTCACGCCAACACGTTTCAATTCCGAACTATTTTTTTAGAACTCTCAAAGTTTTTTCAGTTTCTTTACGCGTTTGTCATACTTTGTTTTTTTAGACATTCTTTAGACATGGAAACCCTGAGAATAGTGTTTGTACTTGTATTAGTACTTGTACTTTATTGATTGCGTGAATCAGTTGAGACTGCGTGAATTTAAAAGTACCCAAAAACACTTAAAGTATATAAAAAAAAATTCCAACATTTACAAAACTTCCTAAAGAGTACTCAAGTACTTAACACCTCGACTGCTTTACGCCGCTCACACTGGGTAAATCGTGATGGGCGTGGTCACATCTGCGACAGCCAATCACTTCTTCCACTGTGATTAACGGGCATGTGAATCCGCAGACGTCCCGGTGCGGGGGCGGGGCCGGGGAGGTGGGGGGGGGCTGGTGCCCTGACAAAACGCCAACCAGCGACCCCGCACCCCTGGAGGCGGAGCCACCAGTCCCAGCCTTCAGCTCCCATCAGCCTCAGCGCCTCGGAGAAGGTCAGCGGGCCGCCGCCTGATTGGCCGGGATCCGGGACGCACCTGAAGTGACAGGGCGGAGGGACGGGACACGCCCACCAGCCGCAAACACAGCTGCTCCAATCACGGTAAGCGGAAGAAACGTTGTCTGAACGCATCACGCCACACCTCCGCTCCTCACGCAGAACGCTCGTGCCACATGTCAGCTCTCTGAAAGCCTCTCAGCGTGTGTGTGTGCGTGTGTGTGTGTAACAGATGCGTGCTCCTGCTCACTCCAAGCACCTCGTCCATTACACCTACACTATTGTTAGATTGTGTTTGATTGTGT
The DNA here is from genome assembly GCA_017309775.1 of Paedocypris sp. Pulau Singkep. Classification (NCBI taxonomy): domain Eukaryota; kingdom Metazoa; phylum Chordata; class Actinopteri; order Cypriniformes; genus Paedocypris; species Paedocypris sp. Pulau Singkep. The sequence continues at coordinate 773,409 of MU204349.1, read as the reverse complement.
TTTTATTCATCGTCATGGTTTTTAATTCATACTTTTATCCCTATCCATTTGATTTGCGTTTTATTGTATTTTTTTTTTTTTCCCATCCTCATGCTTTTCATTCATATTTTAATCCTTGCCTATTTATTTTGCAATTTATTGTTATTTTTTTTTAATCTTATATCTCTTATCTTTTTATTGTATCTCTCTCACCCCCACCACATGTTGAAATTCCGGACGATTGTAAAATACATTTAGTTTCACGACACCGAAATGAAAGTCAGAAATGAAAGTCAGAAATTCGCATATGCTAAAACATGTGTCATCAAATTACGCAATAAAAAATCTAGTTCTTCGAAATTAATTCCGGGGTTAATGTGCCCGAGCAGAAGCGGCAGAAACCACCTTTGCCCAGAAACACTCAAACAATCAACGAAATGTGTCCACAGAAATACAAAATAAAACTGCGGCGCTGATGTTTTTGATTGCGCTTATATTGTTAGGTTGTATTTTGTTGTCTTTGTTGAATTGTACAGCAATTCAAATTTGATTTGAGTTTTTAGATGGTATAACAGATGCAAATTGAGAAAAAATATATACAAATGTGTGTGTGTGTGTGTGTGTGTGTGTGTGTGTTGGCCAAAGTGAGACAGGTAGGTAATGAAAGAGAGAGACAGGCAGAGACACACACACTCAAATCTAAAGTGAAATTCTACAGATTGATAGCAAGAACGACAGGTAAAGAGAGAGTGTGAGAGAAAGAGTACGAGAGAAGGAGAGAATAAGTGAGAGAGCGAGTGTGTGTGTGTGTGTACATATTTTGATCAGACAGATAAAGAGAGAGAGAACAGTGATGAGTGTGTTGAATGAGAGGAAGAGAAAGTGTGTGAAAGGAGAGAGAAAGAGAGCAGGTGTGCGTGTGTGTGTGTGTGTGTGTGTACCTACATGAAACACTTTAGATCAAATAAAATAAAAGACAACTTGTACAGACAGAAAGAACAAGAGAGGAGTGTGTGAAGGGCGGCGAGTATGTGTGAATGAGAAAGAGAGTGTGTGTGTGTGTGTGTGTGTGTAGATACATGAGGCAGATTATAGAATAAAGATAAAAGAGACACAAACAAACAGAACGAGACAGGAGGAGCAAGAGAAGTGTGTCAGGCGAGCGAGAGAGAGAGAGAGAGAGAGAGAGAGAGAGAGAGAGAGTGTACATAAATAAGACAGATTATAGAAAAACATAATTTTATATTAAATTAAATTTTTTTGATATTGTTAAAATTAAAAAAAATTATCTTTAAATTTATAAAATTTTAATTTTATAATGATAGTATAATACTATACATTATTGTATTGCATTGTATTTTTTTTTATTAGGAAATTGTTTTATACGCTTGATGCATTTGTATTTTGTTTTGAAGGGTTTTTTTTTATTGTTGTTTTTAATCTGTAAATCACTTTGTCTCAGCGAAGGCGGTTTGTGAAGTGCTCAACAAATAAAACTACAATTACACATTTCTGAATGTCTTTAATGTGAATAGCACACACATGATATTAAGTTCATTCTTCTCTTGGAATAAAAAGTCTAATTTCTAACTGTAAATTTTTCTGTTACAATGTTACAGTTGTTGAAAATTGTTACTATGCTACATGTTGACAATTGTTACACTAAGTCATTATTTTATGACTTATTTTTTTACACTTCAGAAACAAAAATGTCTTATTCAATTTTATGATGTTATTGTAACTATATGTAATTGTAATTTAACCCTAATTGTATTTATGTAATTTAAGCTACATGTAATTAGTGCTGTCAAACGATTATTTTTTTAAACTAGTTAATCTCACTTACCAAATTAAATTAATCGTGATTAATGGCGATTAATCACATATAATAATTATTATGTATTATTAATAATGGTTTATTATTAACAATTATTAATAATAGAATAAGCATAGAATCTTGTAATATTGAACATTGAAGTGTAAAATATTAATGAGTGTAAACTCAACACAAAATAAACACGTTTATAAACTGTAATATGCCGTTTTTGACTAAAGAAGTGAATACAGATATGTGAGTGAGTGAGTGAGTGAGTGAGATTGTCAAGTTAATACTGAATGGTTTTGAACGCGATTTGACGCGATTAAGCATATTTAATTAATCGCACGAGTTAACGCGTTAACTTTGATTAACCTAATTGTTATATACGTATATTTTGTTTTCTAGTGGCATAACCTCGTGTGTGTGTGTGTGTGTGTGTGTGTGTGTGTGTTGGGTTCTTGTTCTACAAGAGAAAAGCAAACATTAGGTTTTGAAGCGGCGGTCACTGGTTTAAAGCCCCCGGAGCAGAACACAGGTGAACGTCACATCACATAAAGTCAGTGTGTGTGTGTGTGTGTGTGTGTGTTCAGCCCGCAACCACAACACATTCATCAGCCGCAGAGAAGCTTCACATCATCACCCTCTTCAGACGAGGAAGACTCCGCACCAGCTTCATCATCTCAAACACGGAACAAGTCAAGCGCTTCCGTAAGAAAACACACACCATAGAAACTAAAGAGCAATTATGAATAATGACGTTCTGTGTTGGCGACACGTCTGGTGAGACTCACAACTCCACACGGAACATGTGCTTTACCAGAAGAAGAGCTGCTGCTCGCAACCGTAAAGTCACGGGTTCAACTCCCCACAAAATAAACGCCAAACAACAGCAGGACATTTCTAGTACGGTTTGACTAACTATTACACATTACATATAGCCTTTTACAAACATCATATTTGATCAGAATAAATTACAGTTCATTATTGTATGTACACTTTTGTAGATATTTTATGGCTCTTGGTTTACATTCAGTACCTAAAATAATAATAATAATAATAATAAAAGATAATAGATAATAATAGATAAAATAATCTTTTATCTAATGGTCTAACAGTGTGTGTGTGTGTGTGTGTGTGTGTGCGTGAGTGTTGACCATAAAAATTCTTTGTTTCTCTGTAGTTTAATACACTATGAAATGAAATATAGATTCCCTATATAGCTTATTTTATTAAATAGAATAAATTACAATTTATTCTTGTTTATATTTTTTTTAATAAATACTAAAATTAGTATAAAATAGTCACCAAAATTATATTAGTAATCTAAAACTCATGCAGTGTGTGTGTGTGTGTGTGTGTGTGTGTTTGTATAGGGTATTTATGTGTATGTGTGTGTTTGTATAAGTTACATGTGTGTGTTTGTATTCATATAGGGTGTGTGTGTGTGTGTGTGTGTTCGGATAGGGTATAGTGTGTGTGTGTATGTGTGTACGTTCACATACTGTATGTGTGTATAATCTAGAAAATTGTTTTAATTATTTAGACTATTTAAATTAAATAAGTTTCAATTTAATTATTGTGTGTATGTTCGTACAGTATAGGGTATCTGTGTGTGTGTGTGTTCATAAAGGGTTTATGTGTAAGTGTGTTTGTAAAAGCTACTGTATATGTGTGTTTGCACAGGCTATGTGTGTGTGTGTGTGTGTGTGTGTGGACAGGTGTGTCTCGTCGTCAAGTCTTTATCTTTACACTTTAACTGACAAAAACCACTTTACCAAGCCTTTAAAGGACACAACTCGGTCCGAAACTGCAATCTGAACTGAATTTCACCGTGATTTACTGAGAGAGAGAGAGAGAGAGAGAGAGAGAGAGAGAGAGAGAGAGAGAGAGAGAGAGAGAGAGAGAGAGAGGAAGCCGCTCAGACACACAGCAGCTCGGGCCGATCATCCCCGCCATTATTCACAGCGCCAAAGAAAACCGTCCGTCTGGGCCGATGTAGATGTTACGACTAAACCACAGTTCCAATTCACCTGCCCGTCTGATGCTCCACTCACACATGACAACACATCGATTTCACAGCGGCGCGGGCCTGAGGAATCCATTAGGCCGACACTTGTGGTTTCCCGTGACTGACGGGGCGACAGGCCACGCCGATGCTTGACGGACGGCTCCACACTTAAACAAGCCCTGCAGCTGCTGTAACAGTTTAAAACACTTTCAATTACCCCAGTCAAACAAATCCAGCGCGGCCGGAGAAAAGCTGTGACTTCTGAAACGGCGGTTTCGCGATCACGGAGATTGAGACGCATCGCGGTGTCGTTGCTTTTGAAAATGTTTGGCCGACGTAGCTGCCGATCACATTCTCGCCAGCCAATCAGAGTGAGGCAAAGGAAACTTGAAAAAATGAAGCGCAAAAGAACGTTTCCAATGAAAAATTAAAAACAAACAAACGTAAATGTAAAACATATTGGTTTGTTTCTTGGAAATGTCCTTTTTAAATTTTTGCCGGCAAAATATTTTTGGCATCAGATTCCATAAAAATTTAGCTTTTTTTCTTACTCAATATTCCACTGGTAAAATAAAAAAAACACAGGCGTTTTATAAAAAAACAGTCCAAAGCCACGGGACAACTATTATTTTTACAACGAGACCAATTGACCAATGTCGGCAAAAACAATTCCGTTTAAATCACAGAGACGGTCTACGAGTCTGGTTCCAGAGCGTAACTCCGCGATAAACTGGTGTGATTCTGGAGGTTGTCTGCGCTTCTGTGGGTTTCTTCCAGGTCTCCAGTTTCTCCCACAGGGCAGGAGAATTGGAAAAGCGTCTGAACACGTGAGTGAGAGTGTGTGTCTGCTGACCTGCTCTGTGATTGGTCAGCCACTAATCCAGGGGGTGTGTCCTGCCTTAAGACACAGAAATGGAAAAGGACGGATGAATCGTACACAACAACAGTCGAGTCTTGGTCTTTACGACGTATTCTTCTCTTTCATCCGTACGCGATCCGTTTTACTCCCAAGATGGCGGCGAAACGGCGAAGCAGCTGCAGACAGAGCTGCTCAGACGAAGCCAAAGCGCCGCAGAAATGAAGGTCAGAGACGCCAACAGCTCATAACCGCAGTGCCACCAAATAATGAAGTGCGGCGTCGGTTGGGTCTGGAGGAAGCACTTCATATTTTTCGCTTCCCTGTCATGGCTTTTCCAAACACACCGGCGAGTGTCCTGAAGCGCCAAGGTCGTCCCGGCGCAGGAATTCAGCTTTGGAGCGCTTGGGAAGGTATTTCTGTCTGTGATGAAAGCGCCGCCGTGTCATCGCCATTTAGCCGACAGCTAGAATACTAATAAAGTCCCGGGAGAAAGTGAATTAAAACGAGTAGTCGATTAAGGGGACGTGTGTGGCTGAGGGTTCGGTGTTTGGGTGGGCGGATGTCTGACAGGGCGCGGCCCGCGAGCCACGTGTTGAGCACACGCTATTTTATTTGCGTGATTGTAAACGTGCGAATATGAAACGTAAGATGTAGACGTAGGTGAGCCACGTATGTTGCTCTACGTGAATTTCATTTCTTGAAATAAGACCTAGTGTAGATCAGTCGTTTTGACGTAATTATGCTGTTTTCCCCTCATCATGTGGAACGTGTTTCATGTGAAGTACACAACTTATTGATTTACAAACATGTTTGTGCTTACACCAACATGCAATTTAGCAATATGTTTTGAGATATTCAGAATCTCTCTGAACGGCAGAGAGAGAATAAAAAGAGAAAGGGAAGGAATGTAGGAAAGGAAAGAAAGATAGAGAGAGAGAAAGAAAGAGAGAGGGGTAAAAAAGAAGGAAAGAAAGGAAGAGGGAGGAAGAAACAAAAGAAGGGAGGGAAGGAAAAGACTGAGAAACAGACAGGAAGGAAAGAAAAAAGGAAGGGAGAAAATGAAAGAAAGACAGACAGACAGAGAGTCAGAAAGGAAGGAAAAGAAAGATAAAAACAAAGGAGGAAGGAAGAATGGGAGTAAAAGAAAGAAAGAATGTATGAAAGAAGGGAGCAAAAGAAAGAAAGACAGACGGACAGACAGACAGCAAGGAAGTAAGGAAAAGAAAGAAAGAACGATAGAAAGAAAGAAAGGAGGAAGGAAGCAGCAGAAAGAACTTATGTAGGAAAGAAAGAAAGAGGGAGGGAAAGAAATAAAGAATGTAGGAAGAAAGGAAGGAAAGGAAAGAAAGACCCCAAAAGAACTGGTCAAGCTCTTAAAGTGTAAGCGCTCTACAGAACAACCGCCTTCAGTCCTCCAACAAAACCATCAGGCGATGCCACGCAATTACAGTAAATATATATTTGCGCCCGACCCCCGAAAAACTAATTTCTCCCGCATTTTCCCAAAAGTGATAAGAACCGAAGACATTCCGCGCGCTCTCTGAACATCCACGTCCGTTCGTTTAAGGGAAAAAAAAACCAGCGAAGTGATGGCTCGTGGGAAATGGAGCAGTGAATGTTATAGTGTGCTGTGGCCCTGATGGTCCCCGTAAATGACATGGGCTGCTCAGCGGTGTGTGTTCTCCTCTCCCATCCCTGATGTAATGACCCGTCCACACTAATGCCTCCACAGGACCTCCACCCCCCACCTGCACCCCATCACTCCATTACCGCCACAGTCGCCAGTCGCTCCTCCATAAATTCAAATTATCCGCGTTGAAATTATTCGGAAAGTTGCACTTTTCGATGCAAACGCTCTGTTTGGCGTTTGCCGCGCGTCTTCGTTAAGCGGCGGGCTGATTTATGTGGCGCTTTTTTTTTTTGGCGCGAGTCTGAACGCTGGATTTGTAGCGTCTTCCTGAAAGTAAGACCTAGCGGGGTATGTCAGGCTGCTCGGAACAACCTACTTTGAAAATAAGACCTAGTGTAGATTTCTTATGTCAAGTAAACAACTTATTAGTTTTGCTCACAAACATAACTGACAAGGCAAGTGCAATAATATTAATAATATGTTCATTCTGAACTGCAAAGAGAGATAAAGAGAAAGAGTGAGAAGAAAAAAGGAGAAAAAGATAAGGAAGGGAAAGAAAAAATAACAGACAGTGAGAAAGAAAGAACGAGAGAGAGAGAGGGGAAGAAAATAAGAAAAAAGGAAAGAAAGAAAGAGAGAAAAAACGGAAGAAAGGGAGGGAGGGAAGAAAAATACATAAAGAAAAGTGACAAAGAAAGAAAGACAGAGAGGGGGTGGAGAAGAAGAAAAGAAAGAAATGTAGGAAGGACGGACGCAAAAAAGGGGGAGAAGGAAGGAAGAAAAAGAAAAAAAGAGGGAGGGATGGAGGGAAAGAAAGACTGTAGGAAGGAAGGAAAAGAAAGAAAGTCCGACAGACAGACAGGAAGGAAACGAAAAAAGAAAGACAGACAGACAGAAAGGAAGGAAGGAAAGTAAGAAAGAGGGGAAAAGAAAGAAAGCAAGAGGGGAAAAGGAAAGAAAGAAATAATTAAAGAAAGCTAGAAAGAAATGATGGAGATGAGAGACAGACAGAGATGAAAAAAGAGAGAGATAATAAGACACAGAGAGAGAGAGAGAGAGAGAGAGAGAGAGAGAAACTAAAAGAGGGGTGGTGTGGGGTAACTAAGGGAATCCTTCTGGCCCTCGACAAC
>MU204349.1:750984-760984 GCA_017309775.1 Paedocypris sp. Pulau Singkep | reverse complement strand
ATATTGAACTGATTATATTTGATGATTGTATTATTATATCCTGCATTAATATTGAGAAGCTCATTTATATAAACACACACACACACACACACACATACACACACACAAATACAGTATATAAGATCTACACATGCATACGAGTGAGAGAGAGAGAGAGAGTGTGTGTGTGTGTGTGTGTGTGTGTGTGTGTGTGTTTTCAGACAAAAAAATCCGACTGAATTTTTCTCGTCTGTTTATAAATCTTGAAAAACAAAATAGATACAAAACAGTTTAAAAAGTAATACAAATAAAAAAAACAAATAAAACCAAGCATATTTTTGACCAATAACTAAACATGAAATAAAAAAAGGAATTATTTCTCACAATCACGTATTAGTAATCTATTAAGTGAATAAACAAAAAGCGAATTAAAAGGGAAAACTTTAAAAATTACTGCACATTAAAATGATTGTAGTTGATGACTGTAATGATTACATCCTGCACCAATAATGAGCTGCTCATAAATAAACACACACACACACACACACACACACAAAATACAGTACATAACACACACACACACACACACACACACACACACTCGAACGGTACAAGTCTTTATTCCTGAGGTGCGCTCGCCTAAAAAATAATGAAAAGAAAGCGTCCTCACACCTCAGACACACCTCACAGATCTTACACTCTCATTACCATCAGGCCTGTTAATTGCGCCGCTGCGGCTCTTCTTTTAATTAAGCTGCTCTAGAAGACGACTTCCTATCACACGCGCTTTGTCCTTGCCGTAATTGCCCTCGCGACACTCGTTCTGCTCCTTCTCTCCCTCTCTCCTGCTCTCCCTGGACAGGGTGGCACCGTGGGGACCTCAGCATCACCGGCCCGGGGCGATAGTGGTTTGGCCAGACGAGGTAATTTGGAAAGAAAAGGCCCAAACGGTCAAACGTTTCGTTCAAATCGAGCAGGTGAATTATTCATTATTTATATTTCCTTTTGCACGCGCTCAGATCAAGTTAGCGTGACACACACACACACACAGGCGTAGAGTAGAAAGCTGACGCCATCTACTGACCGTCCGAGTCCCAACAAGCCCGCAGACGTCTCTATCCTCGCTCCCAGTCGGCCTTAATTGGGAAATAATTGCACATTTTTAAAGCGGACAATTTCATCTCCTCGCCTTATCGTTTATTCCAGTTTCTCGTTCTGCCAAAGACAAAAAAAAAAAGCATAAAGAAGGGGGAGAAACTTCAATTAGCCGCTTTCCTGAAAGATGTTCCTCGCCTTAATGTTTCCAGCAAAGAAGTTAAATTCGTGTAAATAACGAGTCTCAATTAAAGAAGGGGAAGACAAGCCTCGGCCAATTATCGCGGCCCGCCGAGTCTCTCGGGCTGAAGAGCCGTGGAACTTTGCTGGTTGAGTGCTGCACATTAGCTCGCTGGCTTTACAACACACAAGAAGCCGAAAGCCCTCGAGTCATTAGCAGAGAGCTTCACGCTTCCCTCAGCGCTCCAGACCTCGGACGCCATCACGTCCCGTCTGTGATCGCGACCCGGTCACCTGTGGCCACGCAGAGACCTGATTGGTCAGAGTCGGTGTGGGATTAGAACACGGCGAATCCACGTTTCAACGGAGTTCACATCGCGAGTCTCAAACGAAAAGACAATCCGACAAAGCAAGGAAAAAGACGGACTGCCGGAGAAACAAATGGAAGAAGAAAATGGAGGCAGAGAGAGAGAGAGAGAGAGTGAAAAACGGAGAGAAAAGTGTGAGAGACTCGGCTACTAACATGTTTTATAGAGACACTGCAGTGGAAAACAAATTCTAATTGATCCTAATTTTCTTTAAATGAAAATTATGTTGGGGAAAACAATATATTATACATCATGATCACAATAATTAAATACGTATGTCCGCATGTATGTGTTTGTTTATAGGTTAATACGGAGTAATGTGCAGTTACAATTTGTGCAATTTCTTATTTATGTTTCATAGCAAGTCACTGTTTTTCATTATTTAATAATTTAAAGAGCTACATTTTTGCACATTTTTAATTCTATTTTTGATTTTTTTACTTGCATATTTGGAAAAAGGGAACAAAAAAAACAGACCACATCAAATTCCTTGTAGTCGCGTACAAACTTGGCCATTAAAGCTGATCCTGATTCGGTGTACACACACGCACACACACACACACACACATCTATAATTCCCCTCTCCTCTTTCTCCTCCACTAGCTTCTGGAGTGAGCACACAAATTACATCTCTCCACCTTTTTACTCCTCACTAAATCTTTCCCTTTTCCACTTTGCTGAGCTTGAATATTTCATTCCCTCCATCAAATATGCATCCCATTAATTAAGTGAAATTACTCCCGACTGCCAAATATTCGCCGCCGATGACTGTCAACACAAGACGCACGGCGTCGAACTTCTAATGACGCGGCCTCACGTTCAGCTGAGCTACGGCCTTCAGGAAACGCCGGCCACGCCCGTCCTGGAATGAAGCGGCGGCGTCTTTTATCCTTCGTCTCTTCAGGCGAATGGCACAATGGATGACACTTGACGGGCAGGAACTTCCGTTGTAATTACACACCTTTTCCTCATCTTTTAATTGCTGTTGTTAATCAGTCATTAACTCCCTCCGTCGCCAATCCGAAACCTCGATAAATTCCCGCGCGCCCCCGTCCCCAACGTGCAATTGCGTTTATTTTTAAAGCCGTCATCTTTCCAAACAGAGGTATTTGTTATTTGCTCCAAAGGGGTTGACAGTAAGGGGATTTTAATCATAACTTGCATTAAATTATCAGTCTCCGGATCCGTCAGGCAGGGGGGATAAATTCAACACGCCGCTAAAGACGACGCCCTTGAGTAATTGTGTTCCGGGCCGCACTAATATTACCACTGACTGATTCCGAACAATGGTGATTGAGCTATAGGGGCTATTTGCCTTTCACCCTCGCACGATAATTCCAACCTGTCCGGAAAGCCGGAGCACTGGATATGAGCGCAGATACCAGGCTGACAACGGGCCTATTTGTCTCGACTCTGAAAAGAAACAGATGTTCCTCCAGGAACCGACTTGGAGAAACACCAGCCAAATCGAGTCCCTCAAACAGCCCATGTGACATGAATCGCCAGCAGACCCGGAGGTCGACGAGTCCCGCGAACCAACAGAGCGAAATGATAACGATGATAGAAACGAATCACGGAGCCGACGCAACAGGACAGAAGTAAAGCAGCGCCATAAATCAGCCAAGCAACGGCTCGCAGCAACCTGTGCCTTATTTAGACAGAAGACAACGTTTCTTAATATTTTTACTCCACCCATTAGCATCACTGTATCGCGCAACCCAATAATTACAATCCGCGAGCTGGCGGCACCAGGGTGACAACAGTACTTAAGTCTTGTTAATACGGGGTGTCTGTTCCAGCTATTGTAGCAGATTGTGAAAAGACGGCGAGTTCCTCGTCTGTTGTGAAAGAGCGGGGGACGTGACTTGATGCTCGGGGTCGATGAACGGCAGGAAGGGGGGAAGAAAAGGAAGTGCTGACAAGCATCACTGATCCCGCTAACCCAAGACCGCCAAAGAAACTTCGCCATCGGTGGAAACCGACCAAATTTCCCATTTGGCGATTGGCTGCTTGGCACGCTGCGTACGGGGAGGGCGAATCCCGGGAAACAGATATGTGGCGTCTAGACAAATTATAACCTCATCAGTTTTGCCTAATGAATTATTCAGAAAGGGGACCTGGCTTGGGCTCGGTTAAAAGTAAATATTTAATATTCATCTTCACGATGCGAAATTACGAAACACTTTGCATGGCTAAATGTTTTTCCACCCCTAGAAAATTGCCCATTTTGGCCAATTGGGTTTATGCGTCGGAGGACGTTGATTTGGATGTATCGAGCTTTTAAAGCCCGTCCGCTCGGTGAGACTTTTTATTGTACAGTAACCACAAATAAACGGCTTTCACAATTAGAGGTTTAAATAATGCAATGGCTCATGCTCAGTCCTAAGCAGGATTCCAATGAGCTTTCTAATGCATGTAATGATTAAGTGTAATTCAAATACCAACCGTGTTGTTCAAAATCTGACAGGCGATAATTTGCTCTATTATATTGTGCCATTTAATTGCCCGCTACCGACAACCCCTGACGTGCCACGAAGCAATGATTTACAATTACTCCGGCACTAAAGATCAGGGGATGACAATATAATCATCCGCACCGAGATCCCTTCTCATCTGCCACCAACTCGCGAGGCAAGTAAAAATACTTTGGGGCTCGTAGTTTTAACTCCACTCCGTTTGAGGATTACGAGATATTACGGGCGGCGGAAGGCGCTTAACAATAGCAGTTGTGTTAAGAGCTGAATGTGTTGGGAGTGGAGACGTGGGTTCGCTGTCAGCGTCGGGCCTCACGGGCGAGCGAAGGGACATTATTGCCGAGAGGAAAGCATTACTGATGTCGGGGGTTTAATCTAAATGAGGAAACAGCCAGGGAAAGATCAAGAAACAGACTCTGTTTTCCCGATACGTCCTCTTTTGAACTCCCTAAGACTATTACCACATGAATGATAAAGGATGAAATTTCAAGAAAGTGGCATTTGCCCACACAGAACTGGCGCCTTGCCGTTCCCGACGCCGCCGTTTGATGAGGACGTCTCGAGAAAAGCTTCCGACTGTGTCAGATCACCCGAGAAAGTTAAGCATCTCGTCCTAATTCCAGTGCGGGAATACTGGGGGAAAAACAAGTTTACTCCGTATTAAACCAATGTTTCACGGCATTTAAGGAGCCGATACATAATTTAGCGCCTACAAAAACGAGCACAGCACATTGGGGGGCGGGAGTTGGGGGGGGGGTCCTTGGAGGCGAGGCAAGGCTGCTGAGTGCACTGCCTGTTTAGAAATGATGGAGGAGAACAGGGGATTCTCATTAAGTGGCTTCACTCCACCCCGAGCAGGAGACACTGGAGAGAACGCAGACAAAATCACAGGCTCGTGTTTCCCCATTAAATATGAAGGATTGTGCAATATGTGCAGGCAGGCAGTTTGCTGGGGTCAGCCGCGGCTCTCTTTCTGCTGTTTCTGCAGGTCATGTCATGATGACCGACTTTACCCTGCGTTCAATCAGATCCTCGCGTTTTAAGAGATGGGCCTGGAAAATAATAACACGAGGCAGGGGGACTTTTAATGAGGACAAATTAGACTTAGGCGGCAGAGGGCTGCGAGGGACGTGAAGTTTCATTAAATGACCTACATGGGGGGAGAAAAAAAAAAAAAAAAGCTTGTTTTTGCCCCCCAAACGTGGCGAAGCCATTGACATGCCGATCAGAGGCGATTTCCGATGCCGGAGTCGACTTCAGAGGTGCCGGACGATCAGACAGAGTCGAGCTTCTGAAGAGATCATCCTGAAGCTACGTCCTCTTAAAAGTTTGCTCGCTTCATATTTCCAAGTATAATTTCCTAAACTCATTCATTAGAGGAAGAGCAATGCTGGCAATACCAAAGTCAGGGGGCGAACGAGGACTTGATTGAATGCTTGGACGTTCTGCAATCAAACGTAAGCGGGCATCAACCACTTGACCCGCACTGCATCGCTCCTTCTTGCAGTAAGACAGAAAGTGCCCGACATTATGCTTAAAAATAGTCTGGGATTCACCAAGGCCAGTTTCCAGGGTAAGACCCCAGTGACACCAGGCAGGTCAATTCAGCATTCATTGCTCTTAATTAAACTCAAAAACAGTTTTAAACGGCTATTAGTCTCTAACGGTCACCAAGGACATCTTTACCTTTGGAGACCCTGCCCAGTCTACAACAAATGCTGCATCATCGAAAATTCCAAAAAGTATTATGCTACATTGATCCAAAGAAACTTCCCTTTGTTTTGAAATGGTAGTCCGAGAGGTTGCCGGTTCAAATCCCCTTTCGGGCAAGACATGGCCCTCAAAATGCCCCTCGGGCACTAAAACCCTTGAGGCTGCCAACTGCTCCGAGTTTGTTTGAATGCGTTATATGCAGAGACGATATTCCCCAGTGAGTGATTAGTAAAGTTGTAAAACGTTTACTAGTAAGACAAGAGTAAAGACATTGTAAATAACAAGTCACTTTGGTTAAACGCATCAAGCACCCAATTCATATTGCACTTATGGAAGCTTCTCATGATCTCCCCGAATTCCAATCCAGGCATTCCTCCTGCTTATTCCTCGTCAAGTTGTTTTCATCGGACCCTGACAGAGACTCTAAGCCCCCGACCGCACAGCTATCGGGATTAAACTCCTCGACCAATACAAGCAGTTCGAAGAGATGAACTTTCAACTGATTGCCGGCATTTGCATAACTGCATTCGTGCATCAAATATCACCGTGGTGCTCGAAGCCAACGCAATTTATGAAGCCAGTAAAAGATATGAGATAGAACCCGCTGAAAACATCACAGATCCCGAATCAGTCCCCCACCCTGCATCAGCAGACGAGCCACAGCTAGAACTGTTCCCCAAGCAGGTCGCCGAGGTCCGGCCCGGCCATCACTCACCGGCACTACTTGACATGGCTTTTACTTTGATCTCCCCCGTCTCCGATTCATTGGCTGCCGACTTCACTGACTCCAATCTGACCCAGATAAAGACTCTGACCTTTCCCACCAACTCCATTACACGCAGCCGTACCGGGTACAAGCTCTTAAACGACCGCGGTCTAAATGTGGCCATTACGGAGACGTGGATAGTAGCTGGTGTCTGCGGAGATTTCACTGTCACAGCCCGGCACAAGGGAAGATGGCCACAGAAAACCACTCTTGACCTTCATTTACATTCGTTAATCAAATGTCACGCGGTGCCTGCGTGTCATCCGCAAGTCGGTGCCCATCTCCGGAGACGATTTGTGCTTTTAAACGGGTAAATAGAAGGGTCTGAAACAGGAAGCAGCATCGGGAGGAATCATTAGGTTGCTTGCAGCCTTCGGCTCGATTCATGAGACGCAACGTGTAGGTAAGGCAAGATTGATCCAGATCGTTAAGAGGAAAGAAATACCGAATGTAATTATATTCCACACAGCTAGTGCCCGCGATCGCAGGCTATCCGGTATAAAATGACCAGTGCCAGTCTGTGGCACATAAATAACGCCGAACCTCCCTATCGGATTCGCTCCAACGGCACCACCGTGTTGTGAAAGGAAACGGCTAATGGCGCGAGTGCTACATTTCGCATTCTAATTCGTCCGGCTCCTAATTGTGAGTGGACACCACAGATAGCCGCTTTCTGTCCTCATCTCTCCCAAGACTATAGCAAAGCCCGGCTCAGAAAGGTCAAAATGGCCGACATTAATCAGTCCGCCACATCCACGGCCCCTCCCCGCCATCGTTACTGTGCTAATCACTCTAGGTTTGGTTGCAGAGAGGTTTACTCCTAATTATTGTCATTAATAAATCAGACGAGTCAGGCTGTCGGGATGAAAGAGAGGCCGTCCCCGCTCGCCATCCATCAGAGCGGCAGAGTGCAGGAGAGTCCAGTCATTAAGAAGCCTTCGAGACACATGGCCACGTTTGGGACTCTGCCGCTTAGACAATAACACAACTAACTTTTTAAGCAACCTGTGGCTTACGCAACAAACCCCGAGATCACGCTTTTTGGGACATCATCTGTCAAACGACAAAGACGGAGCTCTGGGGTTTCAGGAAAGCACATCGGAGTGCGTACATCACGCCGAGGCTACAGTTATCCAAGCTAAAAATGTCCATTGTCACCAACTGTAAAAAAAAAAAAAACAACAACCCTTGTGGTTCACAATACTGTACGAGAAAATATGTTGGGCTTGTACAACAAGAAAACACAAGATCATTCAAATTACCCCCAATACAGGCGGATCATACGTAGCCTGAAGACTGAAAACAAAGAATGTGAAAGAGAGAGACTAAAAATAGCAGAGATTTGGAATAAAAAACAAATATAGAGAGATAAAGTATCAAGAATGCTCGTGTGACCAGTGTTGGGAGTAACGTGTTACAAAAGTAATGTATTACATTAATACATTTGTTTTCACTGTAACGAATAACTCGCTACATGCTAAGTGACGCTTGCGTTACTTTCATCAAAGCTTCACCCTCAAAACAATAAATCAAATTATTAATACTTCCTGTATGTGAATAGATTGTATAGGCTGTATTTGGTAACGCTTCTGACAAACATGGCAGGCAAAAGTATTTTCACGAGACAGTCTTATGCACATTTTTTCAGTTTTGTAAAAGAAGAACCAAGAACATCGCCAGAAAGACACTACATACTTTAAACACTTTGCCAATTACATTTGTTATTGGTAGCTTGGATAGGCCACAGTCATTCGGCTTCATAACATCGCCTTGATGTAAAATAAAATACAAGTAAAAGGTACGTCTTGTTCTTTTAGCGTGTTAATTTCTACTTTGAGTTATTTATTTTATTTTGCAAGTAATTTAGAAGTAATACAGAAAAGTATAGTAACACATTACAGTTCTGAGACCGTAGTATTGCAATTAGGGCTGTCAAAGTTAACTAGTTAACGCACGCGATAGATTAAGTGCTTAATCGAGTTCATTACTTTTAACGCAATTAATCACAGTTGCGGTTTTTTCACTTTCGGTTTGGTGAAAAAGCAATGAATAGACCCAGAGAGCCGCGCTAGTGTCACCCAGGTGTGGCTCATTATGATCAGAAGCTCAGAGTGATTACTTTGCGCCTAAATAGCAGCAGGTGAAAGTGTTTAATGACAGACACTTGCTTGTCTCATCGATCTAGCTGTGTTTTGAATGTTCTTGTTAAAACAGACTCAATCTTATTTAGACGTTTCAACTGCAAATACGTAACTTGTTCGTCAGATTCAAATCTCTGTTCAACAAGCGCCACTGTAGATTCATTAGATAAAGACAATACTGTATTTACTTACACTTATATTTAAAAACAGACATTATAAGCTGTATGCAATTTCTTTATGTACATTCTAAGACGTATGTTTCATGTCAGAGTGATAGATATTTATTAAGTTATTTAGTTTTCAGCTGAAAAAAAGAAGGCAAAACGTGCTTCAAGTTATAGTTTTATTATTATTAATTTTTTATTTTTACAAAAAACACAATGTCCTGTTTTTATTAAGAGTGTAACGTAAAAATTGGGCACTTCAAACTTTCAATTGATGTATAACACTTATATGTCAGTCCAAAATTGACTTTTTTTGTGTGTTTTATCTTGAATAAAGAGTGACTCGACCTCGGAGGGTTAAAAGGCTAAAAAAAATATATTGCAAATTGAACAAAAATTATACTAAATGATATTGCAGTATTTAAACTAGTGTATATTTAGTGTTGAGTTTACATTCATTTACATATTACACCATATTATCGAAGTTGCACTTGCAACACTGTGTATGACAGAGATAAAGAGCAAGAGAAAACAGAATGGCGAACAGTTGAACAGTGAAGAGAGACGGACACGGAGTAAGACAGAGATCATTTCATTCCCAGCTCACTTCCGATTCGAAACGACACAGGCAAAGAGCAGAAGCCGTCACGGAGAAGCTGGACACACAAGCTGGGCGAAGGACGTGGAGCGACTGGAGGGCACGTGATGGAGAGAGACGTGGCATCGCTCTGCCATCCCATCTCATCAAATTACGCAAGTCCATTCCACTTAAACGAGTTCTGTGAATCTAAAATCGACCATTAATGCAGTGTCATGTTAAATTAATACTGTCGTCTAAATCACTGCTATGAATCTTTCACATTTGAAATGAGACCAAGAATGACTTATTCATTCTCCGCTATCTCCTCTGATGTCATCCCCATTAAACACAACCAGCAGAGCTGTCTCGGCCTAATTGTATTAGAGTGTTGGGCTGTTCAGAAATCATCATTTAGTATGCTGATCAACGGCTTTAGTTCTGAATATCTCAAACGAGCTGCGCTGCCAGGCATCTGCGACTGACAACACATGAAGAGAAAAAAAAAAAACCCGCCAGATCCATTACATCCGCGCGCACACA
>MU204349.1:729346-750884 GCA_017309775.1 Paedocypris sp. Pulau Singkep | reverse complement strand
TATATATATATATATATATATATATATATATATATATATATATATATATATACACACATACATACACTGTATGCACCTATACAGGACATTTGCTAAACTGAAAACCATATATAATAGATATATTTGTCCCACTTTAAACTGACACACCTGTGGGGCATATAAAGCAATAATGTAATAACAAATCTAAATACTGTTTATATAGGGGTATGGAGCATTTTATTTTTTCATTTTCAAAACGAAAAATATACGGTACTATTCAAAGTGTAATTGACAATTTGACACAATCAAACTGTACAGTGATTGACATGTAATGGTTTGCTTTTATGGTTCATTAATAATTGTATTAATTTGTTTATCCTGAGACACTTGTGTAGGTATAAAATGCTGACTCATTGAGCGCGTTATAGAAATGAAAATAAGCGGACCAGGCTCATAAGTGTGGTTTTATAACAAAAAGAATTACTGCACTTTAATGTGTGCATGTCTACGGTATTTTTTTTTTAATCACGTCGTGATCGTGATTTTAAAACATTTGACATAATTAAACCGATTAACAACAACGTTTGTGTTTAAAAAGGTAGTAAAGGTTCATACTTTGCAAACGATCATGTTCAGAAAAGCAGCGCGAGAATTTCGACGTATAAACGAGCAGAAGGCGCGAGTGTGTCGCCATCTAGTGGCCAGAAGAGGAACGACTCTTCTCCCCTCAGGTAAAGTCGTCTCGTTTTTACATCTCAAATGAACCTGCTTTTCCATTTTTGTACAGGTTAAACTATTACAAACTCGTGCTTATTTTATTTCTTTTTTCTTTTTATGAAATAATTGGAAGCTCCTCGTGACATTGGAGCTCGTCTTTGCTCTTTACAAGCCCTGGTAAATCATTCCTCTCCGCTGCCATCCATCGCCACAGGCCAAGATCCGCGGCAAAGCCAACGTCGGTTTCAATATCACACACGCATGAAATGTCAGACGGACAGAGACTGTCCCGAATAATAATTCCATATGAATAAAGCAGAGATGTAAAGAATAATAATACAAACTTAAGGGCAGAGATGAGCTGTCTGCTCGCATGTGGAAGCGGCGTGTCAGGAGAAAAACCAGCAGCACCAGACCAGTTTGTCACTACGGATTCATCTACCTTGCAAAGGATTGGCTGAACCCGAGGCTAGAGGAGGACACAGCACAGAATAAACCTCACCAGGGCCCGATGACACACACAGCGTGATGAGAACCAAGGCACAGTGTCTGTACGGCGTCAAAAACATACCAGTTAAATAAAAAATATTAAAAATACCTCGTAGAGAAGGTTCGGTCCAGCGCTGGTGTTGAGAACCATTTCCATGACGACGACTTCAAGGTCACACAGGAAATCACAACGTTTTTCATGAACTGGACTACGACTGTAGATTTTATTTATTGAACAAGCCAGAAGAGAAAGAGACGAGAAGTGAAAGAAAACCTGCTACTACGAAACCGTTAAAGAAAGCGGGTTTCTCGCACGATGAGTGTGTGTGGAGATGAAGAAATCGGTGCAGACCATGTGTGGAAACGTTCATTAGCCGAGAAACACGCTCCCGTTAGCTAAGCTGAGATACTTCATAGAAGTAAGCGCCCAACATCTTGGTTCCCTGAATATAGTTGGATCTGTCGAAGCAAAAAACAGAAAAAGTGGAGGAAAGTATGAAATAAAAAGTGTCAGATCATCCCACGCTCCTCTCAGACAAGACATCAGCCATCGACAGAGCTGTGAAGTACTCGAGTAAACGAACTTCAAGTATGTTTGCTGCGACTTTGTACTTGTACAGAGTATATATTTTGAAAAGCAACTTTTACTCCACTACATTTGTGATTGAGTATCTGTCTCTTTACTCCACTACATTGGAACGGACACTTGCCGTTACGTGTTACATTGTGATTTTGCATTGATTTATATCGCGATACAAATACGCCTCAAATTCACCTTCACGTGAAATGTATTTTACACATTTTATCATGTCATATATAATTTATTAAATCAGAACTTTATTTTACTACTTTTTCTTCCTTTGCACACTTCAGTTTGACTGAGACGGACGTTTGGTTCTTTTTTATCTACTTTGTTCTACCATTTTTAAAACATTGAGGTGTTAAATTTCGTTTCCGTGTTAGAAAAGAAAACCTCATGAATAGAGATTGCCTTCACATTCTTACATGACACCTTTTAATTTCACCTAAATTCAGTGCGAGTAAAACACTTAAGTTCTATTAAAATGGGATACTTTGCTACTTTGACTCAAGTCTTCTTGAAATTGGCGACTTGTTACTTGTAACGGAGTGATGTTTACAGTAAGTATCTGTACTTTTACTCCGCTACTCTCTACTGGGTGAGCCTGTGCTAGCTAGCGAGGGTGACGTCACCTGTTGAGCTTCTCGTTCTGCGAGTGAGCGCCGTCATCGGAGGATCCCACAGGAAGCAGCATGACGTTCTTGCCGGTGGCTTCCTGGAAGGTCAGAGTGACCGGGATACTTCCTCCTTCACGGGTCAGATCGGGCTCCACACCGAACACTGGGCGGGAAAAACAAGCCAAGCAGAGCGTTAAAGGCTCTCCATCATCAACTACTTGTCAACAGAAAGATAAACTAATCCTGTGAATTCGGTTCACGCCATTACAAACGTTACTCAGGCCAAAACCACATTGTATTTTTCGCGGATAATCACGAATGACATATAGCGAGTTCGGTTTGTGATGCCACCTTGTGTCAGGAAGCGGAACAGCGCCACACTTGGTTAGTGAGGGAACTTCAATAGGTGCAAGATTCAAAAGGGGGTTATAATAATAATAAAAATCTAAACCACGTCTCACAAAGCTTGAGAACGGATTCACTCAACTACTTTTGTTCTTGCGCAATTGCTGGAATAGTTAAATGTGCAACAAATTACAATAATGAGCATCTCAAATTAGGAAAAATAAAAGTGCAACTAATTGTTTCTTTTTAAAGAAGTAAAACGCTTAGCACTATAAATGAATGATCGAATATGCTGATCATTCCCTGTTAAAATACATTTTATCTTCAAATATTAAAAAAAAAAAAAAAAAAAAAAAAAAAAAAAAAAAAAAAAAAAAAAAAAAAAAAAAAAAAAAAAAAAAAAAAATACATGATATGCAAGTGTTAGCGTTTTAAGCAACGTGATGTCTGACCAAAAAAAAGAATTGTAGAAATTATGACCATAAAAATCAACTCTTGTTCTCTTTTGCATGTGGAACACCGACTACTTTTTGTTTTAAATATGCGGTTAATGAATGTGACTCTAAATCCAACAGCTCCATCTATAACACGCACACCTACATCTAGCAGCCGGACACAAATAGGCTGACTTGTTGGATCTCACCGGTCTTCATGGCTTTTCTGCCAGCCTGGTAGTGCGGATGATTAAAGTCGGACACCCAGGCCTTGGCTCCGTGTCCCATATACACCTTCAGCTTGTTGGGGCTTTGCAAACTTGCAAACTTCTTCTCCAGATGCGCAATTACCTACAAGAGCATTATGGAGAATCAGATTAGTGGCAAAAATATTTAAAATGAAGAAAAATGCTTCACAAAGACGCCTGGTTGTTTATGTGTCGCTTTTTTTTTTTTTTTTTTTTTTTTTTTTTTTTAAACGAACAAAATTATTTTTTTGTTGCTTTCATTTTTTTCGTTTGGACTTCTGAGCCGTACTCTGACTAGCGGCTGAGAATGTGATTGGCAGCTGCTCGACCAGGAAGTGTGGGAGGAGTTTAGCAAATGTACACCATGTCATTCACCGTTTTTTTTATTATTAGTACACTAACTGTGATTAAAGTGTTATTTTTGCTAAATATTGTGGTGGCAGACTACCTCAGAATAACAGACATTTCGTTTCTTCACATCGATATACTGTACTGTATTATACACCTGTAAGTGCAGAGATCCCGATAGGCGCCTTACAAATAAAATGCATTATTTAATATAATAATAACCTCATATAATAACCATACGTATTATTTTAGTTGTCAATAATAATAATAATAATAATAATATTGATAACAAAAATAATGGTAAATGTTCAGTTTGTTTTAAAAACTCTTATAATTCAGTGTCAAATGGAATTGAACGTCTTTCTGGTGCAGAAAGTGTCGTGTCGGTCCAGAAACCATCATGACAAACGTATCAATACTCTGATGATGAAGATGCTCCGATTCTGAATGCGTTTAAACGCTCGCTAAACTCCTCCCCCATTGCCTGCTCAATGAGACGTTCTCACCAGCCAATCAGAGCGAGGGCCGCTGGATCTTCAGCAAAGCACACACACACACACACACACACACACGTGTAAATACGTAGACGTAATAAAGACTCACGCTGTTCTCCACCACTTTGGGCTCCATGTCAGGAACCAGGCGGATGGAGAACTTGCCGATGACTTTGCGAGGGATGACGGTCTTGGCTCCGGCTTCAGAGAAAGCTCCCTCGATGCCGTGCAGAGACAGTGAGGGGAACCTCCAGCGGTGCATCAGAATCTGCTCCTGGACACACCGGCCTTCACCTCAACCAACCAAACCAAACACAAGCGCCTTTCGTCACGACGTCCAATCATAATGCGAGCTTGTGGATAGAGGCGGGAGCATGAGGGAGTTATAGAGGCGAGCGTCTTCAGCAACGTCTTCTCCGGCGGGAAGTTAAATAAAAAAAATTAATGTTTTTCTAAATAATATCTTTGTATATATTTTATATGTTCATACAGATTTCTTAGACATAGCAACTTTAGTAAACATTTAGAATATATAGCACTTGTATTTTCGCTGACTAAATCTATACTGTAATAGACTAAAACGGTATTTATTCAACTAAAGTTAGACTAAAACTAAAAGCAAATAAGACGACTAAATTGGGACTAAAACTAAACTAACTTTTAGTCAAAAGACAATGACTAAAACTAAATAAAAAATCGTTGTCAAAATTAACACTGGAGGTATTTAGTCGACTAAAGTTAGACTAAAACAAAAAAAAACTAAGACGACTAAATTGGGACTAAAACCAAACTGAGTTTGAGTCAAAAGACGACGACTAAAACCAAATAAATGAGCCCTGGTGTGGTACTTTGGTGTCGTGAAGCAGTTTCCCCGCGCCCACGTCTCTGGCGTATTCCTCCAGGTCGAACTCGATCTTCTCGTAAAGCTTTCTCTCCTCCTCGGTCAGTTTGGCCACGTCCTCGTACATCCCCGGCACGAGGATCTTCCCTCTGTTGTCCAGCAGAGAACCTGAGAGAGCACAGCCTGGTGAGGACACGCCCCTCGGCGGATGAGAGGCGGATCGCTCTCACCCATCAGCGTGATCAGGTCCGTCATTGCCTCGTGAACGGAGCCGCCGAACACTCCCGAGTGAAGGTCTTTATCACAGCACTCCACCTGTCACACGACACACTCCACTGGAACACTCACGCACTTCTACACACGTGTGTGTGTGTGTGTGTGTGTGTGTGTGTATACAAAAAACGTGTACATTGTATATAATTGCATACATTTATATACAACTGTATATACACAGCATATTGAGATTTTCACTGAAATGGTCATTTTTATTGCATTTGTTATTCTATTTTTTGTTTTGTTTGGTCTTTTATTGTTTTCAAACAGTTTTTTTTTTTTTTTTTTTATTCTTTTCTAATTTTACTTCGATTTTTATTTATTAATATTGTGAAGGATCAGAGGTTGTTTGAGAATATGAAGTTTATGTGATATGAAAATGAAAAGAGACGAATAAAGAATTTCTGATTCTGATTCTGATGCCCCTTGGATGGATTTTGTATGAAAACAAAATGTTGATTATTGATGAAAATATACTAGTGTGCATCAGTGTGTGTATTTAGTTGTCGGTGCGTGTATGAATCTGTTTGTGTGTGGGAATAAACGTGTAAGTGTGTGTGTGTGTGTGTGTGTGTGTGTGTGTGTGTGTGTGTGTGTGTGTGTGTGTGTGTGTGTGTGGGAATGAACGTCCAAGTGTGTGAATGTGTGTGTGGCAGTGTAAAGTAGTGTAACTGAATACTGTTCATTTGTAGGTCATTTAATTACAGTTACTTATAATGTACTTTCATTACATGGTAAAATCATTAAAATAGCTGGAAACCATTATTTAACTTTATTAACTCATCTTCTAATTGTAGAAGTTTACTCTGCTAAGTTAAAACTGTCGCAGGTGGTGTGCAAGATTTAGCGAGAGTCGTATTTAAAGCGGAGAAGTTGGACTCTGCTGAAGCTCATAATCACAAAACCCAAAGTGGTAATAATCTCATCTCTGCACATTTCACAAACAATCAGAATATAACATTATAGTAATACGTGAGCTATTTCCTGTGGAGAAAACACTCGGACACTATCTGACAAGTATTATAGAGTGTAATAAAGGTGATTCATAAAGCTAAAAGGATCAACTGTTTCGTGTTTTACTGATTTATTATATAAAAGGTTTATAGGGATTTTAAAAAGTATTTGGTTAAGTTACTGTTTGAATAACTTTGTTACTTTTCAGACACCGTAATTAGAAAGTAAAAGTATTTTAAATACAAAATTGTGAAGTAACTTGTAATTCATCATTTAAAAAAAATAATAATGTGTGTGTGTGTGTAGAGCAGATGTATCACCTCGATGAAGAAGTAGCAGATTCCTCTCAGGCCGTAGGTGATGCAGGGCTTGCTCTTCCCCAGCCAGTAGTTATCAGAGATGCAGACGTAGTCCACGTCCTTCAAGAAAGTGTCTTTGCGAGAGAAAACCAGCTCGTCCAGCCCCTCCGACCCGGACTCCTCCATCCCCTCAAAGCAGAACTTTATATTGATGGGCAAGTCCTAGAAAACACACCAGCCAACACATAAAAACGATCAGAGAGACAAAGAGAATCCAAAAAAAGTGTTCCTGATGTTGTTGTTGTGACGTGAAATTTCCCCGCTGTGGGACTAATAAAGGCTTTTTCAATTCAATTCAAAACAAGTGATGGAGACAAAAACTAAATCAAGACAAAAGACGAACAGAGACTAGAAGGAAAAAAATAAAATATATAGAGAGCAAGAGGTGGAGTAAAGAGTGAGTAAAATAAGAGTGACAGAGAGCAAGGGAGAAAAGAATTAAGTGTGAAAAGAAAAAAGCGTGAGAGAGAGAGAGAGGAAAAAAAAATAAACTTATATATATTTTTTTTTACTCAATAAATGTTCCCACACCCTTTTTTTTTTTTTTTTTTTAAAGCTGAGTGATAGTAAAAGCATTTCACTACATGTCATACCACGTTTGTACAAGTATGTGTCAAACTAAACTCGACTTGAATAGAGGAACCGAGAAACAGAAAGAGAGAGAGAGAGAGAGAGAGAGAGACCCTGATTGCAACACAGTGGCTCAGTATCAGTCTCCCTGCTACACTTTTACTCTTCTTGTAATCTACACACCTCGAGTTACACAAGACAGGACTTTGAACACGTGCCATAGGCTACTGAGTAAGAGAAGAGCGAAGGCTTGAGCACCTGGCCGATCTTCTGAAAGGCCTCGATGATGTTAAACCAGGCGAGAACGGGCCCTTTATCATCGGTGGAGCCGCGGCCGAACATCTTCCCTGCAAAACACACACACACACACCTGAGATGTACACACATCATGAGACCGTAACACACACACGCGCGCGCAATCAGAAGAGGAAGTCAGATGACGCGTCACAAGACTGAACTCTAATCTACATCAGCAAAAAAAAAAAAAAAAACACCAAGTTTGATGCCGAAGCTTTTTAAAGAAGTGAAAACAACACTGCAAATCAGATTCGGTTCTTAGATTTTCCCAAATCATTAGACATAAAATGCACTTTTGTTTTTCTTTTAGAATAGAATAGAATAGAATGCCTTTATTGTCATTGCGACACAAGGTTACAACGAAATTAGGAATACTACTCCGTTTGGTGCAATATAGGAAAAAAAGAAACACACAAAAAAAGAGATGTTTAAAAAAAAAAAAAAAAAAAAAATGTGCATTGTGTAAGATAGAAAAACAATAATAAATAGTATATGTAGTATAAAGTATGTAAAATATAAAATTAAAGCAAACGTTTCCAAAACACAAAATAAGTTTCAAAAAGACATATTGACAATAAATGTAAACAATAAACAGGGTAAACAATCGACAGAGTAAACAGTATATGGAAAAGCAAACTTTGCAATTCCACGGAGGGGGTAAAGTGGCATGTGCCGTTGGTGAATTGCACGAGATCTCTGTTAAACGTGCTCAAGTGTGTAAACAAATAATTCAATTAAAATAAATTATAAATACATTTTGAACTAATTAAAAAGGACAGAACAACCTAAAAATGCAAATGAAATGAAGAATTGTTGATGAGTGATGACTAAGCTGCAGCCTGCGGGTCATGAAGCTGCTACATGTGGACAATTTATTAATATAAAGAACTATTTATTATTATATGATAATGTCCTGTATTTATTATTATTATAAAGCGGCTGATGTATTATTATACAGACTTATTTACAGTTTTTTGTCCATTTGGAAGAAACCCTAGTAGAATAATAGAATACTTCTCAACTAGAGACGACTCTGTCGATAAATTCGATTATTACATTTATTTCTCCACGTTTCAGCAACTGGACTCGTTTTAAACATCTGTGATTAGTTTTCACACACACTGGGACCAGTGAAGCACACGGGACGACGTCACCGTACCATCTTTCTCCACTAAGGTGAAGGGCTCCGTGTCCCAGCCGTCCTCCTTGTTTGCCGGCTGCACGTCCAGGTGTCCGTAGATGCAGACGGTCTTCTTGCCCGGGTCGGAGCCCAGTCTGCCCAGAACGATGGGAGGAAGAGGGATCTGCTCACCACCTGGCAACTACACACAGCACCGCAGGGTCAGTAACCGTGACAACAACGACAACATTACTCAGACGAGCACAAGAGACACACTAGTGTGAAAGAGCGACTACAAATGTTTTATGCAAAGTCACTGCTAAAGGTTTCGTTTAAGGTTGATTCGGCTTGCCACACGCACTTCCTACACATCTCTATCTGCTGAACGACGAGGAAACCGACGTTTATTGACGCTGCGCCTTGTAAACAGATTGTTCCATCGACGGATCTGAACAGAATGATATCGCTTGAGAAATGTGATTTTACACAATCTGGTGTAATGTTGGTGTAAAACATTTTGTTGTGATTCAGGTTACGTTTGAATCGTCTTTGACACGCCATCCATTTCCTCTTATGGAGGCACGTTTAAGGAATCATCCGTCATGGAAATGACTAAACTCTAAATGAATAATGAGTGTTTCAGTAGGAAGGGAATCCAGCGTAAAAACGTCAATGTGATGAACTCTGGAGGGGAAAAGCCAAACGAGACAAAGATTTGCATAGATAACTTTAAAAAACAGAACGACATCAATCACACAATCACCAAATTCTTCTCACGTGACAATAGTTTCACACTCAAAGAGAAAGCAGGAAAGTGCACAGCTCGGCATGTCGACACGTGACAATCACCTGCTTAAAAAAGAAAGTGCAAGACGGACACGCACAAGGAGTAAAAAGCAACCGAAACAAACAAACCTCACCTTCTGCTGACCGATGTCCACCAGCTCACAAGTTCCCCCGAGCCGCTCGATGTCTTTGGCGGCCATCTCCATCATTCTCTTGATCTCTCCTCGCTTCTCCGGCCAGGCCGACACACTCTGCACACACACCCACTGTCCAAGGCGCTGAAGAGCAAACGGACAACACTTTAGAGAAATCAAACATCAAACCACAACACGTTTACTGACACACACAAATACCTCAACAAACTGGTCCTGATGGTCATCCACATATTTGAAGAGAGCGGGCAGGTAAGACATGTCTTCACTGGGCACGTGACACGACCTGAGGTGACGATCTCCTCAGAGGAACAGACAAGAACCGCGTGAGTTCCACTGCTTTTACTCAAGAACAAACTCCGCCCTGATGCCAGACAGCTGACGAATCAGAACCGCTTCACATCAGCGCAATTCAAACCAAATTATAAAACAAAACACGCCCTTATTACACAATATCTTCGTCTAAAGTCTCCGTTTAAATTGTTGTTCATATCGTTTAGTTTATTAAAACTCGCGTCCAGTTCGTAAATCTCTCCGATTACTGTGGCAAAATAAGTCTTTACGTTCAAATAAATGTTGCACTTACCAAAACGTGCGATTGCCTAAACGTCGCAAAAATAAAACTTGGTTTCGAAAATCCTACAGGACTCGCCACGACTTGGCAAACTTACTTCCGGCTGTGAGAGTAGCGCCGTTCAATTCAATACGCGTGTACAAAATAAAAGAGCGGCAATACTTCAAAATTAAAGTCCTGAACCCCTGCGATCCCCAGAATGTATGCACGCCCTGTTTCGGTCGTAGCGCCACCTAGAGAAGTGGACAACTAATCGCAGGTTATTCTCTGATGACGGCTTTATCTAAGATTTTTTTTTCCTTTTCATTTAAGTTGAAGAATTTAAAATTTGAGACAGGTGATTTATTCTGCTGTAATACGTATGCTTTTTTGTGTTATTCTTGTTTCAATATTAATGTAAACGAAACAAAAGCATAAGAAACAAATCAAGACACATACAAATTATTATTTTAGTTTTTGATATAAACATTGTCCAGTCAGTGACAGAGGGCATCTCATTTGGAGAGCACGGACTTTAAAAGCAACTCGAGCAGATCCGCTTCAGTTGTGATGCCTTTACCATTCCAGGACTCAAACCTGCTCTTTTCACCGCTTCCTCAGGACCAGGACCTTCAGCAGGAGCTTGAAGATAATCAGCTTTATCTACAGCTACAAGAAGAAGCCAGTCTAGGAACATAAAATTGCAGTGTAATGGTTATTTTAGAAGAAAATACTTTGTTTTGATACTTTGACTTCAAAATTAATTTGCATTAAAAGAATTCATTGCACACTCATGCTAGACATTAAATTAAATGGCGGTTTTTAATTTCTTCAAACATGTTTTGGAATAGTTCTTTTAAACATTTTTACCATGTTGCTTTCTGCTTTTTTTTTTTTTTTTTGAAATTCTTGCATTTCTTAATCCTCCAATGTTCTATTGAGTTCTGTAATCAGACTTTACAACTCTATTTACACGCTTCGTCTTATAGCTCCTTAAAACTCTAATTAAATATGTACTTGTTTAAGCTGTAATTTAAGTAAACACCTCTAGTACACAAACGAAAATGGGACATTTTATGAAAAATACATCTTTAATTATTCAAGAAAATACAATACGATTTTTTTTAACAAACACTCCATGAGATTTTAAAACAAGCACACACTACACAAGCTAAATAAATTAAACAAGTATAAATACATTACATTCCTCTTCAGGTTCCATCAAGTCAAACAAAGCTCTCAAACACATATGATGACTCAGCACATTCCTCCATATTTATTTAAGTATCTTGCTAGTTATTTAACTGCTCGTTTTCAAAGATTGGATGATGTAGCACCATCAGTGGTCAAAGTTCCTGTAAAGTTCCTGCTACGCCGCGGTTTCATCAGTAATTCCAACTTCATTCAGTGTCAATGGAACTAGTTTCTGCATCAGTACAAGACACAGAAGATGATGGAGATGGTCCTTCACCCGAGGCTGAGCCAGAAGTCGTCACTGAAGGTAAAGACGTTTCTAGAGGTGGTAATAACATGCAGCCAGATGTTGTTTCAGCGGTTGTTGTACTAGCAGATGTCACTGCAGATGCAGAGGTTTCCTGTAAAGTTCCTGTTATGCAGTTTAATGTTTTTGCAGTGGGTTCGAGATTAGTTGCACTTGTAGATGGTTGAGTTTCTGTTTGAAGGCATTCGGATGGTGATGTTCCTGGATTAGCTTCAGCTTGAAGACAGTCTGATGTTCCTGGTTGAGTTTCTGTCTGAAGACAGTCTGATGTGGTTGTTCCTGGTTGAGTTTTTGTCTGAAGACAGTCTGATGTGGTTGTTCCTGGTTGAGTTTTTGTCTGAAGACAGTCTGATGTGGTTGTTCCTGGTTGAGTTTTTGTCTGAAGACAGTCTGGTGTGGTTGTTCCTGGTTGAGTTTCTGTCTGAAGACAGTCTGATGTGGTTGTTCCTGGTTGAGTTTTTGTCTGAAGACAGTCTGGTGTGGTTGTTCCTGGTTGAGTTTCTGTCTGAAGACAGTCTGGTGTGGTTGTTCCTGGTTGAGTTTCTGTCTGAAGACAGTCTGATGTGGTTGTTCCTGGTTGAGTTTCTGTCTGAAGACAGTCTGATGTGGTTGTTCCTGGTTGAGTTTTTGTCTGAAGACAGTCTGGTGTGGTTGTTCCTGGTTGAGTTTCTGTCTGAAGACAGTCTGGTGTGGTTGTTCCTGGTTGAGTTTCTGTCTGAAGACAGTCTGGTGTGGTTGTTCCTGGTTGAGTTTCTGTCTGAAGACAGTCTGATGTGGTTGTTCCTGGTTGAGTTTTTGTCTGAAGACAGTCTGATGTGGTTGTTCCTGGTTGAGTTTTTGTCTGAAGACAGTCTGATGTGGTTGTTCCTGGTTGAGTTTTTGTCTGAAGACAGTCTGATGTGGTTGTTCCTGGTTGAGTTTCTGTCTGAAGACAGTCTGATGTGGTTGTTCCTGGTTGAGTTTCTGTCTGAAGACAGTCTGATGTGGTTGTTCCTGGTTGAGTTTCTGTCTGAAGACAGTCTGATGTGGTTGTTCCTGGTTGAGTTTCTGTCTGAAGACAGTCTGATGTGGTTGTTCCTGGTTGAGTTTCTGTCTGAAGACAGTCTGATGTGGTTGTTCCTGGTTGAGTTTTTGTCTGAAGACAGTCTGGTGTGGTTGTTCCTGGTTGAGTTTCTGTCTGAAGACAGTCTGGTGTGGTTGTTCCTGGTTGGGTTTCCGTCTGAAGACAGTCTGGTGTGGTTATTCCTGTTTCCGCTTCAGTCTGAAGACAGTCTGTTGGTGAAGTTTCAGGCTGGCTTTCAGTTTGATGACAGTCTGATGTTCCTGGTTCAGTTGCGGTCTGAAGACAGTTTGATGTCGTTGCTCCGGGTTCAGCTTCAATCTGACAGTCTGATGATGATGTTCCTGGTTGGCTTTCAGACTGAAGACGTTGTGATGTTCCAGATTGAGTTTCCGTTTGAAGACAGTCAGTTGGCGATGTGCCTGGTTGAGTTGCGGTCTGAAAAAAATCCAATCGAGATGTTCCTGGTTCTGCTTCAGTCTGAAGAAAATCTGATGGTGACGTTTCAGGTAGACTTTTCGTCTGAAGGCAGTCTGAAGTGGCTGTTCCTGGTTGGGTTTGAGTCGGTAGACAGTCGGATGGTGTCGTTCCTGGTTCAGCTTCAGTCTGAAGGCAGTCTGATGTGGTTGCTCCTGGTTCAGCTTCAGTCTGAAGACATTCCGGTGGTGATGTTCCCATTTGAGTTTTCGTCTGAAGACAGCCTGATGGTGATGTTCCAGCTGGTCCAGGAATATTTACTCCTATGGTAGATGACTGTAGTACAGTGTCTTTCACATGATCTGATGAACTGGTGGAATCTTCTGCACTGGTTGAGCTTTCAGTTGAAGCAGTTCCTACACCAATACTACCAATACGAAAATCTTCATAGCCATCATCATCGTCATTCATTACAGTGACAGCCAAAAGATATGCAGGCGATTCTGATGACAGCTCCAAAATTGAATCAAGTGGAGAAGTTTTATCAGAGGTTTTCAGTGATTGGGTTTCATTTTGAAGATGGTCTGATGTTCCTGATAGAGTTGCGGTCTGAAACAATTCTGATGGTGATGTTTCTGGATGGGTTTCCACCTGAAGACAGTCTGATGTGGTTGTTCCTTGGGTTTCAGTCTGTTGACAATCTGGTGGTGATGTTCCTGGTTGGGTTTCTGCTTGCAGGCTGTCTAATGTGGTTGTTTCTAGTTGGGTTTCAGTCTGAAGACATTCTGATGTTTTTGCTCCTGGTTCAGATTCAATCTGAAGACAATCCGATGGTGATGTTCCTGGTTGAGTTGCGGTCTGAATAAATTCCAATCGAGATGATCCTGGATCTTTTTTAGTCTGAAGAAAGTCTGAAGGTGATGTTTCAGGTTGATTTTTGTCTGAAGTGGTTGTTCCTGGTTGAGTTTCTGTCTGAAGACAGTCTGATGTGGTTGTTCCTGGTTGGCTTTCCGTCTGAAGACAGTCTGATGTGATTGTTCCTGGTTGGCTTTCCGTCTGAAGACAGTCTGATGGTGATGTTTCTGGTTGGGTTTGAGTCTGAAGACAGTCTGGTGGTGTCGTTCCTGGTTCAGCTTCAGTTTGAAGACATTCCTGTGGTGATGTTCCCATTTGAGTTTTCGTCTGAATACAGTCTGATGGTGATGTTACAGCTGGGCCAGGAATATTTACTCCAATGTTAGATAATTTCACATGTTCTGATGAACTGGTGGGACCTTCTGCACTGGTTGAGCTTTCAGTTGAAGCAGTTTCTACACCAATGCTACCAAAACGTGAATTTTCATTGCCATCATCACCATCATCATCTTCCATTACAGTGACAGCCAAAAGATGTGCAGGTGGTTCTGATGAGAACTCCAGAATTGAATCAAGTGGAGACGTTTTAGCAGAGGATTTCAGTGATGTTGCTGATTGGGTTTCATTTTGAAGATGGTCTGATGTTCCTGCTAGAGTTGCGGTCTGAAATAATTTTGATGGTGATGTTTCTGGATGGGTTTCTACTTGAAGACAGTCTGATGTGGTTGTTCCTGGTTGGGTCTCAGTCTGAACATATTCTGATGGTGATGTCTCTGGTTGGGTCTCCGTCTGAAGACAGTCAGATGGCAATGTTCCTGGTTGAGTTGCGGTCTGAAAAAATTCCAATTGAGATGCTCCTGGTTCCTCTTTAGTCTGAAGAAAGTTTGATGGTGATGTCCCTGGTTGGGATGTGATCTGAACAAATTCAGATGGTAATGTTCCTGGTTGGGGTTCTGTCGGAAGACAGTCGGATGTGGTTGTTCCTGGTTCAGCGTCAGTCTGAAGGCAGTCGGATGTGGTTGTTCCTGGATCAGCGTCAGTCTGAAGGCAGTCGGATGTGGTTGTTCCAGGTTCAGTGTCAGTCTGAAGGCAGTCGGATGCGGTTGTTCCAGGTTCAGCTTCAAACTGAAAACAGTCTGATGGTGATGTTCCAGCTGTCCCAGGAATATTTAACTGCAGTACAATTTCTTTCACATATTCTGATGAACTGGTTGAATCTTCTGCATTGGTTGAGTTTTCAGTAGAATCAATTCCTACACCAATACTTCCGAAACGAGAATTTTCATAGCGATCATCATTATCATCCATTACAGTGACAGGCAAAGGATATGCAGGTGATTCTGATGACAATTTCAGAATTGACTCAAGTAAAGATGCTTTAGCTGAGGTTTTCAGTGATGTTCCTGGTTGGGTTTCATTCTGAAGGTGGTCTGATGTTCCTGATAGAGTTGCAGTCGGAAAAAATTCTGGTTGTGATGTTCCTGGTTGGGTGTCCGTCTGAAGACAGTCTGATGTGGTTGTTCCTGGTTGACTTTCAGTTTGATGACAGTCTGGTGGTGATGTTCCTGGTTGAGTTTCTGTCTGAAGACAGTTTGATGTGGCTGTTCCTGGTTGTGTTGCAGTTTGAAGACAGTCTGATGGTGATGTTCCTGGTTGAGTTGTGGTCTGAACAAATTTAGATGATGCTGTTCCTGGTTGAGTTTCAGTCTGAACACATTCTAATGTTTTTGTTCCTGGTTCAGTTTCAATCTGAAGACAGTCTGATGGTGATGTTCTAGCTAGGCCAGGAATATTTACTCCTATGGTAGATGACTGCAGTACAGTGCCTTTCACATGTTCTGATGAACTGATTGGATCTTCTGCACTGGTTGAGCTTTCAGTTGAAGCAGTTCCTACACCAATACTACCAAAAATAGAATATCCATTGCCACCATCATCATCATCATCTTCCATTACAGTGACAGCCAAGATATATGAAGGTGATTCTGATGAGAACTCTGGAATTGAATCAAGTGGAGAAGTTTTAGCAGAGGTTTTGAGTGATGTTCCTGGTTGGCCTTCATTCTGAAGAAATTCTGATGATGTTCCTGTTTGGGTTGGAGTCTGAAGACATTCTAATGGTGTCGTTCCTGGTTCAGCTTCAGTCTGTAGACAGTCTGTTGGTGATGTTCCCGATTGAGTGTCTGGTAGGGTTTCATTCTGAAAATGGTCTGATGTTCCTGATTGAGTTGCGGTTTGAAGAAATTCTGATGGTGATGTTTGTGGTTCAGCTTCAGACTGAAGACAGTCTGATGAGGTTGCTCCTGGTTGGCTTTCAGCCTGAAGACAGTTTGATGTGGTCATTTCTGGTTGGGTTTCAGCCTGAAGACATTTTGATGCTGTTGTTCCTGGTTCAGCTTCAATCTGAAGACAATTGGATGATGTTTCCATTACAGTTTCCGTCTGAAGACAGTCGGATGGTGATGTTCCAGCTGTCCCAGGAATATTTAACTGCAAGACTGTTCCTTTCACAAATTTGGATGAACTGGTTGGATCTTCTGCACTGGTTGAGCTCTCAGTTGAAGCGGTTCCTACACCAATGCTACCAAATATAGAATATCCTTTGCCATCTTCATCATCATCATCTTCCATTACAGTGACAGCCAAAATATATGCAGGTGATTCTGATGACAGCTCCAAAATTGAATCAGGTGGAGAAGTGTTAGCTGAGGTTTTTAATGACGTTCCTGGTTGGCTTTCCGTCTGAAGACAGTCTGATGTGGTTGTTCCTGGTTCAGCTTCAATCTGAAGGCAGTCGGATGGTGATGTTCCTGGTTGGGTTTCAATCTGAAGACGGTCTGATGGTGAGATTCCTGGTTGAGTTGCAGTTTGAAAACAGTCTGATGTGGCTGTTCCTGGTTGAGTTGCAGTCTGAAGACAGTCTGATGGTGATGTTCCAGCTGTCCTGGGAAGGAGTACAGTGCCTTTCACATGTTCTGATGAACTGGTTGGATCTTCCGCACTGGTTGAGCTTTCAGTTGAAGCAGTTCCTACACCAATATTACCAAAAATAGAATATCCTTTGCCATCTTCATCATCATCATCTTCCATTACAGTGACAGCCAAAAGATATGCAGGTGGTTCTGATGAGAACTCTAGAATTGAATCAAGTGCAGAAGTTTTAGCAGGGGTTTTCAGTGAAGTTCCTGGTTGCCTTTCATTCTGAAAAAATTCTGATGATGTTCCTGGTTGGGTTGGAGTCTGAAGACAGTCTGATGTGGTTGTTCCTGGTTCAGCTTCAATCTGAAGGCAGTCGGATGGTGATGTTCCTGGTTGGGTTTCAATCTGAAGACGGTCTGATGGTGAGATTCCTGGTTGAGTTGCGGTTTGAAAACAGTCTGATGTGATTGTTTCTGGTTCAGCTTCAACCTGGAGACAGTCGGATGTTGATGTTCCTAGTTGGGTTTCATTCTGAAGATGATCTGATGTTCCTGATTGGGTTGCAGTTTGAAGACAATCTGATGGTGATGTTCCTGGTTCAGCTTCAGTCTGAAGACAGTCTGAAATACTTCCAAGCTGAAGCCGGTCTGATACAGATAATTTATCTGAGGTCATTTTACCAGCAGTAAGGCCGGATGCCAATTTATCCTGGAAAAACTCAAAATTTGATGGAGTTACAACTTCTGGTAACAATTCAGCCTGAATAAAGTCTGAGGCTGGCATCTTTGAATTATCTGTAGTTCCTGCAGGTGAAAATACTTTTGTTACAGTTCCTGATAAAGAATCTGAGGATGTTTCTGCTTTTATCACTGTTCCAGATGTTAAATCAGAATAAAGTGTTTCTAATACACTTGTGTCTTCAACAGTGATAAAGGTTGTAGGAGACGTGGTTGTAGTTGTCACGTCGTAACTAGATATTGGCAGAAAATCAGTTGTTCTAGATACAACATTAGGTTCCACTGAGCTTGATGTTAAAGTTTGACTATTATTTCCACCCTCTGAAATTTTAGAATATTCGTTTTCAATTTCAGCAGTACTATCTGATAAACCAAGTTCATAATGGCGGTTGTCCTCTGAAAGATTTGCAGTGTAAGCAGTATTTTCTAAAAAAACGGCACCAAAAAACGAGTTTGAACCATCATCATCCCTCTCCATATTTGAATTGATCACAGAATCTCCAGGTGTTTCCAGTGGTACTACTACAAAAAACTCAGATGGGGTGGTTTCAGCCGAAGTTTTGAATCTAGCTGTTGTTGAAGAAAACTCCAATCTGGTTGCTTCCAAAGAATCTTCTGAAATACAATTAAAAGATATCGCTTCAGCTGAGGTTTCAGCTCCAACATCAGATGCAATAGTGGATGATTCAGCTGGTATGATTGGTCCAGCAGTAGTACAAGGTTCAGATGCTGTGGACGGAGATTCACGTTCAGATACAGTTCCGGCTCCAGATGTCGCTGCTGACAAAGATGATTCTAGTAAATCTGCTAATATGCAATCAGATGATGTTTCAGTGGTTGTTGTGTCAGCAGATGTCCCAGCAGACATTTGTTCCAGTAAAATTCCTCTTTCACACTCTAATAAGGTGGTTACAGTTGAAAATCTTGCTTTTGTTGTAGTCTCCACTTTAGATATAGTTTCTGAGTCAAGACTAGATGCTGTAGATGAGGATGATGAAGATTCGCCTTCTTTTAAAATGGCTGGAGCTGAAAGGGTCTCTGCTTGTAGAGCGTTTTTTGGGGAAGATCCTTGTATCAAATCTGATGTTGTTTTACCTGAGATTGTTGAGCCAGAAATATTTAAGTTATTAGTAGAAGATTCCAGTAAAGATTCTAACAAGCAATTAGAAGCAGTCGTTTCAATTGAGATCTTTCTTTCAACAATACTTACCCTCGTAGACACCTCTGGTAACATCTCAGTCTGAAGACAGTCTGATGGTGACGTTGAAATCTTTGCTCCATAAGAAGTTACGGCAGGTGAAGAAGTTTCTGGTAAGATTCCCAATAAACAATCTGAAGATGTTTCTGCTCTCGTCACTGCTGCAGATGTTAAATCAGAAGAAAGTGTTTCTAACGCACTTGTGTCCTCAACCGTTATAAATGTTGTAGGAGATGTAGTTTTTGCACCTTGATCCAATCGAGTCAAAACATTAGATGTTGAAGAAAGTCTATTGGTTTCAATCTCTGCCAACTGCACATTTTCATGTCGCACGTTTTTGTCTGAAACAATGTGTGTGTATGCACTTCCTTCATAAACACCATCAAAAAAAGTGTTTACACCATCATCATCTCTTTCCATTTCTATATCGATCACAGACTCTCCAGGTTCTTCCAGTGGCTTTTTAAAAAAAAGTTCAGATGGGACGGTTTCAGTTGAAGCTTCTGATTCAGCAGTCACTGTGGAAGATTTGGATGTTTGTAGCAAGTTACTTGACCAATCTGATGGTGAGCTTCCAGGTGAATCTATTGTCGTAACCGACTTCAACCCATGTCTGGTGGTTTCCAATAGGCCTTCTGATAAGCAATTTAATGTTGTTTCAGCAACATCAGATTCAACAGTAGATGATCCTGGAAGGCCTTCAGTCACGGTTGAACCATCACTAGTACCTTTAATACACGTCTCAAAGGAAGTGGAGAGAGATTCACTTTCAGGTACAGATCCTGCACCAGACGTCACAGTTGACAAAGAACTTTCTACTAAATCTCCTAATATGCAGTCAGATGTTGTTTCAGTGGTTGGTTTATCAGCAGAAGTCACTGCAGATGTTTTGTCTTGTAAGCAATTAGATGGAGATGTTTCAACTGAGACTTTTGCTTCAACAGCAGTTACACTTGTAGACGTTTCTGGTAAAGATTCAGTCTGAAGACAGTCTGACGGTGACGTTGAAATCTTTGCTACAATAGAAATGTCAGCAGGAGAAGACGTTTCTGGTAACGTTCCTGATAAACAATCTGATGAGGTTTCAGCTCTCGACACTGTTACATCAGAAGAAAGGGTTTCTAGTGCACTTGGGTCAATAACAGTAGTAGAAGTTGTAGAAAACATAATTTTCGCGTTAGATTTTGAACCAAGTCTATTTTTTTCATCCTCTGCAAACTGAGAGTTTTCAATTTGCACGCTTTCGTCTGAAACATTGTGCGTGTAAGCAGTTCCTTCATAAACACCATCATAAAAGCCGTTCACACCATCATCATCGCTTTCCATTTCTAAACCGATCCCTGACTCTCCAGGTGTTTTTAATGGGTTTAGAAAGAACGGTTCAGGTGGGGTGGTTTCAGCTAAAGCTTCTGATTCAGCAGGCGTTGTTGAAGATCTGGTTGTTTGTAGCAAAATATTTGAGCAATCTGATGGAGAAGTCTGTAGTGAATCTGATGTAGCAGAAGTCAACTCATGTTTGGTTGTTTCCAGTATGACTTTTGACATGCAATTTAATGTTGCAGTAGATGCTGCTGAAAGACTTTCAGTCTGAAGACAGTCCAGAGATGACGCTTCAGCTGATAAAGTTGATCCTGCAACAGTTTCAATAGAAGATTCAGACAAAGAAGATGCTCGTTCGGGTACAGATTCGGCAGATTCTTGTGACGTTCCTCCTACGCAACCTGAGGCTTCAGTAGTAGTCTCCACTGCAGAAATAGTTGCTGAATCAAGACAAGCTTCCGTAAACGAGGATGAAGTTTCTCTTTCATTTAAAAAGGCTGGAACTGAAATGGTCTCTGCTGGTAGAGCGGCTTTTTGCGAAGATCCTGGTATCAAATCAGATGTGGTTTTACTTGAGATTGTTGGGCCAGCAATATTCAAGTCAGCAGTAGAAGATTCCAGTAAAGGTTCTAACAAGCAATTAGATGGAGATGTTTCAGAGATCATTCCTTCAACAGTAGCTACACTTGTAGACGTTTCTGCTAAAGATTCAGTCTGAAGACAGTCTGACGGTGACGTTGAAATCTTTGCTCCATCAGGAGTTACGGCAGGTGAAGAAGTTTCTGGTAACAATCCCAAAACACAATCTGAAGAAGTTTCTGCTCTCGTCACTGCTGCAGATATTAAATCAGAAGAAAGTGTTTCTAATACACCCGTGTCATCAACAGTGATAAAGGTTGTAGGAGACGTGGTTGTGGTTTTCGCATTATGATCAAATAGAGTTGAAACATGAGATGTAGAAGCGTTTCTGTTGGTTTCAATCTCTGCAAAGCGCACATTTTCAAGTTGCATGTTTTCGTCTGAAACATTGCGTGTATAAGCATGTCCTTCACCTTCAAAATAGGTGTTCACACCATCATCATCGCTTTCCATTTCTAAATCAATCACAGAGTCTCCAGGTTTTTCTTGTGGCTTCCCTATGAAAGGTTCAGATGGGACCGTTTCTGCTGAAGCTTCTGATTCAACAGTCGTTGAGGAAGATCTGGATGTTTGTGGCAAAAGACCTGAGCAATCTGATGGAGAAGTCTGGAGTGAATCTGATGTAGCAGAGGTCAACTCACGTCTAGTTGTTTCCAGTATGACTTCTGACATGCAATTTAATGTCTGTTCAGAGGTGTTTCAGGAACATCTACTATTGCCTCTGATGTTGATGAAA
>MU204349.1:703627-722925 GCA_017309775.1 Paedocypris sp. Pulau Singkep | reverse complement strand
CACCATCTCTGGACTGTCTTCAGACTGAAGGTGTTTCAGGAACATCTACTATTGCCTCTGATGTTGATGAAACCTCTGAACAGTTTCAGCAGACACGGTTGAACCATCACTAGTACCTTTAATACAAGCCTCAAAGGAAGTGGAGAGAGATTCACTTTCAGGTACAGATCCTGCACCAGACGTCACAGTTGACAAAGAACTTTCTACTAAATCTCCTAATATGCAGTCAGATGTTGTTTCAGTGGTTGGTTTATCAGCAGAAGTCACTGCAGATGTTTTGTCCTGTAAGCAATTAGATGGAGATGTTTCAACTGAGATCTTTGCTTCAACAGCAGTTACACTTGTAGACGTTTCTGGTAAAGATTCAGTCTGAAGACAGTCTGACGGTGACGTTGGTGTGAATATTGCTGGTACAACAATCTCTGGTAAAACCGCTTCAGCAGTAGATGATGTCAGCAAAGGTTCTAACAAGCAATTAGATGGAGATGTTTCAGAGACCATTCCTTCAACAGCAGTTACACTTGTAGACGTTTCTGGTAAAGATTCAGTCTGAAGACAGTCTGATGGTGACGTTGAAATCTTTGCTCCATCAGGAGTTACGGTAGGTGAAGGTAACATTCCCCAAAAGCAATCTGAAGATGTTTCTGCTCTCGTCACTGCTGCAGATGTTAAATCAGAAGAAAGTGTTTCTAATACACCCGTGTCATCAACCGTGATAAAGGTTGTAGGAGACGTGGTTGTGGTTTTCACATTATGATCAAACAGAGTTGAAACATGAGATGTTGAAGCATTTTTGTTGGTTTCAATCTCTGCAAAGTGCACATTTTCGAGTTGCATGTTTTCGTCTGAAACATTGCGTGTATAAGCATGTCCTTCACCTTCAAAATAGGTGTTCACACCATCATCATCGCTTTCCATTTCTAAATCGATCACTGACTCTCCAGGTGTTTTTAATGGGTTTAGAAAGAAAGGTTCAGATGGGTTGGTTTCAGCTGAAGCTTCTGATTCAGCAGGCGTTGTTGAAGATCTGGATGTTTGTAGCAAAATATCTGAGCAATCTGATGGAGAAGTCTGGAGTGAATCAGTTGTAGCAGAAGTCAACTCACTTCTAGTTGTTTCCAGTATGACTTCTGACATGCAGTTTAATGTTGCAGTAGATGCTGCTGAAAGACTTTCAGTCTGAAGACAGTCCAGAGATGACGCTTCAGCTGATAAAGTTGATCCTGCAACAGTTTCAATAGAAGATTCAGACAAAGAAGATGCTCGTTCAGGCACAGATTCGGCACCCAACGTAACTGCAGAGAAAGAAGATTCTTGTGACGTTCCTACTACACAATCAGAGGCTTCAGTAGTAGTCTCCACTGCAGAAATAGTTGCTGAATCAAGACAAGCTTCTGTAGACGAGGATGAAGTTTCTCTTTCATTTAAAAAGGCTGGAACTGAAATGGTCTCTGCTGGTAGAGCGGCTTTTTGCGATGATCCTGGTATCAAATCAGATGTGGTTTTACTTGAGATTGTTGGGCCAGCAATATTCAAGTCAGCAGTAGAAGATTCCAGTAAAGATTCTAACAAGCAATTAGATGGAGATGTTTCAGAGATCATTCCTTCAACAGCAGTTACACTTGTAGACGTTTCTGGTAAAGATTCAGTCTGAAGACAGTCTGACAATGACGTTGAAATCTTCAATATATCCGAAGTTCCTGCAGGTGAAGACATTTCTGGCAATGTTCCGGAGTAACAATCTGAAGAGGTTTCTGCTCTCGTCACTGCTGCAGATGTTAAATCAGAAGAAAGAGTTTCTAATACACTTGTGTCATCAACAGTGATAAAGGTTGTAGGAGACGTGGTTGTGGTTTTTGCTTCCCGATCATAAACAGTTGGAAGAATAGATGTTGAAGCAAATTGATTTGTTTCCTCCTCTGCAAACTGGGAGTTTCCGTCTGAAACATTGTGCGTATGAGCGGTTCCTCCATAAACACCATCAAAAAAAGTGTTTACACCATCATCATCACTTTCCATTTCTAAACCAATCACAGACTCTCCAGGTGTTTCCAGTGGCGTTACACTGAAAGGTTCTGATGGGACCGTCTCAGCTGAAGTCTCTGACACAGCATCTGTCGGCACTTCAGCAGACATTGTTGATGCAGCGATATTCACAGATGGTGGTGTTTTGTTTTCAGTTTTAGAACCGGCACCAGAAGTAACTGCAGACAAAGAGGTTTCTAGTAACGTTCCCAATATGCAACCAGATGTTGATTCAGCTAATGTTGTTGTTAGAGTTTCACATTCTGTTTCAGTTATAGATGTTGCTACTGCAGTTGTCTCCGCTGTGAATGTACTTTCTGATTCAAAATGAGTCGCTGTAGATGAGGATGGGGTTCTTTCACTTAAACTGGCTGAAACTTTATTAGTCTCTGCTGACTGAGCAGTTTGTTGTAAAGGTCCTTGCATCAAATCTGATGTAGGTTCACCCAAGACTGTTGCAGCAGAAGTATTTTGGTCAGCAGTAGACAATTCCATTGACAAGGAACTAAAAATAGTCATTTCAACTGAGATCTTTCTTTCAGTAGTTGTTGTTGCACGTGTAGATGTTTCTGGTAAAGATTCAGTCCAAAAACAGTCTGATGGTGATGTTTTCGCTGACATCTTTGCTGCATCTGAGGTTACAGCAGGTGAAGATGTTTCTGGTAACGTTCCTGATAGACAATCAGATAATGTTTCTGCACTCAGAGATGTTAAATCAGGAGAAAGTGTTTCAGTGATTAAAGTTGTAGGAGACGTGGTTGCAGTTCTCTTGTCATTATTAGATGTTGTAAGAACTTCAGATGTTCTAATTACATTATTGGTTTCTGCTGAATTGAGATATTGATTTTCATCTTTGATATTTGAAGTGAAAACAAAAATATTATCTGTACCATCATCATCTCCTTCTATTTTCGTATCAATCCCAGAATCTCCAGGCATTTCCAAAGGTATTCCAATGGAAACTTCAGATGGGACTGTTGGAGTTGAAGCTTCCGTTAAAACGGTCATAAAAGATCTGGAGGTTTCCAATAGAAGTTCTGATATGCAATTTGATGCAGTTGTCTCAGTCGAGACTTCATCTCCAGCGTTTGTTGCAATTGTGGATGTTCCTGTAAGACTTTCAGTCTGCAGACAGTTCAAAGTAGGTGATTCTGTTGATATTGATACAGCCATAGTTCCTCCCAAATTTGCTGCGGATGAGGAAGATGGAGATTCACTTTCAGGTGGAGATACAGACGTCACTGCAGACAAAGGAGATTCTAGTAAAGTTCCCAAAATGCTATCAGACGTTGGTCCAGTTGTATCAGCAGAGGTCTCCGCAGATGTTTTTAGAGTTCCGGTTTCCCTCTCTAGTGAGACGGTTTCTGTTGAACATCTTGCTACTGCTGTTGCCTCCACTGTAGATATAGTTTCTGAGTCAAGACGAGCTGCTGTAGATGAAAATGGAGAATCTCTTTCATTTAAAGTGGCTGAAACTGAGATGGTCTCTACTGCCAGAGTGGTTTCATGTGAAGATCCTGGTTTCAAATCTGATGTGGGTTTGGTCGGGATTGTTGTACAAGCAATGTTCAAGTCAGCAGAAGTTTCCAGCAAACTGTCCAACAAGCAACTTGGAGTAGTTTCAACGGAGGTCTTTCCTTCCACAGCAGTTGTGGAACCTGTAGGT
The DNA here is from genome assembly GCA_017309775.1 of Paedocypris sp. Pulau Singkep. NCBI lineage: Eukaryota > Metazoa > Chordata > Actinopteri > Cypriniformes > Paedocypris > Paedocypris sp. Pulau Singkep. The sequence continues at coordinate 719,234 of MU204349.1, read as the reverse complement.
GTTTCTGGTAAAGAGTCGGTCCAAAAACAGTCTGAAGGCACTGCAAGTGAAGACATTTCTGGTAACGGTCTTGAAAGACAATCTGAAGACGTTCCTGCTCCCGTCACTGTTGCAGATGTTAATTCAGACGAAACAGTTTCTGATACACTTGAGCCATCAACTGTGATAAAGGATGTAGGAGACGTGGTTTTCACGTCATTATTAGATTGAGTCAAATAATCAAATGTTCCAAAATTAGCATTTTTCTCGGAGCTTGAAGTTGAAAAAAGACTATTGGTTCCAATCTCTGCAAACTGAGAGGTAGACCGCACACTTTCATCTGGTTGATTTGCTGTAGTTCGTACATAACTAGTGTCCAGAGAAGAATGTATACCATCATCATCTCCTTCTATATTTAAATCATTGACTACATCTACAGAGGTTTCCGGGGAAGTTTCTTCTCTAGCAGTCGTAATGGAAGATAAAAATGTTTGTGATAGTCTAAGAGGATCTAAGGACGTAGGGTAAGAAGTTTCTTCTCCAGCCTCAGGAGCAAGTGTAAACGCAGAACTTTCGGTCTCAAAACAATTCAAGGATGGCGTTTCAGCTGATATGGTTGATCCAGCATTAGTTAGTTGAGTGCAAGGCTTAATTGAGGTGGATGTAGATTCACTTTCCTGTAGAGATTCGGCTTCAGTAGACAAGGAAGCTGGAGTTGTTGACTCCGGTATGATCCAAGGCCAGTTGATGGCATCTGGAACAATGGCAGAAGGCTTAACATGTTCCAAATCTGCTTCTTTTGCAGTGGACGGTGATATGGCTTCCACCAGAGCTGTGGGCTCGGGTATCATCCAAGGCCAAGTTATCTCCTCCAAATGCTGTTTAGCTGGTAAAGAACCTTTTGTTATAGGTGGTGGAATGGATTCTATTAGAGATGGGGATTCGGGTATAATCAAAGGCCATGTTATCTCCTCAAAATCCTGTTTAGCTGGCAAGAAACTGCTTGTTATAGCTGGCGGAACGGCTTCAACCACAGCTGGAGATTCTGGTACCAGCAAAGGCCAGGTGACTTCCTCAGAATCCTCTATCACCGGAGAGGCATCTTTTGTGATAGCTGGTGGAATGGGAAACAATGTTGCTTCAGGTTCAGTGGTTTCTTCACATGGTATGTCGAGGTAATCTGGATCTTTAATAGCCGCTTCTGCTACCACAGCAGCAGGTTCTGGCATCATCCAAGGCCAGGTTATTTCTTCTGGAGCCATTGTTGCAGGTTTATCTTCTTCTTTTGGGAAAGCTAGTGGACTGGGTGGTGTTGTGGCTTTATTTTCAGTTGTGTCCTTACATAGCGTTTCTTCATCGGGAACGGGCATGGTCGCAAAAGATTGGCAAGGAGCAGAGGGTGCATCATAATCCCACTCAATAATATCATCACCATTCACCTCAATGAAATCGTGTCCCATAGTGTCTGTCGGGCTCTTCAACGGTGCCGTCTCCGGCAGCAAACTCTGTGCTGAGGATGGATTTAATGGCAGTTCATCAAAATTCCAAAACTCAAATTCATCCAAGACAGGTCCATTAATGCCAGTTTCTGTATTTGTGTTTGTATGTGCGGGTTGATTTGGATCTATAACCCTCTCGGCATTGGATTTGTCAGGGTTTGAGAGCGGAACTGTGGGGATGATGTCAACGTCCCACAAGTCAAATTCTCCAGTGCTGGCATCAGACCGACATTCCGGATCTTCGATGACTCCAGATTCTATCGAATCACTGAGCGTTGTTGTTGTTAGTTCATTCAAGTTTCCTGGACTTGGAGTAGGGGTTACATCAGGGAATAGGTTTTGTGAAAAGACCGTCTGATCTGGATCAAATAACACTGAATCGACTGGATCCAATTCCCAGAAGAAATCTAATGGTTCTTCTCTTCTTACTCGGTTATTGTGTTCTGGTTGTAACCGTTGTTTAGGACAAGACACGATTATTGTCTGGGGCTTTTCAGTCACGTCAATATAGTCCAACTGGACACGGCCACCCTTGAGAAAGCAAAATGATGCCAACATTTCAAATGAATTCAAAACAGTCAGAATTAAAAGAAATAAAACAAAAAGAAAATTGGGGCAAACCTCAATCGTTGAGCGTTTTATTTTGACAGTTATAGTATGCTGGTTTTTTCTAAAGGCGGGATGAGATGCACGTGGATGTGAACCTAAAAGTAAAAGACATGGCTGAACAATAACTCGCTCACATCATCTCAAACGTGTTCAACCAAGTCAAATTACCAACAGTCTTAGTGTGAGCACGTGCACATCTCACAGAATCAATAAATGATGCCTGTAATTAGTAAATCACGTCCATCTCTGAATCTAGTGCTTGTCAACACAATCTATAATTCATATAAAATCACATTTTTGCATTCTGTAAAAGAAAGTATTAGGCTCTTTGATATTCACTCACCCAGAACATTAACATTTTTCAGGAGCTTTGCTTGTAACTTCACCGTCATGTGCAACTTTCCACAGAAAACTCGAGGCGACGTTCCGTTAGAGGACGTAATGTCCGAAGCGTGACAGGTGGCAGAGCCAGACACATTTCTCATTAAAAGACGATCAAAATAAAGCACTCGGACAGAGTAGTAACGCCTTCTGCCTCGAGTCTAGGGAAATGTACAGAAATTCAACTTTAATCAACTTGTCATTAAAAGGGTTGAACAATTGATCACACACTGGACTTTTCTTTTTGCAAAAATGTACAATTAACATTAACTTATTTATAATAAGTAAAAAGCAACGAAAGAAACAGGTATTAACTACATTAAGCATCAAACTAAATGACCCACACACGTTTTCATAAGCATTCTTATAAGCATTTCATTAGCAATCATACTTCACCAATAATCCAAAAGTCCCAGAGCTGGTCAATGTTAAAGATTAATTTGAGAAAAGGTAAATGTGTAAGAAACTCAACCATTTAAATAGCTTTAAAAACTAAAATAAATATCCATCAGATGCTGCACATGATACACAGAAACATTAAAGGATGAGCAAGCAAATGTAAAGAATGTTCTGAAAGTAATGTTGGATGAAAAAAAATATTTGACGTTTTGAAGAAAATGGTCAACAACTAGTCAACATGAATCCAACTTGAACATTAACTGCCGGTAAATACCAGAATAAAGCTGCGAGTATCCAAAACTCAATGCAATGCTAGTCAACAGACGCCACACAAAAAAACCCATCAAACGCAAGCCAGCGAGAAAACAAGCGTCACCTACCCAATGCTGGACGGAACATTCCTTGAAATAAATCCTGAGGAACATTGACGCGCCGCGATTCATCCGGATGCATCTGCACTGCTTCTCCACAAGATCTGGATCTGAATGTAGAGTCGACAAACAATCACAGTGAATAGTTAATTATTATTTTTCAAAATTTGCTTTTCAATGTATTGGAAGTTTGGAACAACAGACCACTAATTTTGAATGGATTTCATATTCTCAAATTATAAATATCTATACAATTTGCATAATCTGTATGACTTAAATACTACAAGTTTTACTTCATGACCAATGTTATATAAACACAAAAAAAAAAGACTTCAAATTTGCACTCACACATGCATTTTTCAAAATGAAAAATGGGAAAGACTGGCGTGAGAACATGAGTCTGAAGTGTGACGCTCTTACTGATGAGCAGGTGAGGGTCCGAGTGCCGCGTCAGAGCAAACTTCATGTTGAGGACTTCAGCCTGACAGTTAAACATGGGCTGATAGACTCCTGACACCACAACTCCACCCAAACTCTTCTGAAGCCCTTCAATGACAAACACACACAGGTATCACAAAGATAAGGCACTACAGACAGACGGAAAAAAACACACAATTTAGCATTTTGTAAGTCAAAACTGTGGAAAATGTCAGCGAAAACACACAAAAAAAGATAAAATCAGGAACTGTGTGTGTGTGTGTGTGTGTGTGTGTGTGTGTGTGTGTGTGTGTGTCTAATGGTTTTATGGACAAAACACTAATCTCACTCAAATTACACATACTCCAATTATACCAATTCTACGCAACACTATGCAGTAATACGGTACACAATTACTACTATAATCATAGTAACATGTTGTACAAATTCTACAAGCAATACATTCATGTCTGAAACGCTTGGAAAGTAAATGTAACGACTCACCATCTTATTTATCAAACTTATTTGTACTTAGCAAATTCAGTGTAAAGCGAAACTCATTTAAACATTATTTATAAGCTCAAGTTGTTACTTTTTACGTGCGTCCACGTCACAGCGTCCGGTTCCTTCAGGAGATTCACCAGGTCGTCGAGGGGCCGAATTCCGTCAGAATGTCTCCAGGTGAGGTCCGAACCGGGCTCCGACCAGCACACGTGGCGCTTGAGGGTGTTCTCAGACCCGGGGTGGTCGTCGTCGGGCTCCGGTGGTCGTGAGGGCGTTTCGCGCCTTTTTCCCCTCAGAACGTTTGGAGAAACTCGCGTCGCCTTGAGCGATTCCGTGACATTATTTGCGTCTGACTTAGCGTTTAACCGGGCTAATGTGACTTCTACAAACTCCCAGCTTATCGACAATGTCAGCAATAAGACGTTTAATCGCATTTTCGCCCGAGTTTCATCCGCTTCACAGGCGACCGACCTGAGCGTCTCCCAATCAAGTCCTTAATACTGGCAGCTGATGGAGGCGTGACGTCACACCGGGAACCCAACCAGCAGCAAGAACACTATTTTATCATGTTTAATAATTTTAAAATAATTTTACAATGATATGTATAATAACTATTTGTATAATGGTGGTCTTTGAAACGTATTAACTTTCTGAATAAACATAAGTTATCACCTAAATCATGACAATCAGTTATCTTTACAGTTAGTTATAATTAACATAAAATGAACTGCTGATGTTTTATCAAATCAAATCACTTTTATTGTCACCTAAAAGCGATTTGATTTGATAAAATATTAATGTTTCATAGCGAGAGGAAACAAATTCAAATATGAGGCAATAAATGAGGCAACAAAAATTGAGGCAATAAACGTGGCAACAAAAATTACAGAAACTAGAATTTAGAATACAAAAAGTAGTATTTATTCAAACTTATTGGAATTTTACTAATGGTATTTTACTAATATTATTTTCTAGATAATTACAATCAACGTAGTGTTAAAAATAATCGTTTAAAACAGGCCTTCATACCAATTTGAATGGGTTTACTCAGATTTGTGTTTTCAAATTCAGTCTTCAACCATATTACTTGGGTTATATTCCTTTCCAAATGTGTTTTTAAAATCCTCTTACATGTAAAACTATATTCAATTACTGTGTGTGTGTGTGTGTGTGTGTGTGTGTGTGTGTGTATATATATAATTTACCTATTTTTAATTATGAATTCTTCATATTTTATATTTTTTAACCAATTTACCACTTGATTCATTTCCCAGACCATAAAAAGTGTGAAAACGTTTGTAACATCTCAGTTAATGTACCACAGCATGAAAACAAACAGCAGAAATTTTCCAGACTTTCAATTTAATACGTGTTTTACAGAAGAACGTTTTTTTTTTCCAAAGAACAAACAACAAAAATACACAACAAATATTTTCTTTATAGTAAAAAAGGCCATTTACGCTCCCTGTGAAACAGTCAGACATATTTAAAGACTAAGAAGGTAGAAGGTGGTAAGAATCGGCAGGATCAGTATCTGTATTTGGTGGAGTAGTCTTTAGGCGACACCACGAGACCCCGGCCTTTCCTCGCCCCTCTGTAGACGGTCTCAACAATGTCGATCATCTCCTGCTTGTCTTCCATAGTCCAGTTAATCTTGTTGTTGTTACCGGTGCCGAGATCGATCATGATGTGCTTGTTCCTGAGATGCACAAGAGCAGACGTAGAGAAGAAGGTTAAGGTCAAAGGTCAGATGGTCAAGGTCAGTGAAGTTTAAAAAGCATAAAAGTTGTATAACATGGTGTATAAAAGTTGAGAAGACGAGAATTAATAACTGTCCAGAAGATGATTCTCTTTTGACGAACTACAAAAAAAAATAAAACGTATTTTATAAGTCACGTGTTTGTGACGACTGACCTGAAGAAGAACATGACGGTGCACGGGTCATACAACTCGTACATCTTGTTGAAGTCGGGCACCTCCGTGATGTCCACGAGGTAGATGACGGCGAAATTCTTCACCTGGAGGAAAAACGACGTGATCAGACGCACGATCACAGACGTTCTGCGCAGTGACGCCGACCTTCTCCGCGATGCTGTACAACACCTCGTCCATCTTCATGCACGTCGGGTCCCAGTCGTGGCCAAAGCGGATGACTATCACACGGTCTTCCTCCGATAAAATGGCCTGGTCCACTTGCCAGCCGTTGTGAAGATGAGGAAGCATGTACGACATCTCGACGCAGGGATGGCGACACTCTGAAACACGGAAGATGGAGGATGTTGCTTTAAAGTAGGTGAACACTTTCTGTGAGAGAGTGAGAAGACGGAGAGAAATCAAGAGACTGAGAGGGAAAATGGAAAGAGAGAGAGAAAAACGGGAGATAAGAGAAAGTACACAACTGGGAGATGAGATAGATAGATAGATAGATAGATAGATAGATAGATAGATAGATAGATAGATAGATAGATAGATAGATAGATAGATAGATAGATAGATAGATAGATAGATAGATAGATAGATAGATAGACAGACAGACAGAGGGATAGACAGACAGAGGGATAGACAGACAGAGGGATAGACAGACAGAGGGATAGACAGACAGACACAGATAGATAGATAGACAGACAGACTGATAGACATAGAGAGAGGGCAATCTATAAGACAAAGTGAAGGCAAAGATGAGAGAAAGCAATAAAGATAGAGTAATAAAGTAAGAGGGGGGAAATTAAGAGAAAAACGGGAAACAAGAGGGGAAAGCAAGTGAGAGAAAAAAATGATATGGAGGTAGAGTAAGAGAGTTAGAGACGAACGAAAGAGAGGGAGGTAGAGTGAGAGAAATGGCAAATGATGGAGGGACAGAGGACGACAAAAAAAAACAGAGAACGGGAAACCGAGAGGAACGGTAATGAAATGACAAACCGAGGAGATGGAGAAATGAACGGAGAGAAAAACAAGAATGATGGAGAATGAAAGTCACTAAGTGCAAGATTGACACGCGCGCCTCAGCTGGTCGTTGAGTTTAGTATATATCACTAAACTGCTTTAAAATGCGCGGGAAATTAACCACAAACTACGACAATATCGTCTATTTAAACCTTACCTTACAAATAAAGATTCAAACGTGGTTTGTTTGTAAGCGTCGGGTGTTCCTCGGGACTGGGATGTTAATAACCCGCCGCTCACTAGCGCCTCTGCTGGACTGGAGAAATAACGACGGGTATCGAACATCGCGCCTTTGAGTTTTTATTGACTCGAACTTTCGAAATTATACAATTTATTTACTAATTTGGTATTTAATTATATCCTTAAAATCCTCAATTTGAGCTGTAGTTACGATATTGATCATAGAATATAATAATAACCCACTATCCTCTAGTGCATTTTTGCTTTAATTAAACCATAAATATTCATTATTTAAGTATATGAATTGTATGTTAGCTGTATGTTTTTTGACATGCTTATGTAGTACGTATTATGCATACAAAAAACAAAATTGAATGTATTATTAAATAATGAAGTAAATCATTTACTGCACTTTCTTAAAACAACGCCATATAAAGTAACTTTTATTTTGATGAATTATAAATAACATACATTTACAAACCCCTAATTTATTTTCACAACTTTAGAATGCTTGGAATTTTACAATACAAGAGACAAATCATAATAATTTTGCATTAATAAAATTGCATAGTCGTTTCTCACTGTGGAATAAAAGAAAAAACATTTGGGCAGAAGACAAAACTGGAACAGAGCACACGGAACCAAGCATTATTTAAAAACGAGGTTTATAAAAAAAGGCAAGCAACACAAACTTTATTTGCCAATAACAGTGGTAGAATAATTGAATTGTGTACATATTTATAATATATGCTTATATGTCAAACAAACAATGAAAACAGCCTAAGATCCCATAACTACGGTAACTCAATATCCTAGAAAGAGAGTTTGAGATATGGCATTCAGAAAAAAGAAATAGCCATCTCACCATCAGAAGAGCTTTGATGTTTTAGACATACTTCACCAAAACAGATCCAAAGCACTTGTTATAATTACTGTGAAAGTCCATATTATAACGACAACAATAAGTACTCGTGCGTTGAGGACCAGCGCTGAAGTCGAATATTATTTTTATTCTAATTTACAACTTAAAATAGTTTTTTTTTTTACATTGTAACATTGACGTCCATTAATCAGAGGAACTCCCGAATCACCGATCTACTCTTGAGGAACGTCCTTGCCCGACTCCACAATGATGACCACCTTCTCTGGCTCGATCTCTGGAATGACCAGGTCGTGCTTCAGTCTCCCCACTTCCGCCATGTTGAAGCCCAGCAGCACCACAGCTCTGCTCCTCTGAATGTTCTTCATGCACCTGGTGCGCTTGGAGCTGATCTGGCAGGCCACCTCGGTTTTGTTCATCTGCAGGCGGCCGCTGAGGGTGAGGACCTCCTTCTTCAGCGGGTACGGGTTGGTGTTGAAGTAGCGGTTGACGAATTCCCGCCGCTCCTCGAGTGGGCGACTCTCCATGCCCGCGGGGTCCAGGGCCAGGACCACGGAGGGGTCGACGAAGAGCTCGGGCGAGGGCGTGGGACTGGCGTAGCGCTCCCTCTCCAGCCTCCTCTTCCTCGCCAGCCTCTCCTCCCGCTCCCTCCGGTTGGCCTCGATGGCTTCCTTGAAGGCGATCTCCAGGCGCATCTTGCTCTGAATCTCCGCATCGGTCTCCAGCGGCTGCGCGGAGGGGACGGAGGCTTGGATTGCCGTTGGCGTGGGGACGGCGATCTGCCTGGGCTGGTCCGGGTAGGAGACGTGTGCCCGGTTGGCTCTGGGCGTGACGGCCAGGCCGGAGAGCATCTTGTCGGCGTCTTTGAAGGTCTGAGGAGCGCTGCGGCATTTGGCCAAGTGGACAAAGATGGCCTTCATGGTGGTCTTGCCGGTGTAGACGCCGCCGCAGTAGAAGCACCGGTAGGACGGGGTCTTGAGGATGGCGTGCAGGGTGGGCACGATGAAGTGCTTCTCCTTGAGGTGCGTCTGGTAGCAGTCCTTGTTGGCCAGCTTGTCCGAGCAGAAGGGGCACTGCGTGCTGGTGGAGGGCGGGACGGGGATCTTGCACGGCCCGGGAGTCTTGCCCAGAGCCTGCGGGTTGTTGGGCAGCATCTTCACAAAGATCAGGTCGCGTGAGTTGGTCACCAGAGCGAGGTTGAGCTCCTTGTCGCCCATGATCAGTTTGGGAGCCGTGGTCCGGATGTCAAAGTACGGGAACAGCAGATTCCCGCCGTCGTCGGTGTAGAGGCGGTACTCGCGGCGCATGAAGTCGCAGGTGGTCTTGCGGCTGGCGCTGTGCTGCTGCTCGATGTGCTCCACCAGCAGCTTGATGGAGAAGAACACCCCGGGGCAGAACAGGCAACTGATGCCGTGAAGCAGATGCTCGAAAACGCCGTTCTCCGAGATCAGGATCTTGCAGGTCATGCACTGCACCGTCTTGTCCGGCATCTTCCGCAGGAACGGAGCCCGGGCGGCCAGGCCGATCTTGGGCGTGTTGGCGTCTTTGTGGACTTGCGGGTGGGAGTCGTAGATGTCGGACGGGAAGAGCTCGTTGCAGATGGGGCACGTCACCCACTTCTTGGTGGGCTTGATGGCCGGCTTGCTCTGCACCCTGGGGTTGGTCTGGGACGAGGGCAAAGTCGTCGCCGGCTGGGAATTGTTGCCCTGGACCGAGAGAACCTGAAGCGGGGTGAGAGTGTACGTGGGCAAGCCGTCTACTTTGTTCCCAGTGGGAACCAGGTGGCTGAGAAGGGACTGGGACGTCAGCACTGCTCCGCCCGCTGAGGGCTGACTCACGGGATACCTGGGGTTGACGATGACGGACTGAGGCGTGGGAGAGGGTTGACTCATCGGGAGCCTCGGGTTGACCACCGGCCGCACGGCGGGGACGTTGAGTCGAACGCCTGGCGGTAGGAGAATTTGATGGGGCACTTTCTGCAGCTGCGAGTAGCCACTGATGCCCACTGACACCGGGGCGGGAAACTCACTGGGCACCACGGGTTTAGATATTGGAGCGCTCGGATAGACCAGCGGAGCTCCGGGTTGGAGCAGCCCTTTGGCCTCGGCACTAGCCAGCTGAACGAGGGCTGAAGCTTGAGTGGGCAGCAGAACCTGACTGGGTCCCGGGTCGGGAACCGGTCCGTCACTGTCCACATCGATGACGTCAGCAGCCGTGACGTTCGCCTGGTCGTTCAGCATCAGGACGCCGGAAGTGCTCGAGGATTTGGGTGCGAGAACGGGATACTTCCGACTCTCCTTTTCGAAAATCTGCGTCTGGATGTGCTTGTCCAACTCCTTGTGCTTTTCCGAGGTCAGGAGGTGGTACAGCAGGTGCTCGGACGACTCGGCCGACAGGTTGCACTTCTTGCAGTAGAACTTTTTGCTACGGTCGCCCAGGATCTGCAGCTCTCGCTCGGAGCGCTGGCCGGCGAACTTGTTGAGCGTGGTGGTGTAGTGGTAGAGCAGAACGTGCTTCTTGAGAGTGTAGAGGAGCGTGTCCTGTATGTGGCACTTGCGGCACTGGAACACGCTGCCGTTGAGGGCTCGGGCGGGGAGCGCGGGCACGGAGGAGTCCGCAGGGCTGTTGGCCAAGTGGAAGAGCTTGAGATGTTTGGCCACCAGCTTGGGCTGGGCGGTGAAGGGGCAGGAGACGCATGAGGTCAGCTTGCACAGACGCTCCTCCTCGTCGTGGTAGCGGTGGATGTGGTTTTTGAAGGAGTTCCAGAACCTGGTGGAGAATCCGCAGAGGCTGCAGCACAGGCCTCGAGAGCGATACTTCCACTGTGGATATAGATTGAAGAAAAACATTTTGGAAACATTTTTTTTTATTGATTTAAAAAAAAAAAAAAACGGGCTTCAGTACAGACGCTGACTCCCAGTCTAAACAACACAATTCTTCACATTCCTTTACACACGAACTAGAACGAGCAGACGATCATAATTCAAATAACAAATGTACATTTTTCATTGATGTTCTTTATTAGAGATTGAAAGAAATTCAGACATTAGAAGACCAGAAACATTCCCTTATTAGAATAATGCATTGTACTACTGTATAATGTACTACTGTATTATTAATTATATCCCATTAATAATAGATATACATTGTAAAAACGTTTTATTAAGAAAAGATCAGGGAAGCATTCAGGTCGAATGAGCGTCAAAAACATGAAAACGTGACTTAACAATCTTTTAAAGTGAATTTGTACTATTAATATCTTTGTATACAAGTTAAATAATGCGATTAAAAAAAAACGTAATATCAGTTAATTTTCAACGTCACGTGAATGCAACAGTTTAATTGTGATTGCAATTAGAATGTAACTGAGTTTTGCATACAATTGGAACTGGTTCAAGTATTTGTGTGTTTTCCCACAATATTTCTGAAGTGAAATTCTAGTTGCCCGTGTACGAAACTTGAGACTAAACGATCATTTGATTTGATTGTATTAACCAGTTAGTTTCACCTTCTTTGTCCAGGGACCTTCAAATCCATCAGATAAGTTGCTCCAATCGGTGGAATCAAAGACACCGTCTCCTGGATAATATTCCTGCAGCTCCTGTCAATCACAGAACACACAACACGTCAAGGTTCCGCTGATCTTCCACTCTTCATCAGCAAACCGAACAGAACAGAACCGAACAGAACCTGGCTCAAATTCTGACACTCCTCCAGTCCAAACTCTCCCAGGATGTTCTTCACTTTTTTCCTCGTTCTCCGAATCTTCTCCAAGCCTTTAACTGGAAACTGGTACATGGTCGTCCACTAGAACCAGCTGGAGAACCACAACGTTTAAATGTGGTTAGAAACGGTTACAAGTCACTTGTAAACACATTAGACAATTTGTGAAATTTTCCACGTAAAATTGTGCCAGCTATAATATTGCATTTCGGTAAGTAATATTTGAACCCAAAATGTTGCGAGAAAAACAAAAACAAATACTAAAAAAAGCATTCATGCAAATAAACAGCTGCAAGCAGCAAAGGCGGAGTTTGAGCATTTTTTTTTTCATTTTGGAAAACAGGAATAAAGTGTTACACTGTTAAAAATGTAGTGCTTTTGCATCAATGTTTCAACGTCTGTTACTAAGGCGAGTTTGTTCTTTGAGTAATGATTATGTTAGTTTAAAAAAAAACATTAAAGTTTCTCACTAAATTAAAGTTTCTCACTAACTGTACTGTGATACAAAAATACGTTTCATGAGGTTGATTTATTATGTCAAAAAGCATCTTTTTTTTTTTTTTTAACAAGAATTGCTTTTAACAATTGCACGTTAGCAATTGACTAAACGTGATAAACACTAGCTATGTCATTTAATACGGAACCTTTATCATCATCTTCATCATCAATCTCCATGTATCACAAGAGCAAACGAGTAAAGGAAACAAAGACATACATTTTGTCTTTAGCGTCCAAAGCAAACGAAAGAAATCACCTGTACAAGTCACAACTCAGAAGTTAAGAGAGGTACACACCTTTACTTCAGGTGAAAAAAAAAAACCATAACTCCGCCCAGCACAAGAATTTCAACCATACAGAAAAAAAGGTACTAAAAGAAATGACAAGGACTTTGTAAAAACAAAATTCACAAAAAAAAAAAAAACAACCGCTCTGTTGATTCTGTAAAACTTAAAAGCAATAAATTAGTTAAAAAAACCGTTACAAAATATCCTAAAAATATCAAGATTTAATCGACTTTCTCTGCGAGTTTCCAACTTTCCTTTCTGTACAGCGTGGCCCTTCAAAGAATTATAACTATCATTACAGGTTAAAAACTCAATTAAATGTTTACTTGTGCTCGCACAAAAACGGTTTGGGTTTTAATAATGTGATACCTACATAATAACGTAATACGCTCATCAGCTAAATAGTGTCATTGCTGTCAATTGCCTTTCCTAATGAAATACAGAGAGTATTCTCTAGGTTTAAGTTGTGCAAATCTCCATATTTATAATCTAAATATTATTTTTCTCACGTGGACCCCCAGAAAAATAAATGCCCACCAGTGATAGACAAGTCAATTAACGCAACAACTGAGGTAAAAAAAAAAAAAAAGTGAACGTCCAGTTGTTTTAATTAGTCGGCAGCCGAATGACACGCAATTAATGACACAAAATGAATCCCAAACAGCAAGTGTCGGAGTTAAAAACTAGGAAAAGTAAAAATCCACACAAAAAATGTAACGTCTGAAAAAACCGCTGCATTTCGCCTCAGTCGCTTTTGTTCCAGCGCCTCGTTTCAGCGCCGCCGGACCCCGAAAGCGACCGAGTTCGACTCTCTCCTCATCCTGATGCTTCACGCGAGCGTCGGATAAAAGCCTTCGACACCGCAAACGTTCGCGCGGGTGTTTCGTGTGAAAACGTTACCGTTTCCAGCGCCAAACCGATTCAGGGAGGAGATTTAGTTTCCTTCGCCGAGCGCTGTGGAGGCCGGAACGGAAGCCGGGAGATGCGGGTGGAGACTCGGCTCTCCGAACACTGACACTGCCCCGTTAGTCGGGAAAAGCATCAAAAAACAAACTGACGATTTTTGCACACTGATTTTTTTTTTGTGCGCGCTTTGCCGACATAAGGATGAGAAAATGGCGCATTGAACAAATGGGAAGTGACGTCGGACATAATTACCATACCGGTCCACTGTCCAATCAGATGTCAGTTCGCTTAAAAGCCAACTTTGTAACGTTTGCCTCACATTGGCTCGTGGTGTTGAAACGTGACGTGGTGTTGTAAAGTGACGTTTGAACTTTTGCTGCTGCCTGGTCAGTTTGTAATTAGTTCCAAACTTTCCAGTATTATGTATAGTAGAGTTTCTGCCTGATATTACTTGGCCGTTAGAGGGCGCTCTTAGTTGTAATAAATAAACGTGACCACTAGAGGGCGCCTGGGAATTGGAAATGTTGCTGAGGAGCATAGCAAAGGTAGGCGGAGCCTTTTATGATGACGTCATATCACACCACCTCGGTTTAGCCAATAGCAAACACTTACTCAAAAAAACTATATATTTGAGAAAAAAAATAGCTTGCAGCTAAAACTCTGGATGGCTATGATAGTTTGTGCGCTATGGTTCGGTTTTTGCCGCAATGCTGCCTAAAAATTTAAACGCGAAAATATTGCCAAGTCATCCAATTTTCTGTTTGACGATAATTACTACACTGCCCTGTCATCGCTCTCCTGCACACACAATTTTCTTTTCTTAATCTTAACGTGGTTTTTCCCAATATAAAGTTTCACCATTTACACTATAAAAAAATTTGAAAACATTGAAGTCATCAGCATTAACCGACGTCGTCAAGAGTTGGAACTAAATAACTGCCATTCAATTGGTTGACTATTGTAGAGTACTTCCGTGTATAGAAAATTAAAGTACACAACATCGTTTGAAGGATTGTAGACAAAAATAATGGTGAAAAATTATGTAAAAATTGTTACATTTCTTTATATATATATATATATATATATATATAGATGAAAAAAAAAGTTTAATGAAACAAGAGGTTTTAACCATTTAAACAAACATAACCCCCCCCCCCCCCAATGGCTAACTAGAAAAAACAGAAAAAGTATGTGTTGTTTTCACAAGGATGTTCAGCGCAAATGGAAAAACTTGGTCACTTGGCGAACAAACGTGAAAAAGAAATGATACAACGTGCGCAATCAAGAGGCAAGTTTTACCTAGCAAATATTCAGAGCGCAATACAAACTCAGCGACAAAACCCAATGTATGCGGCATTTTATTACAAAATTTGAACTGTTTGACACGCAGACATATACAAAAACGGATTGTTATAATCAGCGTGGACCTGTGATTTAATCTGAAGAAAAATGTTCTGTGTGTGTGTGTGTGTGAGTGTGTGTGTGTGAGACTGCGAAGGCACATCCCGTCTTCACCACTCCACCACTCATCCTCCAAAGTTGTGCAGCGCTAATCTGAACATGTCGTTTGTGCAGACCCATTTGTTGTCCACGTTCTTCAGGAGGAAAACCTGCTGAAAGCCCATCACTTGGTCTTGATCCGCCTGTGAAGGACAAAGGGACAGATTGTTGTTTCTTTCTTTTTCCCCCTCTTTGCTGTTTGCATTTTTGCCTTCACGGTTGTCTTTTAAATGGTCCTTACTTGTTTCTGTTAACAACTTTTTGAAAATGTTAAAAACAAAAATGTCCTAGTGGGATTAATAAAGTCTTATCTGTCTCTCTCTATCCACCTGTCTGTCTGTCTGTCTCTCTCTATCCACCTGTCTGTCTGTCTGTCTCTCTCTATCCGCCTGTCTGTCTGTCTGTCTCTCTCTCTATCCGCCTGCCTGTCTGTCTGTCTGTCTGTCTCTCTACCCGCCTGTCTGTCTGTCTGTCTGTCTCTCTATCCGCCTGTCTGTCTGTCTGTCTCTCTATCCGCCTGTCTGTCTGTCT
>MU204349.1:687246-697623 GCA_017309775.1 Paedocypris sp. Pulau Singkep | reverse complement strand
TGGTAGAAGGATGTTGGAGATGGAGCTGCCAGGGAAGAGAGCAAGAGGACGACCAAGGAGGAGATATATGGATGTAGTAAGAGAGGACATGAGGTTGGCTGGGGTCAGAGTAGAAGATACTCAGGATAGAATGAGGTGGAAAGGGATGACTCGCTGTGGCGACCCCTGATAAGGGAAAAGCCGAAAGAGAAGTAGTAGTTATTAAATACGGCAAAACACAATTTAAATACAGGTAGCATTTTCTGATAAGGTAGGTGAAACATAAATGGTAAATGTAAAGCGTAGAATACACGTTATAGATCAAATACATGAGCATGCGCGAGGTAGGGAAATAATACCAGAATAATACTGATTTGGAGTGCTCTGATTGGATGCCACAATCACGTGACACGGAGGACCATGTGAAGTACGCTTCGGCTGGTTTTCACACATCCAAAACTCTCAGAAGTGACAATAAATTGCACGTTGTTTATTAGAATCGTCTAAAGTGTTAATACTCCCATCCCTAATTGAAACCAGTAACTGATGGACCTTCTTCCACTCTTGCCTTCAGATCACGTGTGGACCGAAGTGTTTTCCCAGTCTCAGGGTCGTTGGGTCCACTGCGACCCGTGTGAGAACGCCTGCGACAAACCCCTGCTGTATGAAGTGGGCTGGGGCAAGAAGCTCTCCTACATCCTGGCCTTCTCCAAGGACCAGGTGGTGGACGTGACGTGGAGATACTCGTGCAAACACCAGGAGGTGCTGTCCAGACGCTCGCAGGTCCAGGAGACGTGGCTGCTTCACACGCTCAACAACCTCAACTCCACGGTACATTGTTCTACCACGGCCGGAGGAAGAAGTCCATCCCAAATCTGATGTTGTTTGTGGCTCCTCACCCAAATCTGATGTTGTTTGTGGCTCCTCACCCAAATCTGATGTTGTTTGTGGCTCCTCACCCAAATCTGACGTTGTTTGTGGCTCCTCACCCAAATCTGACGTTGTTTGTGGCTCCTCACCCAAATCTGACGTTGTTTGTGGCTCCTCACCCGAATCTGATGTTGTTTGTGGCTCCTCACCTCCAGAGGCAGCAGAGTTTGGGAGCACAGAGGAAGCAGCAGCTTCTGGAGAGGCTCCTGATGGAACAAGTCGAGTTCATCTCACCCAAGAGCCCTCAATCTGGAGATCTGGGGGGACGCGTCTCGGGGTCTCTGGCTTGGAGAGCAGCCCGAGGGGAAACCGGCAATGCCAGGAAGGTGAGACGCCGACGTCAGGCCAGCCTGAGGTTTGACTGACACGCGTCCGTTTCTTCCCAGGATGCAACAGAACGCGTTTTCGTTCCGTCCGAAGCGGAGAAGAGAGAAAAGCGGTTCCATATCTGTTACAACATGGTGAAAGACTGTTACTTCAGACTGAGCAGTGGCCAGGAGACCATCACCGGGTGGCAGAGCGGAGCGTGGAGGATAGAGAACGTGTTCCGGAAAGAAGAGCACGACTGGAAAATGGTTTGTTTGAAAGAGTGTTGTGGGTGGATGAAGATCGGATGGTTTTTAAATAGTACCTGGGTTGGGTGGTTGGTTGGTTGGTTGTTTGTTTGTTTGTTTGGTGTGTTGGTTGGGATCAGCTGAGTCTCGTTGGGTTGGTGGTTGGTGGGTTGGATGGCTGGGTTAAGTGGTTGGTTGTTTGGTGGGTTGGGTTGAATGGTTGGTTGTTCGGTATGTATGGATGGGTTCGGCTGGGTGGGTTGGTTGGGTTGGGTTAAATGCATGGATGGAAGGATGGTTGGTTGTTTAGTGGGTTGGTTGGTATTTTGCGGTGTTGGGTTGGTTGTTTGGTGGGTTGGGTTGTTTTTTGGCTGTGTTGGTTGGGTGATTGTTTAGTGGGTTGGGTTCGGCTGGGTGGGTTTGGTTGGTTGGTTGGTTAGTTGGTGGGTTAGTTGGTGGGTTTGGTTTGGGTTGGGTGGGTGGTTGGTTTGCGTTGGTTAGTTGGTAGTTTATGGTGTTGGGTTGGGTTGGGTTAGTTGTTTGGTGGGTTGGGTTGTTTTTTGGCTGTTGGTTGGTTGGGTGATTGTTTAGTGGGTTGGGTTCGGCTGGGTGGGGTTGGTTGGTTGGTTAGTTGGTGGGTTTGGTTTGGGTTGGGTTGGGTTGCGTTGGTTGGTAGTTTGTGGTGTTGGGTTAGTTGTTTGGTGGGGTTTTTTGGCTGTTGGTTGGTTGGTTGGGTGATTGTTTGGTGGGTTGTGTTGATGAGATGGGTTTGGATCCAGAGCTGAGGCTGGTTGTGTGCTGTAGGTGTATCTGGCTCGGACAGAAGGAGCAGCTTTCGGCCGAATAAGCTGGAAGTTCAACTGTTCTTCGTCGGGGATGATCATCACGTCAGCGTCCGTCCGAGCGTCCAGCCAGACCTTCCACTCGGGCAGCGTGTGCTGGAGTCTGATCTCCCCTCACAACACCACGCAGTTCCCCGCAGGTACGCCCCGCCCCGCCCCGCCCAGCCCCGCCCAGCCCCGCCCATCTCACACGGCCCTCCACAGACGGAGAGTTCCACAGCGGCGTGAACGTGGCAGGAAGCGGCGAGCTGATGGTGGAGGCCGAGCTGACCGGAGGAGACGGAGACGAGGCCTGGCAACACGCCCAGCTCTTCAGACAGAGTCTAACCGACACCCAGACGCTTTCACTGGAGATCCTGGTGGAGATGGAGGAGAGCCAAGAACATCCGTCCACAAGCCTGTGAGATTCCTTCACGTCTGTAGTTGTGTGTGTGTGTGTGTGTGTGCACTTAAATCTTTGTTTTTATCAATCTGCCTATTGTTAATAAATGAAAACTGGCATCTGATTTAATCTATTGTTTTAATCGTATTATTATCATCATCATCACCACCAATAATTTCAATGCGAAATGACCCAGTGGCTATAAAATAAATAATTAAACCATCAACAAACACATTGGAGCTGCTCAGGATAATAGATTAGATTTATTCGTCTGTAAATCCTAAAGAAGTGCAAGAACAGTTGGTCGGGCTTCAGCAAAACGCTCACACAAGTCGACTCGCGTTAGTTTCTCGTCCTAGAAAATCTCTGGCCTTCATCGGTACAAAAAGCTTTGCACGTCTCGGAGCGTTTCAACGTACAAACATGTTAAAAAGTACAAAAATCCAGAGTCATTGCACGTGCCTTTTCACACACGACGTCTCGCCAACGCAAATGTGCAAGTTTCTGATTCGGAATCGTGGTTGCATTTAATGGAACGCTAGTATTCAACACAAAGTCCTCGGGTTAAATAATAAATAAGTGCTGCGAGGTACGACACTAATCGTAGAGTTGTTTCCTAGTAGTTACGACGTTTCTCACTACGTATATAAAATATACAGCTTTTCATAAAATTGAAAGGTATAAAAGGTACACGCCATCGCACCAGGTTTCCAGTTTGGCAGAAGGAAATCTTTAAGCTCGGTATGGAACGGCAATCTGGACAAAACTTGAGAGATTTTTGCGAATTGTAAACGGCAACGTGAAAATGTATCTAATCAAAAGCCATTTCAATTAGTGCGGTTCAATTAGGACTTGCCAATCAGCATCAGTGGGAGGGGCTACCACAATGTGGGCGGAATGGGCAGAAATTTTCGCATTAACGTTTGAACGTTTCCGCACATCGCTCCATACCTTGGTTTTCGTCACATGCGAATATTTACACACACCCGAGTCGGATGTTCCACGTCTTCATCAGCGGGGTGAAACAGAAAGGAAACGAGCCAAGCGGCGTCAGAAAAGGAGGTAGAAGGACCGAGCTCGGGGAAAGGTCTACTTGTCGATGAGGCCGGCTTCTTTGATCCTGGTGTAGAAGAACTTCTCCAGCAGATTGGCACATTTGTAGTATTCGCTCTCGGGAGGGTTGTACTCGCGGCAGTTGGTGAAGATCCGCTGCATGTCGGCCATGAAGAGCTTGCGCGTGGTGTAGTAGCGGCTCTTCAGGCGCTCGCTCATCGTTTTGAGGTCTGAGATACAAAAAAGAACAAAAAAGAACAGGACTGGTGTTTTACCGCTAAAGTACGGCACGGTTTGCGCACACGATGCGGAATCGACTGAACCTGCAGTTCAGCGACTGGCCACTCGAGGCTGTAACGGGGAGTCGATCACAGCTTTACGGAATGTTGGAGAAATGGGGAAAAAAAACTATCAATTGCAAAACTGTTAAACCGTTATTAATTAAATAATTTCATACAATTTAAAGAAGCAAATAAGTTTGATAAATTAATTCGGCAGTTTATGAAAATAAACAAGTTAAAGTAAATAAAAACAGAATTTAGAAAGCTATCGATTATTTCCACCAATGAATTTGTCGTTTGATTGTCTAAATACGTTTGTTTCTACTGTCAGTCACTAGTGCTTTTGAAAATAAATAAAAAAAACGGTGCAGATATTCAAAGTATTCAAAATATTCATCGGTAAAATAATAAAAACATTTCAGTGAAGCCCAACTGTGGTGGCAAAAAGGCGGCAAAAAATAAAAATGGAATGAATTACTATTAATATTATTCAAACGGAAAGTGGGTGTGGTTTCACAGAGGCTCCACCCATGGTCCGCCTCTGTCTACGCATTCTTGTCCTGGGGTGACGCGTTTCCAAAAAGGAGACGAAAGCTTAAAGAAGTGCCATTCACAATCCCACACAGGAATATAAGGCAGGAGCACGTACCCATAGGGAAGCGGATGACTTTGTAGTATCCCGGAGCCTCGTTCTTCTTCACCGGCTCCATGAACGGCCACGCATTCTGGTGTGACTGAGACACAGACGCGGATCTGAGGCGTGTTCGCTACTCGCACTCCACGGGTTCCGTACCTTCACCTGCTGCAGGATGTTCTTTAAAGTGCTGTACAGTTGGTCCGGATCCTTCAGCTCTTTGCTGGAAGAGACGATACAGTGATGCCTCTACTTACAATATTAATTCGTTCTGAGAGCCGTTTCATAAGGTGAAAATTTTGTAAGTAGAAAAGCATTTTACACTAGGAATGCCCCAATCCGTTCCAAGCCCCCCGAAGTCAGACAATCATTATTCCTACATTATAAAACATTGGTAATGTATATAAAAATGCAATGAGAAAACTGGCTTTAACTTGTCACCACAACATTTGGCCTTTCATATCCTGAAAGATGTTTTGTAACACGACATGATGTTTTCTCACGCGCTTTGTAACTTGAAACGTGTGTCAGTAGTCATTGTTAAGTCGAGGTTCCAGTGTACTTTTACTAGGTCTTATTTTCAGGGTGGGAATCAAAAAAGCTGTTATGTAGGCATTATTTTCAGACTTGTTTAGCTGTGAATTTGAATTCTCACCTCTTTCCTATTGGCTTCCAGCCTGTGTCACCTGCTTATAAACACAAAAACGATGTTTCAGAAAGTCTTGTGGACAACACACACTCTAAAAAGATACAAAAACCCGTCTGAAAACCTTTCGATGTGTCTAATCACATGATTGCCTCTGATTATTCATGAATATGATTTAATTACAAGATTACAGTGACAACCTAGATTAATAAAATAACAACTTCTAAGGTATATACAGTATATATATACATTTAAAAGATAGATGTTAATTATTATTTTGTAATAGTTTGATGTTCAGTGTTCGTTAACTGATTTTAGTTGCTGTACAAGTAACAGTGTTTCACATTAATGCAATTTATGAGGAAAAAAAAAAAAGAATTTTGAAATGACATGATTTCCCGATACATGTTTAGGTTGTAATCTTATATTACAACATATTATAAGCCACAGTTTCGGTGCACAAACACAATAAAGTACTATTTGATTCCAACTCGCGCCTAAAATCATGAAAAAAAAAGTGTTACTTTATTCACTATAAGTGTTAGCGGAATGTTGAAAACAAGGCGCTACAGCTTCATTCAAAGCTGGTTTGATTCGAAAGGACAAAAAAAAAAAACAATTTCCTTTCAGACTTGAACCCCTAAGAAAAGAAAAGAAAAAAATGTCGCAGATCTACGCTAAATTGAAGCGGCAAAATTTGGTTGGCGGTGAAGCGAAAATCTATGAATCAAGTGTCCGTACGTATTCCGGGGATGTTCTCGATGGCGATCTGCCGCACCCCCTCTTTGAAGCAGGACAGGCCGGGGTAAACCTTACGGATCTGCGCTTGCTTTCGCTCGATCAGCTTTTTGATGATCTGAAACAGAGTCGAGCGTCGTCAGTTCAAACATCAAGTTTAAGTTCAGTGCGTTTGTAGGACGCTTTTCACACTTACAACACAAAAAAGTGCAGTTTATTGTTGTTTTTCGTTGGTGTTAAGCTGATGACTATGACTGTGACTAGTGAGCGAGCATATATGCGACAGTGGCCAGGTAAAAATAAAAAAACCTGAAACAGAAAAGTGAGGGGGGGGAACCCTGGGGTGAACCTGAAAATTCTTCCTACAGCTCAGGATTTCCTACGCAGTGCAGGAGCGTTAAAAATACGTCACTGCTCAACTGTTCTCCGCTTTGCGCGTTAAAAAAATTCGTTTAATCTATCGTTTTCTTCTACTTGATCCTAAAAAAATTCCTACCTGTACTTTTGTTGTACGTACTTTTGATACTGGATCAACGAATAAACATAAATGAACACGGGCACTTATAACAGCACACAAGATATTCGCCAACATGTTACAATATATTGTAGTTATTTATATTAGTACTGAGTTTTGACGTGTTTTAACGCGCTTGCTAGGAACAGCTGAGCTGAAGGAAGAACTTTCAGAACACTGGCTCAATTTGTTGCAGCACTATTCCCAATTTCACTGTAACAATGCGACACAAGGACAATAAAGCTATTCTATTGTGAAAGTAACATTTCAGAGATTGATTTTCTCAACGGGGCGTCCTGACGACAGAGACGTGGCTGTAAGCGATTACGAAGATACTCAAAGTCTCGTTTGATCGAACATTCTGTAGCCGTTCCACCTCCTCTGTCTTTCCCACACTTCAACAGTGATGTCCAAAACATCAAAAATACTTGCTCTTTCTTCCTGTCAATTGCAGTCGGGGATAATTTTGCAGATTTTGGAGAAGCTGGATTAGCCAAAAACCCATTTAAAATGTACGTGTCGGTCACTGTGCTCACGATGGTGAAGCCAGTGGAGTGATTGTAGGCGGGAGACGAGTGTAAACACGGAGATCTGATATGAGGCGTGTCAATAGTGAACGTAAACAGGCGGGGCAAAAAAAAATGAGATACAGTCAAAAAATCGGATCTGTGCATTAAGACTTGCAGTGTAAACGCATCCTTAGAGAAGTGATTTAAAAAAAAATAGTGTCGCTATCAGAGACCCTGACGCACCTCCTTCTGCTTCTTGATGATGACGGAGAACTCGGTGTAGGGGATGCAGGGGTTGAGCTCGCAGCCCATCAGCGTCGCCCCCTCGTAGTCCTTGATGTAGCCCACGTACTTGGCCTTGGGCACCTTGATGTCCTTGGAGAAGCCCTGAGGCGGGAAGGGTTTACCGCGGTTTACAGCGTTCCGTGTTCCCGCGCGCGCAGCGCTCACCTGCTTTTTGAAGTAGCCGATGGCGAACTCGTCCGCGTAGGTGAGGAAGTTGAGGATGTCGTGCTTGATGTGATACTCCTTCAGGTGGTTCATCAGGTGCGTCCCGTAGCCCTGCGCACACGCCGTCACACACATCAGCAGCCGCTGGTTTGGACAGGAATGATCTTCTGGAAGAGGCCAGCACTCGCCACTGCCTTTTCTTTTACACTTTTGATGATATTTTTACACTTTTTTAAATAAATGCTTTTTTTTACTGTAGGTCTTATACCTTTTGTATGAACTTCATCAGTGATGTGACGTTTTTTTTTGGCTACTTTGTACTTGTGCTGAGTAACAACTTTTACGCTCTACTTTTAACTTTTACTCTCTACTACAACTACATTTGCGATTGAGTATCTGTGTATCAGTGTTGTGCAAATTACTTTGAAATTGTCTCTTCTACATGGTTTGTCCAGCCAAAACTGCCAAAAAGGGCTTCATAAAAAAAGTTGAGTTGAGTTGATACATAAAACTTGTTACTGTTTGTTAAAAGTAATCAGTTACATTACGATTTCATTACAAGTTACTTTCACCAAAAGAACTACAGAGGTAGAAATTACTATCCTAAAATAACAGAATGTTCCTTTTACTCGTATTTTATTTTACATCCAGTAGAAGGCGGCGATGTTATTTAGCACCGAGGTGTTTTTTTTTTTTATTGCTAGTGCCATTTGTTCAACGTTTTGTTTTATTTTTTCATCTATTTTGAAACATTGAGGTGTTAAGTTAGATTTCTTATTTAGGAAATAAAACCTCATAAAGAAAGTGTTCCTTGTTTTTTTGTGGTTTTTGAGCCTGAATTCAGAACGAGTAAAATATTTAAGGTCTTTTATAATAGAATACTTTGACTTTTACTCAAGTCTTCTTGGAACTGGTGACTTGTAATCGAGTAATTTTTACAGTAAGTATCCGTACTTCTACTCGAGCATGGTTTCCAGGTACTCTTTACACCTCTTTATACAAGTAATACTTAACACAGCGAAAAAGAGCGAGCTATGGCAAACAACATTAACACGTTTACATGACCCAGAATGAAATTAGTTTTTTTTTTTAGTCAACTTTAATCATACATATTACTAAAAAGCACAAAAAAAATTAAAAGGACTAAAATGAATATTTATTTGTTAATTTTATTGTGATTGTGTTTTTTAATGGTCAGTCTGCTGTTTTCAAAAGTGCTTTTGTGAATAAAGTGGACTGGACTTGACATGTAACCCGGGTTTCACTGGTCACTGTGACCGACCTTGACTTGCTCGTTGGAGGTGACGGCGCAGAACACGATCTCGGTGAAGCCTTGCGTGGGAAACATCCGGAAGCAGATTCCTCCGATCACGCGGCCATCTTTAATCAGAGAGAGAGTCTTGTGCTTCCTGCGGGAGGAGAGGAGGAAGAGGAGAAGCTTATCGGAGGTGCCTGCGTTCAGGAGGTCAGAGGTCACACCTACGGGTCAAAGACCAGGCGTGTGATGTATTCTTTGGGCATGCTGGGCAGCTGGTGAGAGAAGACGTTCTGCAGGCCCACCAGCCACATGAGGATCTTCTTGTTGGGCTTCTGGTTGAGGGAGTTCCCGATGACGTGGAACTCGATGACGCCGCGACGCTCCTCCATCCGGGCCGCTTCGTCGCGGGCAGAGTGAGCCGAGAGAAGACTGGTCTGGAAGAACACGCTCCCGGTCAGCACAGTGGGCGTGGCGAGGGGGCGTGGCCAGTCCCCACCTCTGGTCCCAGCATGGCGGCCGGGTCCGTGATGGTGGACATGACTTCGTTGACCAGCTCCATGGGGATGTCTCCCACCACACGGGGGCGCTTGCTCTCCTCGCTGCAGATCCACTCCGCAGCCTTTCGCTTCTCTCCACCTGCTGGGCAACAGCGCCAGGCCTCGCGCATCAGCTGACCGTTACTTATTTGTATTATACCAAGGTTTTTATGCAGATGTACATTTCTATTTTTTTCTTCTTTTATCGTTATTATATTTCTCTTTTGTGTGAGCAACTGTAACCGAAAAAGCAATTTCCCCCTGGGGGTGAATACAGTTTGTTGAATTGAAACATTGAGACAAAACCTCGTAAACTAAGAGCTCATTATTTGACACATTCCTTGGTGTTTTTCAGCCTAAATTCATTAGAGGTGAAATGCTTTCGTAAGTTCTTCTAAAATTGGACACTTTACCATTTTTACTCAAGTCCTTTTTGAAAAGTCCCTTCTTTTACTCAGGAGCTTGACCCTGGTAAGTACAGTGAACCCTCGCTCAGTCGCATTTCGACCTTCGCGGATTCTTTTCATTACGGCTAAACGCAAAGTATCGCGGATTTTCCGGAAATTTTGAAAATGAAAATGCCAGAGAAAAACACTGGTGATTGCTGAGAGGACGACACTTCCCCACATGTTGAAAGAAGGCAGAAGTTGCCCACGTGAAGAATGACGAGGCGAACATTAGAACAATACGTATAAATACAATTTAAAGTATAAATCAGTCTGTAAAAGTTTAACGAAGAGAGACATAAAAATACGTTTGTGAATTTTTATGACAAAACACGTGGCGTCCCTACTTTGCGGATTTTCACCTATTGCGGTCGGGCTTGGAACTTATCTACCGCGATAAAAAAGGGTTCACTGTAATACTTATCACAGGGTAAAAGAGCGAGCTACATTATGGAGGGATGGATGGAGGGATAGAGGGATGGATGGAGGGATGAATGGAGGTATGGAGGGATGGATGGAGGGATGGATGGAGGGAGGGATGGATGGATGGATGGAGGGATGGATGAAGGGAGGGATGGATGGATGAATGGAGGGATGGATGGAGGGATGGATGGAGGGATGGGGG
>MU204349.1:640204-668865 GCA_017309775.1 Paedocypris sp. Pulau Singkep | reverse complement strand
CACCTGCCGTGTTAACCCCTGACCTGCTGAAACAGATCTCAGATCAGCCACCTGCCGTGTTAACCCCTGACCTGCTGAAACAGATCTCAGATCAGCCACCTGCCGTGTTAACCCCTGACCTGCTGAAACAGATCTCAGATCAGCCACCTGCCGTGTTAACCCCTGACCTGCTGAAACAGATCTCAGATCAGCCACCTGCTGTGTTAACCCCTGACCTGCTGAAACAGATCTCAGATCAGCCACCTGCCGTGTTAACCCCTGACCTGCTGAAACAGATCTAAGATCAGCCACCTGCCGTGTTAACCCCTGACCTGCTGAAACAGATCTCAGATCAGCCTTTAGTGGCGTCCCATCCTCAAAGCGCATTTTTTTGGTTATAGCGAAAACGACAAAGAACAGGACGCCAGTTCCGTCGCCTGCAGTACGATACGCAAGTCTTTGCAAAGGAAGTATTTAAATGTATTATTTACTGAACATTTTGAGCGTGATGTGTAGGTAAGACATCTTTTGCAAATTTTACAAATTCTTGTACACTAATTTAATTTAAAGAAAGTGCACTTCTGTTTTACCTCATATTTAAGGAAAAAATAAGGTGAAACAGATGATAGTAAAAACAGCAGATAGTAAAAGAAAAAACAAACGAAATAAAAAGACAGACGAAATGATTTCACAACTCACTTTGCGTCAAACGCAAATGAAAACAGGTGGTTATTGTGTAGTGATGTAAAAGCAGGTGAGGATGATGTACAGTCAGATCATTCTATAGTTTTGGAGATCAAACCATAAAAAAACATTATTAACATTGAGCAGAATTGAGTTTCGTTTTTTTAGGTCCGGCGTTCTGAATTTCCTACACTTACGTCACTGTTCAGCTGTTCACGTCAAAACTGAATACTAATATAAATAAGTACAACATATTGTAACATGTTTTGAATATCGTGTGTAGTGTTAGAAGTGTCTGTGTTCGTTTAGTGCGTTTATCGCGCAGCGCGAAGGGTAAGAACAGCTGAGCCGTGACGTATGTTCTAACGCACACGTAACAATATATTGTACTTATTTATATAAGTATTCAGATTTGACGTGTTTTAACGCGCTTGCGCAGAGAGCTAGCTAGGAACAGCTGAGCAGTGACTCCGGAATATTTACTGTTTCTCATGTGAAAAAATATCGTGTGTGTGTGTGTGTGTGTGTGAGGGAAAGTGGTCTAGTCCCTCACTTGTCACGTTTAATTTGACGGCACCTTACACCCCCAGTGCGCAAATGGGACTCGAACCCACAACCTTCAGTCATCATTCAACGTAAAGAACGAGACAGATCATTCTCACACACACACACACACACACACACACACACACACGCACACACACACACACGCTCACACACACACACACACACACACACACGCACGCACACACACACTCTCACACACACACACACACTGAATCCAGCCGAAATAAAACACCAGACCCGAACATTCCGACAACGTCGCTCCGAACCAGAACCAGAACCGGAAGCAGACGTGCTGATTTCGCGTGTGATTGAAGACTGAGGGCCCGCGACGTTTGTTTTGTTGTTTAGTCTTTGGCGAATTCTCGCGAGCTAACGTGGCTAACTAGCCCGAGATCAGCGACGCGTCTGGTGTGTTTTTACCTTCTCGTCAGGCGACAGGTTGCGGGACGTGACTTCCGGCGAGAGCGGCGCTGTAATTCGGGGTGGCCGCTGCTCGTTCACGGGGTTCGTGGTGATTTTATTAACACTAATCAAACCTCCTTCTTTCGTTCTCTCTCTCTCAACTTCCCCTTTAGAACCAAAACACAAACAAGCGTTTCCGCCCCTCGTGCCACGTCAGATCACACTTCCGCTCTGCAGTGACGTACATCCCCCGCGTGCCTCCAACTCACGCACGCACGCACGCACGCCCTGTATTTTCACTACTACATTAAACGTAATGCGGTTTTGAATTTGTACAATTGAATTATTAATTATAAACATTGTCAATGTAATTTTCAAGTGCGAAAAATTTACATTGTTTATCGTTAATAATTAAAGTTAGTTAAAAATAAAGTTGTATGATTAATAATTAAATTATCGCTAGACTTTTTCGGGTCTCAAATGCAAAAAATGTGTCAATATTATTTTAGATAGCGAAAAAATCTATGTTTTCAGAAGTGTTTTGCTTTGAAAGACAAAAAACTGTAATGTCTGTCTTCTCCCGGCAGAGGGCGCAAGAAAGCCGCGAGTAAATTAGCCAATAAGCAACTGTCAGTACGTCAAACATTAAGTAAATTGAAACACAAAACAGTCCTTCAAATACAGAAATAACAGACTGTGTGTGTGCGTGTGTATTTGAAATAAGTCCCGATAATCTGAAATCAACTCGAGAAACAAATAAAGGAGTGTGTGTATACACACACAGAGAAAGAGAGACATAGACACACAGAGAGAGAGCTTCATCACTTACCTCACAGACCATCATCATCATCATCCCTCGCTTCACCAGAGGACAACATCTCTCTCTCTCTCCATCCTGCAGACTATCTGTTTGTCTGTCTATATCCCTCTGTCTCACTATCTATCCTCCAATCCATTCGTCCGTCTGTCTTTCCATCCATTCTTCTGTTTGTATGTCTGTCTATCTATCTATCTATCTGTCTGTATGTCTATCTATCTATCTATCTATCTATCTATCTATCTATCTATCTATCTATCTATCTATCTATCTATCTATCCCTCTGTCTCACTATCAATCCCTCAATCCATTCGTCCGTCTGTCCATCCATTGTTCTGTCTCTCACACACACACACACACACACACACACACACACACACACACACACTTGCATTTATATCATAGTGGGGTCCCACCATTGACCCAATGTGAACTTACAATATGAACAATACGCTCTCTCTCTCTCTCTCTCTCTCTCTCTCTCTCTCTCTCTTGTAACACAAACTCTCTTTACATTCCCCTCCCCCACCCCCTCTACTCTAACTTTAACGACTGCCTTAAAATTACATCTTAATCCTCAAAAAGATCTTCAAAGCTGTGGGGCCCTAGACAAAGACCCCACAAGTGCCCTACTTTGTGCTAAACACTAGCATTCTGGGGCCAATTTTGTGCTAAATGCAAACACACACACACACACACACACCTACACACACACACGTTCGCCTGGAGCAGCGAGTGTGAAACCAAGCAAATGATCCCATTCAAACTCACCGGGAAAAAAAATGACCCGACAATGGAACGAGGCCCCACTAAGAAGGTCATTTATTATTTACCTTCCACACACACACACACACACATACACACACACGCACACACACACACACACACACACGTGAGGTGGTGTTAATCGTGTGTTTTCGCGGCTCTTCTGCTCAAGCGCTGTATTGATTCCTCACGGCGGGTTTTCTATTATCCGTCTGCGGGCGCGGCTCCAGCGGTAAACACACGCGCGCGGACACGGATGATGAATGTCGCTTCAGACGCAGATAATGCCGAGCGATGTGAGCGGAGCCGTCCCACAGACCCGCCATTGTGTGAAAGAGTAACAGGACGGGATCGATTATTCAGACCTGTCTGTCTGTCTGTCTGTGTCCCATTATCCACACATCTTTTTTTAAAATCCTAAATAGCCTCTTTTAAAAATTATCTATCTGTCTGTCTGTATGTCTGTCTATCTAACTTTGTTTCTGTTGGTCTGTCTATCCCTCTTTCTATCCATCATTCCTCTCCTTATCCATCTGTCTTTCTATCTATCTGTCTGTCTATCTATCTATCTATCTATCTATCTATCTATCTATCTATCTATCTATCTATCTATCTATCTATCTATCTATCTATCTATCTACCCACCCACCCACCCACCCACCCACCCATCCATCCATCCATCCATCCAACCATCCATCCATCCATCTATCTATCTTAGTTTGTGTTTGTCTATCCCTCTCTATCATCATCCCTCTCTTTTTCTATCTATCTATCTATTCAAAAGAAAACAATAAAGGTTTGCACAAACACGTTATATGTGCAGATCTTTCACTGAGATCAGTCAGACGATGATAGTGCTTCTCTATAATTTTCTTATTTAGCGCAATGGTTATTTTATTTTAAAACCTTGCTCTCGCGTTGATTTCTGCACATTTTCATCAATTTTTGCGCTTTTTGCTTTCCTCCGCGCTTCCATCGGATCCAGAGAGGGAGTTCAGTACAGCAATCGCTCAAACGAGTTAATTTTTGCGCAAAAAAATCTTCACACTACTCCCAGTACAGTACTTCTTTCTCGTCTATCCTTCTCTCCACAATCACCATGTTAAAGCCTGAAAATAGCATCAAATGTCCGCGTCTCCGATTCTTGCACCGAGGCGAAGTTTGTTCAGCGATCCATCCTAAAATTTACATTTAAAGGTGTTGATTAGACAATCCTGCTGAAAAAAAAAATGAAGAATATAAAGTTTAATGAAGCTTAAGCATTTTCAACAAATGTTCACAAGACGTACAATTTGCGTGACAATAAAGAAAATAATATTTCCTGCTTAGTGACTTTATCCTGAGACTCTGTAGTTTTCATATGCAGGAGTTTTTTGTAGAAAATCACGTGTATAAAAGCTGATGAACTTATGCAGTTCCATGTCCTAGCTTATCTTAATTGTTATAAAATAAACATGTATATATTAGAGCTGTCAAACTTAACTAGTTAACACATGTGCTTAATTTTAAGTTCTTAATCGCGTCAGATTTTATTTAACGCCATTAACCACAGATGCAGTTTTTTTCACTTTCGGTTTGGTGAAAATGCAATGAATAGACCCAGAGAGCCAGCTAGTGTCACCCAGGTGTGGCTCATTATGATCAGAAGCTCAGAGTGATTACTTTGCACCTAAAAAGCAGCAGGTGAAAGTGTTTAATGACAGACACTTGCTTGTCTCGTTGATCTCTGGGTGTTTTGAATGTTCTTGAATGTTCTTGTTAAAACTGAGACTCGACCTTATTTAGACGTTTCAACTGCAAATACGCAACTTGTTCGTCTGATTCAAATCTTCAATGTTCAACAAGCGCCACTGTAGATTCATTAGATAAAGACAATACTGTATTTACTTACACTTCTAAGCTTTATGTCGTTTCTTTATGTACATTCTAAGACATATGTTTTAAGTTAGAGTGATAGATATTTATTAAGTTATTTTGTTTTCTGGTGACAAAAAGAAGGCAAAACGTGCTTCAAGTTTTAGTTTTATTAGTATTACTTTTTTATTTTTACAAAAAACACAATGTCCTGTTTTTATTAAGAGTGTAACCTAAAGAAATGGGTACTTCAAACTTTAAATTGATGTATTACACTTATATGTCAGTCCAAAATGACTTATTTTGTGTGTTTTATTTTGAATAAAGTGTGACTCGACCTCAGAGGGTTAAAAAACTAAGAAAATATATCGCAAATTAAACAAAAATTATACTAAATGATATTGCAGTATTTAAACTAGTGTATATTTAGTGTTTACATTCATTTACATATTACACCATATTATCCATTATTCCAAGCTTTAGTCATTTAATCGCCATTAATCGCGATTAATTTGGTCAGGGAAGTGCGATTAACTAGTAAAAAATTTGTAATCGTTTGACAGCACTAGTATATATAAATGTAACTGCTTAAAGGATGTTAAAAAAACAATTTACGGCACAAGTCGACTGGTAAGAAGGCGAATTACAGTACATATGTATTTTTTTACGTGCATGATCTGAGCGAAGAAGGATTTTCTCCTGTTTAGGAAAATATCTTAGGACACCGGCGTCTGGAAGG
The DNA here is from genome assembly GCA_017309775.1 of Paedocypris sp. Pulau Singkep. Taxonomy (NCBI): domain Eukaryota; kingdom Metazoa; phylum Chordata; class Actinopteri; order Cypriniformes; genus Paedocypris; species Paedocypris sp. Pulau Singkep. The sequence continues at coordinate 663,058 of MU204349.1, read as the reverse complement.
TGTTTGTCGACGTTCTCCACCCGATTAACCTTCTCGTGGACGATCCATGATATCTCCACTCGCCAGCAGAAGACGACGCTTTGTGCACGATGACTTCGTTTTAACGTTCCTTTCACGTCGCTGGCGTAGCGAGTGGCTTTCCGTGCTGCTCAGAAACTCCGAAGAGAAAGACGAGCGAAAAAAAGCTTCACTTTCTGCACCGCTGGCGGAAAAAAAAAAACTCCCCGAAAAAAGCCAGAGCGGAGAAGACGGCGACAGTGATGATGCTGGAGCCAATTTAGCTGGAGCTGTGAAGCCCTTGAGAGATTGACCACCAAAGGACTTTTAACAATCCTTTTAAAAAAAAATGTATAGTTTTTTTAAAAGCAATTTTAAAACGGAGGTGGTTGGTGCGAGCGCTCAGAGGAACGCGTTACTCCTCCTTACATCACCACTGCACCAACAACCACCCAAATCACACGGCTTCATTCAAACATCGCCTTTCTATTGTAGATTTTTTTTGCGTATTTTACACACTGCTGCCTTAGTTATACTCTAGCTATATAACATTAGTATCTGTCTGTCTGCTTTCCTGTCCATCCATCCATCCATCCATCCATCCATCAAACTAACTGACTATCTATCTCTCTGTCTATCTATCTATCTATCTATCTATCTATCTATCTATCTATCTATCTGTCTGTCTGTCTGTCTGTCTGTCTGTCTGTCTATCTATCTGTCTATCTATCTATCCATCCTACCTACCTACAGTATCTATCTATCCATCCATTCATCCATGTATTTGTTTGTCTGTTCATCAATGTGGACCTGTCTGTCCATTTACAGCATCTACCCATCTATTTGTCTGTCTATCCATCCATCCAACGATCCGTCCTTCTGTCTATCTACCCTTTCTCTTTCTATCCATCAATCTTCCTGTCTGTCTGTCTGCCTTACCACCCACTCATTCATTCATTCATTCTATTCACCCTTCTGTCTTGTAATCTATCCTTCCATCCATCCATCCAATTAACTATCCATTTGTCTACTCACCCTTCTGTCTCCAAATCCATCCATCCATCCATCTATTCAACTGTTCATCCGTCTATTCACACTTCTGTCTCGTAATCCATCCTTCCATCCATCCAATCAACTATGCATCCGTCTTTTCACCCTTCTGTCTCTTAATCTGGTGACTTTTCTGTCCCTCCATCCATCAATCCACCCATTTTTCAGTGTCTATCTGATCGCCCACCCATTCATCCACTACATAATCCATCTTTATAGGGATCCACCTACAATAACAAAGCAGTGTGTGTGTGTGTGTGTGTGACGGGTGGATCGGCCTCTTGTCATCCTCGGACATTGAGACCCGCAGCTCCACGTGGCGTCTTCACTTCAGCCATCGATCTCCTGCCAATCAACACCTCCACCCGAAGCCTTCAGAGAAGCTGCAGCGCGCAGGAGCGTGGTGTTGTGATGCGCAGCGTTCTGACCTGGTTTGGCTCGTGTCGGATCTAGCCTGGTTCTTCTGGGTCGGCGTCGGCTCATTTGAATGGAGGCGCTGCATTGTGCGCATTAATGGATCAGCGCGGTGATGAATGGCGGGTGTATGTGGGTCAGGGTGACGAGGAAACGCTGAATAGTCGCATTGTCCGCAACCGCACACAAGTTCTGCTCGCCGCTCTTATCCAACTGAAACAATCGCGCGGAGCGACTTCTCCTCCGTCTCCATCTGTATGGAACGTCCCGCGTCTGTCTGCGAGGAATAATGGCTGCTCCACATCCTCAAGCGCTTCGCCTGCGGGCCGACACGCTTTCAGTGAACGCAACGCTCCAGTGGTTTAACGGTGCCTGCGCTGGGGGTGGAGGGTTCGAGTCTGCGCAAAAATAAAACGCTTTCTTTTTTTTTTTAGCATTTTTAACGTTCATAATTGTACTCACTTGTGTGTTTTTTCCTCTAAACTGCTTCTGAAAGCTGAAGCGTGAATACACATATTATAAGTATTAAAAATATAAACCAATTAAAATGCTAAATAAAGAATACCAGTCGCGAACTTTTATTTTGGTTTCGCTACTTCCGGTTTTCCCGCGATCGCGCTCCGTCTGTTTTTCGGTCCAGCTGTTATCATTTTGCAATCACAAGCACCAGTTTTTGACATGACTTTTGCCAGGTTATCAGTGTTTTGTTACATGTCTTCCAGTGTTATTTAACTCGCATTTTGACCATTCCTCTAGCGTTGTTTACTGTGGAATCTGATTAGTGGCAAAAAATCGGGAACATAAACACTCGGGTGTAACGACATGGAACAATGAGACTGGTGAGACTTAAATACTAACTTAAACGAGGTACAAACGATCAACAGGTGAAACTGATACATCACGTGACTACATCCACTGACACAAACAAGGAAACATAGTGCACAAGGAATGATGGGGGTTGAAGTCCGTGAGTGACACGCAACACAGAGACAATGACGATAAGGTGGTGACGAGCAGACAAACTCGTCACAATTATAGTTTACCCTGTTTGCCTAGCGATTCTTGTCTTGTGCTGCTTGTTGATCTTGACTCGAAAGATCTTGACAATAACATTATTATAGTCAAAGTGAATAATCAAAATAAAAATACCATTTAAAAAATCCTATTCCGGCTTTTGTCCATTTTGTGCAATTGCTTATTAAATCAGAATTTTAGTAAGAATGTACTTTTTTGGATTCAAATAAAAAATAAATAATAATTGAAATTTTAAATGAAAAATTGCAATGTAATTCATTGTGCTATAATTAACATTCTAATAAAAAAAGATCACTTATTTTACTTATAATTTTATTTATAATTTATAAACTATTGTTATCGTAGAGTTTAATATCATTAAGTCGGTTATTATTCAGCCCTTTTTTAAAAGCATTTTTAGCCTTTTTACTTTTTCTTTTTCTAAAATAGCATCTCTATCTTTTTACATCATAGAACTTAAAATTGTTCAATCCGATTGGCTGATGATTAAAGGCTTGAACTGCACAGTCGCTGCTGGCTGATCTACTTAACACTAAACACTAAAATCGAATAAATTATCCAATGCTGTGATTTTGTTCCCTATAAAATAAATCACTGGATTAATGAATGTGATCGTTCTGAGCCATTTGAATAACCGTAGTGGGTGTGTCCAAGAACCAGAACCAGCCAGTCTGCGAGAAAGAAGAGCCAATCAGAGCCGTGCATCGGTTTAATAGGTGTAGTCATTTATTTGCATTACAGGATTTTCCTCTAATAATATCAAAAGAGAAAAAGAGAGAGAGAGAGAGATTACATTCCCATTAGTAGTGGAGATAAGATAGTTTCACATCGGACTCGTCGCTCAACAGCGCTCAGTATTGCTTCCATCTCCAGGTACAAAAATACAACTTTAGTTCGGATACATTCATGGCATTATAAAAATGTGAAGCCTGTGCGGGAGCTCCACAAGGGCGCGATGGAGAGTTACGGGGCGATATGCAAATGTATGAGACTATATGAGCGGTAGATATCAATCTGACATGCAGCTTTACAGGAAATCGACAGAGAGAGTTATGGATTTCAATGCCGTTTAAAAAAATCCAACGTTGAGCTGTGAGAAAAAGTAAATCAGCTGGAATAAAAACGAACAGGAGGGAAACGGTCCAAATTCTGACTCGATTTTTCGCCAGTTCAGCGTTTTTGTGTTTTCAAGGCAAATCTCTAACACATCGTGCCTCTTTGAAAGTTGCTTTTCCTTGTCGTTCAGACATTATTAACATGATCATTTACCGTCATTATGGTGAAAAACGCACCAAACAACCGATGACAATTGGGACAATCCTTTCAAAACAACAGCTATTGTGATGATTATGCAGAAAATTGTGCAAAAAATAAAAGGTGCTACTATTACACGGAATCAGAATTTTGCCAATAAAAATGTTTTTCCGGTAAATAATAGGAACAAAACGTGATAATAAGAGAAAAAAACAACAACAAATACATAAATAAATAAATAAAAGCAGGCGCAGAACTAAAATTTTCACATATTTGTTGACAAAAAAATTAAAATCGTTGAATTCATGGATGGAGATTTTGCATACAAACGGCAAACTTTCGTTTCCGGCACAATTCTACCCTTGGGGCGGGGCATTCGGGACTCTACTCTGATTGGCTAGTGAGAGGGCTCTCAGAACGTTGAGAAGCATCATCGCACTGTGAAAATTCAAAAAATTTTTTGTGCTTGTTAACGAGCTGTCAATCAAAATCTCCCTAGCCAATCAGAGCACGGCACAACTTGCTACATTGTTGCGATAAAACAAAAAGTCGCTCTGCTGCTCTTCTCTCATTGGCCCGAATCCCACAATAGAAGCATCATCGCATTGTCAAAATGTAACATTTATTTAGTGCTTGTTACCGAGCTGTCAATCAAAATCTCTCTAGCCAATCAGAACAGAGCCTGGCACCACTCGCTTTAATGTTGCAATAAAACAAAAAGTTGCTATTCTCTCATTGGCCCGAATCCCACAATAAAAACAAAGTGAACATCAAAAGCAGGAACAGAGACGGAGAGAGCGATGAAAAGAAAAGCGACAGCAGGAGACACTTTGCCAGCGGCAACCAATCCCACAAGACCGAGTCTTAAAGAGCAAGCACACAGAAGCCCCGCCTTCCTCGCGTCAATTCAACTTCCACTAATAATAAATTCCGGCGGAACGATTGCTTCTGCCCTCGTGCCCCACCATAGAATAGAATATTTGGACAAAAAACGTGATAATGGCAAATAAAAACAACACAAATAAATACATTTGTGGAATCAGAATTTTGATATTACAAAATTATATTATTACATATAATGTGAAAAATATTATTACAAAATATTACAATTTTATTGGAAAATATTAGGAAGCTAAAAAAAACGCGACAATGGAAAAAAACAACAAACAAACAAACAAATAAAAGCAGTCGGAGAACTAAAAATGCTGCAAATTTTCACGTTTGTCGTCAAAAATCGTTGAATTCATGGATGGAGATTTTGCATACAAACGGCAAACTTTCGTTTCTGGCACAATTCTACCATTGGGGCGGGGCATTCGGGACTCTACTCTGATTGGCTAGTGAGTTGAGAAGCGTCATCTCTCATCATCAAAGCTCAGCCTCGTGTGTCCCATCCATAATGTTCTGGAGAATAACACGCCCACTTCCACCCCGACACGTATTCAAGCGCATGCAGGGCCGTGGCCACACCCCCTTCCTGCCCTGAGGGACATGCAGAGGAGGAGCTCAGAGAGGGGGCGGGGCTCGACCCGTGGTGACCTTCATGCAGCTACATGGCGTCTCTACGACCTACGGAAGGGCCAGACCCCGCCCTCCTCACAAGTCATGCATATTCCAAACAACCACTAAGAAACTAAAGGGATATTTCGTAGAACTTGAGATTGCGACGTGGCTGCAGGTCTTGACTCCCAATCACGCTAGGGACTTTTATTCTGAAATGCTGAGGCGTTCTTCGAAAAGAGCTCACTGGAGTTTTCAAAGGCATTCGGAAGCTGATATTTTCACTTGGCTGAAGTTGAACTGAATCGCTCGCTCAAAAAGTACAGTCAGTTTGAGTCGATATTGTCGATTTGACTATTATTATTATGAAATATACCAGTTTAATAAATATATAATATAATATAATATGTAATCTAATGTTAAGAACGTGACAAAAACATAACGTAATATAATATACCGTAGTAAAAAATAATATTAACAATCTAATAATTAACAAAATAATAAAAACAAACGCTAAATTTACAACAGAATCTACAAAAAGTTTATTGCTGCAATAAATAATAAAAATAAATAAAATAAATCAGTAGAGTTTAAAGACTTTACGTCTTCAAGGTTTTATTTTTACGTTTATTTTTTAGGGAAAAAAGGAAGACATTCTTGTCAGTGGCGATTCCATATTAATCGTCTTCGTTCATCTAATAAAAGCAACAATTGTAAATTACATGCAAAAAATATAACTCAATAATTAGGACCAAGTTCGAAGCTCAAACTGAAGTTCCTCCGCATCGAGGATTTTAATCTCTGATGAGAACTTGTTCTTTCCGACTAGAGTTTCTTCCACCTTTAAGACATTTTACAAAGTTTTGAAGACAGAGATGTTTTCCCAACACTTTACTAACCCTCAAGAACAAAGGAAGAATAGAGAAAGAAAAGCCCTGTGATGTTCTGACTAGTTATAATTCTGAAAATTGCCTCATGAAAAGCATTTACGGTTTTCTTAAATGACGAATCTGCTTCTAACGCTCCTCGTCTGGTAATCATCTTTGGATTAAAACATCTGCCAAACCACTAGAGTCGTGGTTGGTTGAGCATGGGGCAGGGGCGTGGCCTGTTTCAGTCCAGAGCTGCAGGGATTGGCTCAATAAAGTAATACAACGAAATGAACTAACAAACACAAGGTCAAAAAATAAACAAAACATCCGGATCGTCGTAAGAAATTATTATCATATAAAACGAACAAATCAAAATCTGTTCTTAATTTGAATCTCCTCTAATCCCACGTCTGCAACAAACTCCCTAAATTACTAGCAAACGGGTTTTTTGCGGCATAATCAGTACTAAATTAGTGAAGCCTGTTAAAAATGGCGGCGATTAGGTGTCGTCTTATCGTAACAATCCACCGATCTGTCAGATTATCCGACTCAGCATGTCGCTAAACCACGTCCCAGCACACAGCATTGGCACGGCTCCGCCCACGCCGCGATGACCTCACAACGTCACGTGACGCCAACGCTGGAGAGCCTGAGGGGAGAGTCGGTCCCTTCCTCAGCGCGAGAACCTGAGTGGAGACGCCATGGCAGAGATATCCCTTTAGTTTCACCAAACCCCACCCAGTGCCCCGCCCAAAAAAAATGGCTGGCACGCGCCAATCATCTCACCAGTCTCGGCGCTACAAACCCAAGAGATCCTGGGCGTCGCCGGGCGAGGACTGTCCCGCTCTGGGTAACGTCCCGGAGGCGAGGTGGAGGTGGTCCGGCTGAGGGGTCTCCAGGCTCTGAGAGCGGGTCCGGGCCAGGGTCAAGGGGTCCAGCTGCAGGTCCTGGGGTCTGAGGGAGGCCACGCCCCCGGGGAACGGGGGGCGGGTCCAGGAGGGTCCCGGGCTGTGGAAGGGTCGCGTGTAGAGGGCGGGCGTTTGAGGAGACGCCATCATGGACTCGATGAGGAAGGCCAGGCTGCGCATGACCCGGCCCAGCTCGGCCACTTCACGCCCCAGCGAGACCACCTGCGCAGACCACAGGGCAGACATTCATCACACGCTACATCTGTTTCTATAGCACTTTATTTTTTATAGAGATGTTTAGATAGATAGATAGATAGATAGATAGATAGATAGATAGATAGATAGATAGATAGATAGATAGATAGATAGATAGATAGATAGATAGATAGATAGATAGATAGATACAGTATAGATAGATAGATAGATAGATAGATAGATAGATAGATAGATAGATAGATACAGTATAGATAGATAGATAGATAGATAGATAGATAGATAGATAGATAGATAGACAGACAGACAGACAGACAGACAGACAGATAGATAGATAGATAGATAGATGATAGACACATTTAAAAACCAGAGTGCTTCACATGAAGGCAGAAGGAGGTGAGGTAAAAGGTAAAAATAAAGCAATTAAGAGATAAGTACGTACAAACGTAGTACATTACGAGCGGGTAAAGGTAGTATATTAAAAGACAGTACATACATTCTACTTTAAATGCGAGCATATCTATGTGCAAAACTTGTCAGAGGACTTTCTGGGCAAACTATGTAAATAAAGAAAGAAAATAATTGTAATTGTATGTTCAATAATCGTAATTGTGTTAAAATGTTCAATTTGTCGCGATTTTGTTTTTTCGGCACAATCGCAACATACTTATTTCAGGTTTCGCACACAAACATAAATTCTAGACGAGCCACAACACCTTGAGATGACACAATCTTGGCTTTGTCATGCAAGACTTTTTAATTTCAAGCACCTTCCACTGGAACTGTCCACTTCTGTCTGGCTACTGGACACTTTAACTGGTCACTTTTAAAACACGTTAAAAATGTTATCGAAATGTTATATTACACTACCAAATAATATTCAATTCATTTATATGCTACAAATTGTAAACATGTTACACACACGCAAACTACCAAAAACACTCACACACACACACTCACACACACACACCCCTACAGGCGCACACCTACTCACACACACACACACACACACACACACACACACACACACACCCCTACAGGCGCACACCTACTCACACACACACACACACACACACACTCACACACACACACACCCTACAGGCGCACACCCACTCACACACACACACTCACACACACACTCGCCAGTGTTTCTAGGTTGATCACTCACACACTAATTTAATCTGCAGTTCCCTTCTCGTCCAGCAGTTATTCTGGGACTGCGAGCGCACACACACACACACACACACACACACTCCTGGCAGACCCGTGATAGTGAATAATGAGCGTGATGGGGTAATGATCCATAAATGCCACCAGAGAAAGAAGGTTGAGGAGCGCAGCATTAACCAGGAAGCAGCGACAGGAAGAACAAATCAAGCCTGGATTACACCAGATTCCTGCCGAGCGTCCGTCTGTCCTTCACCACACACACACACACACACACACACAGAACCAACCACTCAGGGTACATTTACTGATGAATATTACACACTAGAGATACTTATTAAGAATGATAAAGGACAGACAGACGGATGATCAGACAGACAATAGATGCTGGATAGATCGATTGATAACGACAGGTAGGTGGAGATTAATATGTAGGAAAACAGAAAGATCAATAGACACATACAGATAGACAGATAATAGACTAACATAGAGACAGACAGACACACAGACAGATAATAGACTAACATAGAGACAGACAGACAGATAGATGAACATACAGACAAACAGGCGAATGAATGATCAGACAGACAATAGATGCTAGATAGATAAATTGATAACGACAGATAGGTAGAGAGAGAGAGAGATAAATTTGTAAGAAAACAGATAGATCAATAGACAGACAGACAGATAGATAGATAGATTTATAGATAGATAGATAGATAGATAGATAGATAGATAGATAGATAGATAGATAGATAGATAGATAGATAGATAGATAGATAGATAGATAGATGGACGGACAGACAGACAGACAGACAGACAGACAGACAGACAGACAGACAGAAAGATAGATAGACAGATGTGTAGAAAAGCAGACAAGTTCATTGCAAAGATAAATAATTATTATTCCTGAAAGACAGACAGAAATCAATAAATATGTAGATAAATAAAGAAAATAGTAATAATAAAAATAGTAAATAAAGAAAAATAGTTGACAGACAGAGAGACAAACAAACAAACAGATAGGAAGACAAAGGCACAGATAGACAGACAGACACAGACATACAAAAAGATAGACAGATTGGAAGACAAAGACACAGACAGTAAGACAGACAGACAGACAGACAGACAGACAGACAGACGGCTCTGTTTCGTTTTCAGTTCCGCAAAACCGAAAGAACAAATGCACAAAGAGCGTAGTAGAAAGAACGTGTAGAAAACGGGCAAAAATATTCCTGCTGGTCCCGCCCACCGACAAGTGCACAGGCGCATCGACCAATCAGCACTGAGCTCTGCGTATTTTTAACCACTGATGGTACGCGGGGCGGTTCAAGGGCGGATGTGAAGCCTCCATCATCAGAGACCAGTCCCACTTTCCTCATGTCCTCTAGTGTGGGCACAGCTCGCACCATATGGCTGGCGAGAAGATGGCGCTTACCTCCTGGCTGAGGTGGCGGAGCTGTCCTCGCGTCTCCTCCGATTTAGATGCCAATTCTAAAACCACAAGGACATGTTACATTGGACTTTGTTTTCATCCGGAATCCAAATCTGAAGGAGTTCAGCCAAACAGTTGAGCAAATATTTTAATACTAGTGCTGTCAAACGATGAAACCGTCCCTGGCCAAATTAATCGCGATTAATGGTGATTAAATGACTAAAGCTTGGAATAATGGATAATGAGGTGTAATATGTAAATTAATGTAAACTGAACGCTAAATAAACACTAGTTTAAATACTGCAATATAATTTAGTGTAATATTTCTACAATTTGAGATATAATATTATAGAGGTCACTCTGAGCTTCTGATCATAATGAGCCACACCTGGGTGACACTAGCGCGGCTCTCTGGGTCTATTCATTGCTTTTTCACCAAACCGAAATGAATAAACTGCAACTGTGATTAACGGCGTTAAAAAAAATTGACGCGATTAAGCACTTAAAATTAATCACGTAACTAGTTAATCACGTTAACTAGTTAACTTTGACAGCCCTAATTAATATATAAAGTCAAAGGCTACGTATTTCTCACAATTGGCAGACATGGCGATTTCACGGTTATTATTAGGCCAGAAAGGATCGATTCTGATGATTCGTTGCAATCTTAAATACTACGAATCACAATAATCAAAGCCACGTATATTGGTTTAGTATAGTGATTTTGTGTTTACTATCCTTCATTTATATATTTCAAAGAACCGCTTTTCTATTTTCTCCTCGTGAGCCAATCACAGCAACTCCTCAAAAAGGCGGGACATAGCGTTAGATAGCTAGATAGACAGACAGACAGACAGACCTGTAGACAGGCAGTTAGAGAGCTAGACAGACAGACAAACCTGTAGACAGACAGTTAGAGAGCTAGACAGACTGGGCAGTTAGAGAGCTAGACAGACAGGCAGTTAGAGAGCTAGACAGACAGAGCTGTAGACAGACAGTTAGAGAGCTAGACAGGCAGACATATACCTAGAAAGACCAACATGGAGACAGACAGTGAAGACTAAAAAGTTAGATAGCTGACAGACAGACTGTTTGATAGACAGTTAGACAGCTAAACAGGGAGACCTGGAGACAGACAGACTGTTTGATAGAAAGTTAGACAAATAAATAGGGAGACCTGGAGACGGACAGTTAAAGAGCTAGACATACAGACAGTTTGATATCTAGACAGACAGGCATGTATACAGAGAGTTAGATAGCTAGACATACAGCTAGACAGACAGACAGCCATTGAAAGATGGCAGTTAGACAGCTAAATAGACAGACAGTGTAGCTGGAAAGATTGGAGAAACAGTTATATAACTAGACAGACAGAGAGACGACAGTTAGACAGCAAGATAGACAGACAGACAGGCAGTGAAAGACAGACAAAAAGCTGAAAAGACAGAGAATTAGATAGACCGTTAGACAGCTAGACAGACAGACAGACAGACGACAGCTAGATAGACAGACAGTGGAGTACAGACAGACAAATAGCTGAAAAGACAGACTATTAGATAGACAGCTAGACAGACAGACAGACACTGAAAGAGGACAGTTAGACAGCTAGACAGACAGATAGCTGAAAAGACAGACCATTAGATAGACAGTTAGACAGACAGACAGACAGATAGTTAACAGAGTTAGACTAAGTATTTACATTTTTCTGACATTCTAATCTTTCTCTCCGCAGTGTTTAAAACGCTTCTCAAATGAGGAGAATTTATGGTTTGGTGAGCAGTGGGTAGCTGAGAGCTGTCTCACTGACCCGCTGTGGAGGCCGAGGAGTCGTGGGCGGAGCTGATGGTGTGCTGATGGGTGGAGGAGAAGATGAAGGTGTGGCTCTCTGGACCGTCGCTGTCCTCCGTGCCGTCCACCACCCTGTACACACACACACACATCATCACCTCCGACCTCCATCACCAAGCGTCTCCGGGCTTCACACCTCGGGCTGAGGTTGGCCAGGTCCGGATGCTGAATGTGGATGTTCCTGCCGCCCTGCTGGTCGTTCTTCTGCTTGGAGGAACCACTGAGGAACCGAAGCTGCTCGTCTTCCTCGTCCGGGTGCTCGGCGATGGGTGGGTAGCACTGGATCACGTCTCCGTTTCCACGCTCCTCGATCTGTAACTGAGCCAGGCGCCATCGCTTTAATTTATCGTCTTCGGGAGGGGCAAATATTTTAAAAAGACGTCGAAAAAGTTCTGACGAATAACTCTGGGGTGTTAAAACGTTATTATTCCCTTAAATTATTCCGAAAACGAAGAGGATCAGATGTAAAAGGTACGTAAAGGTGCTTTTTAAATGTTGTCAATTCAAGTTACACGCATTTGTGCAAATATGTAATACCGTATTTACACGAACTTATCGTTTTTTTTTCAATTATAGAAGCTCAAAGACTGGGGTGCTTATATGCGCATATTTTTAAAAAAGCACGTAAATATAGGCGGCCATTTCATATACACTCATATTTGCGCTCATAATTGCGTAAAGTAAATGCTATTTCTTGAGACGTCAAAAGAAACTTTGCGTTTCCGATTGTTCAGATTTTAGGATTTGTACACATTTTAAACGTAGAGGTTTGTTAAATTAAACGTAGCAGTACAGACGTAACTATCGCAACAGCAGTCAATTATATGTAAAAAAAAAAATCTATTCATTCATTGTGAATTAGAAACCACGTGAACGTGAATTAGAAGCGTGAATGTATGTGAATTTAATGTTAAGTTAAACTCTACAGATCTTCCCTGACTTTACAGTGGTATTGTAATGTTATCAAGCCTAACATAGCAAAAACCACTGTGACGTGACTATTTTAGAGTTTTTGGTGCATTGTGAATAAATGTAATGTCTATTGTAGGCAATGACTTAATTGACTTCAGTAGAATCACATCAAAGTCAGCTTGGAATTTTACTTGTTTTTGTTTTTTTACATTATTATTTTAGTTCTTTATCTATTTTGATTTAACATTTTTGAAACATGGAAATGTCAAATTTCATTTCTGTATTAGAAAATAAAACCTCATGAATAGTTTTTTTTCCCCACTTTTCTTTGTTTTATTTCAGCCTAAATTCAGTTATGAGTAAGAGTCTTGAGTTGTTCTAAAATGTTTAAAATGTGATACTTTGCTACTTTGACTCAAGTCTTATTTATAGTGGAGACTTTTCACTTGTATTGGAGTAACTTATCCAGCACGTATCTGTACTTTTACTCAAGTATGGCTGTCTGCTGCTCTTTACACCTCTGTCCTCGGCAAAACAATCGTCTCTGACCCGCCGTCTTCCTTTAAAAAGGTTGCGTGGCAAAACTAAACCCTGGAGGCTCGAGTGTGTTCGCTCAATTATAGCGCTCGTAATGGGTTTCGCGTGACTCGGCGCCTCACGTTTCTCGCGCGCGGTGTCAATTACGCGGCGCATTTATAGTAACACTTTAAATGTCAGTCCCCTCAGCGAGTCGAGAGGCCAATCAAAGCAAGGGTGGCGCCATAAACGAGAAGGTCTTCCCCCATTCGCTCCCTCTCTTTTAATCTCCTCTCTACATATCAGATTAATTACTCGCACACGGCCATTTCCCCCGCTGAATAATTGAGGCGGCGTCGCACTGTAATCGAAAGAGAGGCGGCCCTGTGGCTCCGCCTCCTGATAGGACAGGGAGCGGAGGAATGGATCATCACTATCATCATTCCCTTCTCCTCTTCTCTCCACGCCGCTTCCAAATCGCGGGTGCTTCCCTCGTTAGGCAAATGAGGCGGGAGGCAGATCGTTGTTAGGCAAATGAGCCTGAAGCGATTATAGCCAACAGCCGCGCGGAGTGATTGACAGGCCGGAGAGACGCACCTGGGAATCCACCGACTTGCTGGACATCCTGGACACGACCTGAAACGAGATTTGACGGATTAGAAGGGAATTGACGGATTATTGTCGCATAAGTGGAGTTGAAGGATCAGGATCGTCTCGTTAATATTCATAAGCACTGGCCTATAATACGACTGTGAGCCTATGAAGTAACGGCGACTAACGGAGCTAGGAAACAAACTCAGGGTTTGCAATGGTGAATTTGCGTACTTACGTGAATATACAGTAAGCATCATTTTTTTTATTTTTACACGCTCAAAAATGTGGTGGTGGGGGGGGGTTCTTAGATTTGTGTATAAACGGTTTATAATGAAATCATCCGGATAAAACAGGCGCGTTAGTTAAAATGTTAGCTGAAAATGTTGACTGGATTTTTCTTTTTATCTTTAATTCAACAATTTTTTAAAACTTTTTCCATTTCTGGGTCACTGCTGGATCCAGATTCATAAACTTAGGCACAACCCATAACCACACCCACAATATGTGGCCGACCAATCACTGAGCAGCTCTCTCTCTCTCTCTTTCTTTCCCTCTCTTTGTCTCTCACTCTGTCTTGTCTCTGTCTCATTCTCCCTCTCTCTCTCTCTCTCTCTTACAATCACTCAGTAAACTGGACTGGGCCTTGAACTCATACTTGGGGTCATTCAATTCTTTCTTGCTGTGAGGTCACCCCGCCCAGCTTTCCATTTTTATTTCTCTTTTTCTCCCTTTCTTTCGGGCGTTTTATTATGTAGATGAAACCTTGTGCCCGCCGCCACCGTGCCACGATTCAAGCTAATAATTTAGCCTTTCGATAATAATAAAATAGACTTTCTTTTTCATGGGTCTCGTCATTCTCTCTCTCTCTCTCTCTCTCTCTCTCTCTCTCTTTCTCTCTCTCTCTCAGAGTGCTTTTGGAGAATTAAAAGGCACATTTATGGTCTCATTAAATGGAAATGTATTACAAGAGTCGAATAACGAAGAAAAACATTCTCGAGTGGAAGAAGAAAAGCGTTTGCTTGACACTATTAAATATGATTCAATGTTTTGCTGTTAGAAAGACAAACTGTGTGTGCAATTCTGTTCATCCGTCAGAGAATTCTGTCTGTCTGTCTCTGTTCATCCCTCCATCTGTATATCATTCCATTTCTCTGTCTCTCTGCCTGTATATAAAACAATCCTTATATTTATCTGTCTGTCTGTCTAAAAATAATTAAGAGTCTATCTATCTATCCATCCACCCGTCCATCTGTCTATCTATTTAGCATCTATCGTCTGTTGGTCTCTCTGTACGTCTGTCTCTCGGTCTTTTTGTCTCTCTATCAATTTATCATTTTGTCTGTCCCAGAACCAATCAATTTATCTATCCATCCATCCTGTCTAAAAATATTTAAGAATCTATCTATCCATCCATCCATCCGTCCGTCTATCTATTCAGTGTCGATTGTCTGTCTGTCTCTCTGTCCAAGAACCAGTCAATCTATCTATCAGTTTGTCCGTGAGCTTTTCTCTTCGTCTGTTTCTCAATCTATCTATCAGTTAGTCTGTCCAAGAACCAATCAATCTATCCATCCATCTACCTGTCTGTCTGAATGTCCATCTATTTAGTATCTGTTGTCTGTCGGTCTCAATGTCCGTCTGTCTCTCGATCTATCCATAGTCTGCCAGTCTATCCATCTATCTGTCTATCTGTCTCCCACTTGTTGTCTGTCCAACCATCCATCCATCCATCCATCCATCCATCCATTTAGCCTACCAGCCACTCCTCTATCCATCCATTCAGTGTATACGTTATTTACCATTCATTTGCTAATGAATAATTCCATTTGTCTGTCTGTCTATCTATCCCTCCATCCACCCATTAATACGCACATCTTTCACTCTATCAGTCTGATTGTTTGTGAATCCCTCTTGTGTCTATCGATGTGCTGGTGGAGACTCACGTGGCTCTCCTGTCCCTCTCTCAGGTTGAAGGTGAGATCCTGCGTGATGTCCTGAACGAAGCGGTGGGAATACTCGGGGTAGAGGTCCAGCACCTCGTACAGACCCCTCAGGTTAATGCACTGCAGGTCGCAGTAGGTCAGCGCCTTCACGTCCGCGTTCGTCTTTATCACGCGGTCGTCCACCGACAAATTGGCGCCGATCAGATCTCCTTTACCTGCAGGACGAGAAGCAGAAGATCAGTGGAGTGAGACATCTGAAGACCAGCGAGGAGATGATCTATCTATCTATCTGTCTGTCTGTCTGTCTGTCTGTCTGTCTGTCTGTCTGTCTGTCTGTCTGTCTGTCTATCTGTCTATCTATCTATCTGTCTGTCTGTCTATCTGTCTGTCTGTCTGTCTGTCTGTCTGTCTATCTATCTGTCTATCTATCTATCTGTCTGTCTGTCTGTCTGTCTGTCTGTCTGTCTGTCTGTCTGTCTGTCTGTGTCTGTCTATCTATCTATCTACCTACCTACCTACCTACCTACCTCCCTCTGTATCTATCATTCATTCATTCAACTATCTATCTGTCTGTCTGTCCTCTATCCATCTCTCTAACCAACCATCCATCTATCTAATCAATCAACCAATTAACCAACCAACAAACCAACCAATTACCCAACCGACCAATCAACCAACCAACCAACCAATCAATCAATCAATCAATCAATCAATCAACCATCCAAATAATGAACCAACTAATCAATCAACCAACCAATTAACCAATCGACCAACCATCCATCCATCTAATCAACCAACCAATTAACCAATCAACCAACCATCCATCCATCTAATCAACCAACCAATTAACCAACCAACAAACCAACCAATTACCCAACCGACCAACCAACCAATCAACCACTCAATCAATCAATCAATCAATCAACCATCCAACTAATCACTCAACCAACCAATCAAACCAACCAACCATCCATCTAATCAACCAACCAATTAACCAACAAACCAACCAATTACCCAACCATCCAACCAACCATCCAATCAACCAACCAATCAACCAATCAACCACTCAACCATCCAACCAATCAATCAGCCACCCAAACAATTAACTGACTAATCAATCAACGAACCAATCAACCAACCATCCATCCATTTAACCAACCAATCAACCAACCAACCAATCAACCAGTCAGTCAGTCAGTCAGTCAGTCAATCAGTCAGTCAGTTTGTGAGGATGAGTAGAGGAGTGTAACTGACCGAGGATGGCGAGCACCATGCTGTCCTTCAGAACCTCCATGGAGCCGGAGCAGACGAAGAAGAGCGCCTGCAGAGCGTCCCCCTGCCTGAGGAGATACTCGCCCGGCGCGCAGAAGGAGGTCTTGATGTGCAGCGAGAGCGAGCGCAGGCATCCGCGGCTCAGAGACGAGAAGACCGACAGCTCCAGAACCTCCTTGTTCAGATGCATGGCGATGTCCGAGCGCAGCTCATCTGGGAAGTCTCTCAGGAGCTGCGGAGGAACAGAAGAAGGAGAAGTGCAAAACCAGGAGGGGAAAATGCAAACGAAGCAACGTCTTATCTATCTATCTTTCCATAATCATATATATCCATCTATCAACATATCTAGCCATCCATCCATTTATGTATCTACACATCTCTCAATCTACCTATCTACCAATCCATCTATACAATGTATATAACCATTTATTCATCCATCTGTCTATCTATCTGTCCTTCCTTCCATCCATCTATCAATTCATTCATTCTTTCATCAATCCACATATCCAATCGTCTACATATCAACCCATCTATCTATCTTTCCATCCATCTATCCAGACGTTAACATTCACTCAAACACCAAGCCGTGACCTTATATAAGCGTGGAGTGCGTAGATTAAACTTGGATCAGACTCATTGTGCGTGCTGCTGTAGGAGCTGAAACAAAGAGTGCCCGCGCTCCTCCTCTTCTCTGCTCATCCATCCATCCATCCGCAGCATCCTTCAGCCTGACTGACTGGCATCTGTCACTCTCTTCCTCCCTCGCTGTCTCCTGCTCTCCGGCCATCAGCCTCCACATCTATTATTCATAACGCTCTGGTTTAGCAAGGTGTTTAGAATCCGCCTCGTTTTTCCCTCTCTCTCTCTCTCTCTCTCTCTCTCTCTCTCTCTCTCTCTCTCTCTCTCTCTCTCTCTCTCTCACTCTCTCGCTCTCGAGTTGGGAATCAAGTCTGGAGCTCAAGGACTCCGTCAACACTCCAGCTTCCTCCAGCCGTCGTGGCTGATGCTTTATTAAAATACCAAACCACAAACACAACAACCCGACTTTAACAGGTCTGACTTTTAGTTTGACTTGGAAAAAGTGAGCAATTTTTGACTGATCAATAAAGCCGCAAGCAGCAATTTGGTGATGACGGAATGAGAATCTGTCTATCTATCCATCCATCCATCCATCCATCCAATCGTCAACATATCTATCTATCTATCTATCTATCTATCTATCTATCTATCTATCTATCTATCTATCTATCTATCTATCTATTTATCCACTCATCTACATTATTATCTATCCATCCAGACGTTAACATTCACACAAACGTCTTGGCTTTCTGCCGTGACCTTATATAAGCGGCGACAAACAAAGCGGCACTCGAACAAAACAAACTATTTTACTACATATGAACACCACATATTCATCCACACTTGTGCATGTTTACACTTCTTTTTTACAATATTAACTTCTACATTATTTCCCGAATCTCAACAAACGCAAACGTCGAGACGCAACTAATCCACAACTCATTCTAAAACCAGACGCTTGCTTCAAAAAAAGAGCAAACTCTCACGGCCCGGAACCCCCGGCATTCCCTGAAAAGGCGCTCCACGCAGCGGTGCATTGTGGGAAGCTGGCACGGGCTTCCAGCTGGTGGCGTGAGTCAGGGCGGCGGAGCGTGTGCGGGGCTTCACCTCGTTGGAGTCGATGCCGTTGTTGACGGACCAGGTGGTCTGGAAGTACTCCAGCATGCGCTGTTTCAGGCTGTGGGGCAGGTGGTGGACGCGGATGAAGTCCTTCAGGTCTTTGGTGCGCGTGTGGTAGGAGGACCAGCGGGAGTACATGCGCTGGATGATGGCCGTCACGTTCCCGAAGACCAGAGCGTGCATCAGTGCTGCCGAGAACACAACCACACCAGCGCTTAGTCTCACACAGATCTGTACATCACTCCAGAACTCATCTATCTATCTGTCTATCTGTCTGTCTGTCTCTGTCTGTCTGTCTGTCTGTCTATCTGTCTATCTATCTATCTCTCTCTCTCTCCTTCCTAATGATATCTAGATATCCATAATCATATATGTCTATCTATCACCATATCTAGCCATCCATCCATTTATCTACCTACACATCTCTCAATATACCTATCTACCAATCTATCTATACAATGTATATAACCATTTATTCAACCATCTGTTTATCTATCTGTCCTTTCATCCATCTATCTATCCATCCATCCATCAATTCATACATACATCCACATATTTGTTTAATATTACAACAAACAGAAACTACAAACTGTTCTGCTTTTGAAGCCCAAAACAAGCAGATTATTGCATTCGATTATGTCATTCGCCTGGGTCTTGGGTTCGAATCCCCAGAAAGCCTGAAGATGTTTCAATGAATTCCAACGAGGGAACTCACTTTAGTCCGACAACAAAAAGTCCAAATCAGACTGATTAGTTCACGAAAGCTCAATAGGATTCGATGTTTGCAACTATAGGTTGTGAGTTCGAATCCCTTGGAAAACATAACGCAGTTAATGCATTTATCTCACATTCAATAAAAAAAAAAACCCACAACATTTGACATGATCTTAACCGCACTTACGGAATTCCCGCGATGTACGTTTGATGTTTAGCTTTTTCCAAAATTCTGTGTGAAAAAATTGAAATTCTGCGATTATTTTGTTTTTGCCGCTGAATCATATATATAATAACAAATGATATTAGATGAGATTAGATTTCAGGGAAGCCTAATCTGTAGGGTGCTGTGTTCGCAACATGCAGGCTGGAGGTTCGATTATCCGTTTTGTGTTTATTAGCATCACAAGGACAAAACTTCTTTTTTTATTGATTGATTTATTTTTTTACTCATATAAAGAATCGACATTTCCCTTTTTAAAGACCTTTTTTCACATAGCGTCTTCGCGTTGGTCTCGGACTAAGAAAAGCGCTATACAAGTGAACTTGAACTTGAACTTGAACTGTGTATTGTGTTGTGTGTTTTCCGTGAATTGCGTGTGTGTGTGTGTGTGTAAATGAGAGCGGTTACAGCGGTAGAAGGCAGAGCTGCCCCGTGGCGGAGAACGACATTTCACCAGAGCAGGAGCGCGAGTCCCGAGTGTGAGAAGCCAGTGTGACATTCCCATCATCCCGTTTAGCCACACGAGAGACACGATAGCGACGCCTGAACTTTAATGTTCTCGCGGTCCGGATCACGCCTGAGAGCATCACTACCCACAATGCACCAGCACACACACACACACACACACACACACACACACCTAGGGATGCCACTTAAAAAAACGGAATCGTCCTGTATTTCAGATTGTGTCCGTTTTGTAACAGTACAGGACGGGTTTTATTGCGTATTGATTATCGTCTCGTGATTATTTTATGAAGATGCTCCTTTCCTACATTTGATTGGGTAATACTCAACGTCATTGTTAGTGTGATTGGTCTTTAATGAGGGAGGACATTTGTGCAAAAAAAAATTAGTAAGGGGATGTGCGTGCGTGCGTTATGACAGTGTAATTATTATTAACAAATTAATTATTTGGCAAAAAAAAATGGCTCGTCTGAGAGAGATAGTCTGAGAAAATCTAGCTGGAGTCATTTTTTTTGTAATTTACCGTTTAAATTGTTTAAAAAATGTTAAAATAGTAAGAGAAAGATATATGTATTTAATATTATTGAATAAAACCTTGTCAACAACTGAAATCACAGTGAAATAAATGGCTAAACTCAAACTTTATCTCATTTGGCCTGGTTTTCACACACCATGTCACAAATTGTAATTGTAAAAATTCGGTAAATATATTGTAAGTGAATCACAATCCAATATAATAAGTTTTAGGATATCTGATGATTTGTTATGGTCAGACAGACACATAAGCATTCACTTATTTCATGAAACATTAATATAAATACAACATAATGCCCGTGTGTAAAGAAAATAAACGAATTGCAACTTTCTATACATATTTTTCAATTAGAAATAGGCTGCATAAAAACCTCACTAGCTAATATTTGTAGCTAATGTATTTACGCAAATATAAGCCCCCCCCCAATATTTCATATCATTTAACGTTTCAGTGTTCACACTTACCCGACAACATGTCGCCAATGCAGCGCTCGCAATGTAAAATATGTTTTCGGGGGCGGGGCGACATGTTGTTCAAGTTCAAGTTCAAGTTCTTTTGTATAACGCTTTTCTTAGTCCGAGACCAACGCAAAGACACTATGTGAAAAAAAGTCTTGAAAAAGAGAAATGTCGATTCTTTATATGAGTTTTAAAAATTTGGAGGGGAATAAGAGTCAGTTAAAAAGGGAAAAAAAATATGACTGTTGTTGTTCTGTGGGCTATGAGCAGAAGAGCAAGCTAGATCGCGACAGTGGCTAGGAAACAAATAAACCTCTCTGGCGGGTGAGAGAACCCGACTCTCTGGTGCCAGTCTCCTCTGGAACGCTAACACTACAAAGTCATTGGTGAAGACGGAGACGGACGTTATGCGCTGCGGGGCGTGAACGTGTGGTGGCTCCTCCCCTCATGATGACGTGATAGAGATGTGTACCTCCGATGAGCATGGTGCAGATGGAGAAGATCTTCTCGGCGTCCGTGTTGGCCGAGACGTTCCCGAAGCCCACGCTGGTGAGGCTGCTGAGGGTGAAGTACAGCGCGGCGATGTAGATGCTCCGCAGGGAGGGGCCGCTCCCGCCCACCAGGGTCTGGTTGGCCACGCCCTCGTACGGAGACTCCAGCCGCTTGCCCAGCTCGTGCAGCCAGCCTGGAGACGCCGTTACAAGTAGAGACGCTAGAGTTAAAAAGTACTTCTGTGAAAGTAAAAGTCAAATGCCCAATATTCTACTAAAGTAAAAGTAGCGCTACTAATGCTGATAAAACTACTTTTAAGTATGACGGTAAAAGCATATCGAGGAAAGAAATGCCATTATAGAACTATATTGTTCTATTAAATTGTTGTAACTACATTGAAAATTAATGCATTTTATTACAAAGCTTCTGTGCAATCTGCGCCGCCTCAAGACACTAAATGTGTGTTGTGTTAAATCAAACTAAATCTGTTAAAGCTTGTAACAAAATAGATTCTTTTAAAATACATTTGAATAAGTAATGAACTAAATATGAACTCTAATGATCGAAAATCTTTTCGCAAAGACTCTCACAAAGATACTAACTGAAATGTTTTAACTAACAATGTTAGTACTAACTTTGATACTAACTGACAATGGTGATACTAACTTCATTGTTAGTATCTAGTATCTAGTATTAGTAGTAAGTAGAAATGATACTAACTGACAATGTAAAAATAAATGTTAAAAACATACTAGTACAATTCTTTCACGTTCATTTTGTGTTTACGTTGCCACTTTTTAAAATGTGTCACATACAAAAGTTTAATAAACCTTCATAACAGATTAACCGGATTTAGATTTTAAAAGATTATCTGATTTTCCTTTCATTTTTCCAAGTTTTTCGGATTCTTTTGCTTTGACAGACAGAAAGGAAGAAAGAGAATTGACAAACACACATAATGGTCGAGAATTCAGAGACAGACAGAAAGATGGATAGACAGAAAATTGACAGGGAGAAAGATAGTATAATATTAATAATCTTACGGATGGAAAGAAAGAATTGTCAGACAGAAAGAAAGAAAGAAAGAAAGAAAGAAAGAAAGAAAGAAGGAAATATAATTGATCGACAGAAAGACAGAGAATTGACAGAGAGACAGACAGAACGATGGATAGACAGAAAGAACATTAAATAGACAGACAGACATTAGACTGAGTGTGTGTGTGTGTGAGTCTCCGCAGAAGTGTGTGTGTGTGTGTGTGTGTGTGTGTGTGTGTGTGTGTGTGTGTGTGTGTGTGTGTGTGTGTGTGTGTGTGTGTGTGTGTGTGTGTGTGTGTGTGTG